>JACDJE010000481.1:294955-456000 GCA_016647715.1 Pavo muticus
CCCCCCGAATGTTGTCATTAAATCAAAATCCTTCCTAAAATCCATTACACCTAATATACATTCAGAAGCATTTCTGAAACTGGCTGTTCTCCCTTGCTCTGATTTTAGTGCTAGTGTATCTACGTCAAAATCACTACTACTTTAACTGGAGTATGCTGATAGATTTTTTGGTGCATTTTATAGGCAAATATGGTAAGTTAATTTTCATCTCACTGTGCTTCATTCACAACACAAATGACAAATCTACCTTTCAGGATCATGTAGTCTTGCAGGACACTACTTTTTGTAGAGCTTTTGTAGTAAGCAACATAAACTGCCGAGCTAACATTACCTGAAAACTGTTTATCCCTCTATGCAGAGTACTTTTTGTAACTACTATGTATACAGAAAACATATGACACATATGGCCCGAAGGAGAATCCACTGAGTTGTAGCTGAAGCATTCTGGCAGTGAAAGCCACTTAGAGGAGTTTACTTTTCAAATGTTATTTGCAGAGCAACTTGAATTTTCAGAAGTGGTGCTCTGGATGGTGTCTGCCTTCTGAGTGCCACAATATTTCAATGTTTTGTTGTTGAACAATACTTAGAGCTCGTCCAAAGCTTCATGAGGTCAAATGGCATGCAGGCTGAAAAAATCTATTTTCCTTTCAGATTTGGGGAACAGGCTCAGTGATTCTTTCTGTCCCTGAAGCAAGCAGCCATGGTCCCATGGCTGACAGCCTCTCTCTCTGCTTGTACCCAGCTACTCTGTCATCCCTGGGCAAGTACCTGCTCCTCAGGTACTGTGAAGTGCTCCCAGGCTACTGGAATGGGGTGCAGCTCGCACTGCCCATCTTCCCTTATCTCCTTCCATGCACAGCTATGTGCCCCAGTAGCAGCAGAAGCATAAAGAGAAAAAGGAGCAAGCACAAAATAGCACAGCAATACAACCTTGGTTTTCTGCTACTCAACCCAGGAGCTTTCTCCACCTTGGCAAAATGTAAGTAGTCCAAGGACAGAACACAATAGCAGTGCTCTGCCACTGCCTCTGAATCTCTATAGACTGGGCAAAAGAACAAGGCTACAGGCACAAACTTGGGAGATTTCCTTCCCTCTCTTTAGGCCATGATTTTATTGCTTTTATTCATATGCCATGCTAAAAAGCTGCTGTGTTGCTTATGCCTAAAGCAAATCCTCTCCATGACGTTACCTGAAATGCTGGCAAAAGTGTACCGCTTGGTTTTATTTCAAATTGCACAGAAGGACAAGGAATGAAAATGCAGGAAAAGATAGGCATTTGGAGACATTCTGCATAGAGATTCCGTCATATGCTACTATCAACCTGCATTTAGTATGGACAGGTAGAACTCATTAGACATTAAACTGGTTATGGATATGATTATGGATATCACTAGCCTACTAGAAAAACGGTGTAGAAGTCAGAGAAAATCCAGTAAATATGACTCCATAAGCTAATAATAACTTCTGTAGATTGTAATGCACAGATGTACAGCAGTGTTTATTAGCTTCTAAAAGAGTAGCTTTATAGAGATAACAGTTCACTGAAATGAGAATAGCAGGGAACCTGAGTTATTTTGCTGATTCATGAACTCTGCAAACACAAATGCTGGTAGAGTAGTTATTCAATATGCTTCCATTACATTAACAGAACTGTTCTGGGTATTACTACTAGAAAAAACAACCTATAGAATCAAGTACTTAGGATCTGATTTTCAAATTGCCCTCCTTTTTGCATTTGCATTGGTGTTTTGCATTTGTTTGAAGCTTGCATCTGCTTCCAAACAATAAGCACTAATTTTAAACCTGTTTAGTACTCATTTAACCCAGATAGTTCTTTTGTGGCCATTTCACATGCATCTGGGATTCAGCGCAAAGAGGTTGCATGGAACAAAATGAGAGGAAAATGCTACTAGCCAGCAGCTGCAAGAAAGGGCCAAAAGAAAAAAGACAAGTGAAAACATTGTATGAACACGCTACCATTATGTCTTGAGAAGCAGGCACACAAATAGTGACCCTGTGAACTGCTGCAGGTAGAGACTGCAGTGGATGATGGCTGGCTACTGGGAAACCTAAATTTGTTTTGTGTGAGATATGCTTCTCACTGGATCAATGAATCTTTGATTTGCTTTAAATAACTTGCATTATTTACGTATCAGATGAGGTTCAATGCAAATTACCAGAGTTCGACACAGAAAAGAGGATCATAAGGAAGAGGATGTCAGGTAATGTAAACTGGCAATATTAGAATCTCATTTCATGTAATAATTAAACAGTTACTAGAAATTGTTCTCCCGTGGAAATTCCAAAAGGATTGTTCAATTTATTCATATAGGTGGCATTTAAAAAGTGTCCATTCAGTGGGACGTGGGCTGTGATGGAGAAACTGAAAAAGATGTAGCTGCAGGGGTTGAGATGGTAATTTTCCTATTCCTGATATGCTGTGGATATACTCAATTTCCAAACGCTTGGTTTACCATTTTCTGATTTGTATCTTCCTTGTAATGGAGAGAGGCATGCAGTAAGACGTTAAACTCTCACCTACAACATTCGGAGGGAGGACGTGTGCTCCCATCAGCTGCCTCTACTTTCCAACTTAGGCAAAAACACCTTACAAACAGTTGATAGGGAAGAAATCATCTAGTTTAAAAGCCAGTTACTTGCTCACTGAATATGAATAATAACCCAAAAGTGCCAGTTCACATCTGACCTCCGACCTCTATAGACACTTTTGATATTTTTAGATATAGACCCCCAAATTAATGAGGATTGAATAGCTGAGTGCATGTTACCTAGATTCCATGGTCCAAACGCAACCTTCATTTAATCAGACTATATTAATGGCAAGTCAGAGACATGACCTAATTAGAAGTCCACTGAGGTTAAGGATACATGTGCTCACTTAGATTCCATCATTAGGTAATAATCACAAGCGAGAGGAGAGCTGTAACACAGCACAACATTGCAGAGTACTTGCCATCCCAACTAAAATAGTGGAAACTATCCACTGCTAATCTTCGACGGTTGGACTAGATGATCTTGAAGGTCCTTTCCAACCTTGTGATTCTAGGGTGGCCCTTGTCTTCTTTCATTACATCATTATTAATTGGGCCTGTGGGTGACATGGTGCTTCTCAGCCTAAAGCAGTGACTATTTCTAGAGCAGTGCTGGTCCTAAGGTAAGCTCCTGTGATCTGTCACCCCTGATCCCACAGTAGATCTCTTTATTTCCTTTTTCCTATAGTGGCTCAACATACAATACGACAGATAAACTCCCAGTGCCAAATGCCACATCTGCAGTTGCATTTTAAGGCACCTAGAGTTCTTGATGGTTATCCATGTACATCTGCTGTCAGCCACTGTGGGCATTTCATCATTTGGGGCATTCATGGGAAAAGCGAGGACAGAAATTTCTCCCTTTGTATATGTGAATATTAATTCCATTTCACCTTTCTGAAAACATGGTTGATAAAGTCTCTATTTTGAATGCAACACATTATCTTAATGTTATCTTAACACAGTGAACTTACTTTGTTTCTATTCAGTTAAAAAGTTGGTAAAGTGTTTAGAAAAGCATACGATTCTTCTATACCTAGAACTTTTTCTTGCTGTACAGTAGAAAACTGAAATGAAGGATCATATTTGCAAAGTGATGTGTGTTTAAGTGAGACTTCAGAGTTTCAATTTAAGTATCCTTCTGAAATCAGTGGTGATTTGTCGGGCATTCAACACCTTTGATGCAGGTGTCTCATTTAATGCTAATCAGAAACACATAGAATTAATTAAAAATACATCTTTCTGGAAATTTAACCTTGAATTAATTCCTTTTTTTTTTTTTTTTTTTTTTTTTTTTTTAACTGTGGAGAAGGTATTTAGATGAAGCAAACCCCACTCTTAATATCTTGTTTCTGTGGATAATATAAACAGTTCAAATAATAAGTAAAAAGTTGGAAATTTTTTAAAGATCTGCATTAGCTCTCCATACAAATGCAAAATATAAGCAGGAGACCATAAACAGATCCAAGGCCTACGCATATTGGTGGATCAAAAACATGAAAATCTTTAGTGGAGCATTACTCAATACAACATGTAATTGAATAACCTTGAGAGGAAAGATTGGGGAGTTAAGGGAGAAGATCAATTTAAAATCACTTAATGGATGGAGGCATTTAAAATTTCATAGACTGAAAAGGCGAAAGGTGCCATGAAATAATTGCTTCCATCCTCTGGAGATAGTGTCTTACGATGTAAATGAGAGTCCATGTTTCAGTGAATTATCATATGAGAAATATACTCTTGCCAAGGAAAAAAAAAATGTTAGAGAAAGAGGAAGTGGTTTCTGAACCCTGGAACAACTTCACCTGTGGCTTCATTCAGTGTCCACTACAGTCAGTGGGAGATTTTATTCTCACTGAAAGACACCACTGGACTTCAGAAGGGTTGCATGAGGCACCTGATGATGTCATATTTTTTGCAGGAGATACATAAATTATTATGAAACAGATGTCAGCTCCTGAAGCTCAAATTTGTATACTCCCACAGAGAAGCAGGCTTCCTGCCATGAACATATCTGGCCACAACAAGAGAAAAAGATTTGGTACTGGTCTGACTTGGAAAGCCTCTCTAAACTGTTTGGGGGACGTGACCTAACTTCATGTACCAACATTCTAAGCCTCAGAACATCTACATCTCAGCAGATACTCAATAAAACCCCATGGTATGCAATATTATGAATTTATAAAAAGGACTGTCATGGTCCCTAGTCTGCAGTCTCAGGTATACGGTGGTCTGAACAAGTGTGGACAATTATGCTCTAGTGTGGTCATTCCATGCTGCAGATAGTCATGGATGTTCAGGGCTGTGCTAAGGCTGGCACTGATTCCAATCTTTATCTTGCTGCATCCTGGAGTCCATGCAAAGTCCCTGTGTGAAAACATCTAAGTAGTATCGAAACTTAGGACTTTTGCTTCATTTCAGCATAGAAGCAATACGTTCTTTGCCAGAACAGGTGAGAGCCACTCTTCAGCAAAGGCATATCTCAAGGATGAAGCCACTTGAGGCCAGAGCAAGTCCAGTTTTGGACAACTTCTTGCACAAGTTGCATTTCCTCTCCTACAAACTGAGGAACACTAAATAGCAATTCGTTACCAGCATGTCACATTTTTTTAAATTGACAGGATCTATGTGTCAAATTATTCATTTTCTACCATATATCGGGTATTGCAACAGTCTTCCTCTTCCTCTTTTCTTTTTGTTTCTTTTATAATTTATTTTTCCCCTGATGAGTAAGCCATGATGGGGGAAAATCTCACAACCCATGAAAGACTTCTGCATGGAGTGTGGATAATTCCCTGCACTGCATACCCTCTTCTTCTTAAATGCATATCAGCTAATCTCTAGTAAGCCACTGGCAAAGCTAAAGGAACAAGTTTACAAAATAGAAATTCTCCTAGCTAATACCTCACTCTTCCAAGCCTCTACCTGACAGCAAATCGTTCTTTCTCTAAACTCTGACACTGCTGCCACTGAAGTGCACTTCAGTTTTGAACAAGCTATTCTACCATTCATAGCCCTTTGAACTCTTGCTTTTAAATGTGGCTGTTGAATTAATGAATAATTTTGCCAGGTGTTAGGGCACATAAAGGGAACACCAGCCATATACATACGTGGGTTTGTGCTCATTTTTACATTATAAAATGGTTTCTGGGGTAAGATAAAAGGTATGGCTCATTCCCATACCTTTATTATGAAATTCAAATAATAAAGGCAGAGATGGTAAACTTTTTTTGAGAAATGAATATATACATGTGATTTACAGAGCCAAGGAAACCAAATTACTCATATATATGCAAAATTCATTAAAATTTTTGTTTATTTAACCTGACAGATCAAAGGAATAATGCTGTGATGTCAAGTTGCCATTTTTTTCCGATGAGAACTCTGACGTAATAGTGAACATAAAATAAAATGGTTTTGATACAAAAAGATGAAGAGATTTCAAGTATTATAACACCAGAATGTTATAACTAGTTGATTTTTGAAAGAAACTGAAGAGAGATTCTGTTGCCATTCATTTGCTGATAAATAAACACCTATCTTTACATTTCTGTTCGGCCGTGGAACTTTGGACTTAGATTTTGATGTATAGTAATGACAGGTACAGAGTCTTAGTCCCCCACTTATCCAGATCAACACCACTAGGCATGCTGTGCTCTCACTCAAGTTGCAGGTTAAGCTTTTCCATGGGTAGAAATCAGGATACAGGGAACAGGAGAATAGTCTCCCACCAAGCCTTTCTCAGGATGAAGAGTCTATGCAGAACTGGAGGATACTTGCTGCATGAGATAGTTTAGACTTATACGTAATGGTATAGGAAACCTTTCTGTGGTCGTCTGTTGTGTCGTGCTCACAAACTGACATTAACTGTCATCACTGTTTTGATCCAGAAGAAACATTTTTTCTTACAAAGGCTATCAATATATTTTTTTCTCCTGAGGCATGATCTACTTCCTGGTATGTCTGAACAACTGACAATATAGAGTATAGGCTACTGGCCATCTCAGGGTCATTACTGTTCTTTTCCTCTAGCAAGGTGTGACTTTTGTGACTTACACTAAGTGTCCCAGGGAAGCCTTCTAGGCTGAATCTCCATCACATGCCTGCCTATAGTGCATAGCACTTGGTGGTCCCTTAACAGTGTGTTTGGAAAACCAAATCCACTACACATACAATTCTCCCTCTGAGAGTGATAGGACAGAGAATGAAGCATATACAACAAAATTTGGCCTTAGCACTCAAGGGCAGCCTCACCTTTAAAGCCACAAAGGCAGTGTAAGAAACTATGTAGAAAGCAATCTTAACAGGGAAAAACTGAGGAAAGATAATGAATGAATGTGTGATTCATACTGTTCATCTCTTCATAAAGTTTATTATGATTGCTTAGATCAACTGTTTTGCTATCCAAGAAATAGTGCTTTCCCTTCTGCTGGTCTTAGCCAACAATTGCTACTTAACACAGAGAAACAGGCATCTCAAGAAATGGGATAGAGACAAAGAACCTCTCCTTGAATACACTGATATTAAGATAATGAAAGGTTTCAGTGGTAGTATTATTAAAGGCTGACAATATTGGGTTTTATGGTTTTCATAATACAGTTCAGGTAAATTAAACAAAACTAGCTCTTATCTGCACAGCTCCTAAAGCCATAATGTAACAATAGTCTCAAGATCATCTTCTGTAAGATAGCTGAAGTCTGGGCAGGTCTATGAAGAAGGAGCAAGTGTCAGGCGCAACATTTAGACTATTAAGAAAGGTACCAGCAGAATGGAAGCAATGACACAATTCTTGCATGTTGCATGCACTTCAAATACAAAGGAGGAGTAATCTAAGCAACACGGTATAGATAAAAATGACAAAAACCATGAGGGATACTAACATTACAAATGCCTTAACTGATAGCTCAGCGTCAAAGATATGATGCATACAAAGTTCACTGTAAAAATGTCAGCATTTGTCAGATGTGACATCTACCCAGGACTGAGGGTCACAGAGGTCAAGTGCACGTCTGCTCCTTTAGCACACAGGCCATTCATCTCTAATTGCAACCCCAAATATAAAGTGATTAAGTAGAGCCTGGGAGAGCCTTCAGATAAACAAACTATGTTTAAAAGCATCTTCAACTTCTCTTTGGTAAACACTGTGTCTGTCTACTAATATATATTGAGAAAATTAGTGTTTTCATGCAATGTTTTATGGTACATTACCTAAACTCAATGAGCAACTCACACTCTGTGTTTCATTGCTAACAGTAGATCACAATGTTTCACTGCCAACTATGTGTGTCACAGCAATAATTTGACAGGCAATAAAAAGAGAATACACTCTTTGGTGTGGTTTTTACAGTTTATTTTACACAGTCTCACTCACTGAAGTGGAAGAAATGAAGACATACAGCTTAACCAGTATGTTTACATGCATCTAACTAAGTATTTTCTTTAAAAACTAATTGAATTACAATAAAAATTCATTGTTCTGGCTTTAAGAATTTGAAGGAGCTTTGAAAGAACTCTGAAGTTAAGAAAGGAAGAATACTATATTTTTCATATATTGAAAAAATAGCATATGATCAACAGTGAAAAAAGTGCTATAATCTTTTTTAATTTGGCAATTTCCATAGTAATGCTCATTGCCTAAAAGGATTTCCTATGGGTCCATACATGCCTCTGTTGAACAGTGAGGCTCCCTACCACGTTTCTCCAAGAGAAAGAACAAAATGGAATTGGTAAATCATTAGTAAGGCACTGCTTGGTCTCCATAAACGTTCAGTAAGTATCAATGAACGTCAACGGGTGGGATTTCTTCCACATAGATAGATGACAGTCCTTTGTTCCATCTGCACTTCCATGTTAGATGCTATTGTGTCAGATTGTCTCTCTGCTGCCATTTGTCCCACTGCAACAAAATGTAAAGGAATATTGGTGGAAAGGTTCAACTTCTACTGCCATGCTACCCACATCTGCCTTTGATGTTGTGGGCCAACTTTTAAAATAGGAGGCATTACTTTTGTGGCTTTCCTCATCATAAAAACGGCCCTAACTCTGCATTATTTTCCATTGTATGCAATACCTCTAACTTTAGCAGGACTTTACGTGGTTTAAGAGAGAGGAATGTTTGACCAAAAAATTTTTTAAACAGTGGCTATGAACTCCTGTAAAGCACAATTCTGCCTAGCAAAATGGCAGCATACATGTTTTACCAAGATAACTTTTCTAATAATCACTTGAAATGTGGCAATAAAGATGCTTCTGCTGCTAAGGGCTGAATGGTTTTAATTGAACTAAATTCCTCTGGTGATTTCTTCAAAACCACGTTATGTTCTTGGTAGCTAGCTTTTGCTGAATGACCTCTAAATTTTATAACCCTTTTTATGTACACAATGTGCTGATCCACAACCTTGGTGGCTCTAGCACTGTGTGTCAGAGGATGTTTTTTACCCCTCCCTATGCTCCTCCATTTGATGACAATATTGGTGGGCAAGGGTGACTGGAGATTGAGGGATGAGGCAAGGAGGGGAAGGCAGGAAACTGGGTGGCCTTGCAGTTGGGTAGGGAGTACAGTACTTTAGTAAGTACTTAAGCAAGTACTTGTAGGAGGAACACATGGCTCAAGGAGATCAGCACAATCAGTCACTTGAAAACAAGACAGTGCTTAAAACTGAGATTGAACACTGTCCTATGTTGAGACAAGTTTCTTTTGAATATGGGTTCAAGTAGTTTTTGAATTGGAGCCTGAGTTTTCAAATATCATAATTCTCCAATTTACCAGCAGAGGAAAAAAAAATCTGTTTCATGAGATTTCATGGATTTATTTGCATTTTGGTTTTTTGCCTATTGAGGTTTTCCAAAACAGTCATTTGTGTTAGTCTCTTTAAAGGAAAAAGCGGGATGCTATAAGACATATAGAATCACAGAATCATAGAATGGCCTGGGTTGAAAAGGACCGCAAAAATCATCTAGTTTCAATCCTTCACATTCAGATGCGGCTTAAATTCTCAAACGTTATCATGAGAGGTACTTTAGAAGGATCAACAGGGTACACAGGGTGAAGCAAAACCACACAGAAACTTGTGGGAGGCAAACTGTCTTAATATGGATGCCCTTCTGGAAATGGAATTGAGCTGGTAGCAGGAGTCAGCAACGATCCCTGAAAAAATTATGCAAAGTCTGCAGCTTGGCAGGTCACAAAGGAGCTGACTGTAAAATATGCTTGTGTCTAAAGGGTTTATTTTGAATATATAATGGAAATAGCAATATAATTAATTGAAATCAAATTGGTCAAAGATGCATTTCAAACAGCATATTTGTTTAGAATCTTAGCACTGTCCCTTTCACACCACCTGTTTTTAACTCTTCAGAGAAAAACTCCAAAGATATCCTTCAGCAGAAGTGATGTCTGGCCACTGGAACAGTCTATTTATCAGAGTACTGAGGAACATGACATTATTCAGGTCTTCATTTCTTTTGACTCTTGTTCATCTTTTTGGAAAGCCTGCAAATTTCTTAGGCCAGAATTAGGGAATGAGTAGGAAAACCAAAGATGGAACCTGTCTGCTAAGCAAACTTGTATGAGAAGTGAATATACCTGTTTCTTAATCCTGCTCCAAGTATTTTAATTGTTTATAAAAGGTCCTAAGACATGTGAGCAATCTCCAAGGCTGCGAGTTGACTCCAGAGGGTCCTAGGGGTCTTTCAGGATGACGATGGAACTGGCCAGCCATTAGGTAAGAGGTCACGCCCTAAGTAATACTTATCTCATTTGGGTCCATAATATTTTTAATACTTTAATGGTAATTCATCTTGCTTCAGCACAAGGCATCCAGAGTTTTCAAGGGAATGTGGTTGCCTCTGTAATTTATGTAGCACTTGTTCCAAAAGGTGATTTCAAAGAGCTCTTAATGACTGACATGGACCTCTTAAGAGTGAGCTTCAGAAATAAAAGGAATGCCTATGTATTAGATTTCAGTGGTTTAGGTATTTCATGTCCACACACGTGCACAGACTCACATACACTTAGACATGCACTCCCTCCCACCTCTCAGCTCCATGAAAGACGATGTCAATGCCAAATGCTAAGTTGCTTCTTCAGTTAAAAGGTCAGTGGTGGTTTGGAGATTAGGAATCTAAATTTTACCTGTGTCTCACTAGAATTCTGTGCAGCACAAAATAGTAATTTGGGAAAAATTAGCTGAGGCAGGATACTTTACTAATGCATCTGTCTGATATCTGATGCTTGAACCAACTCATTTGGGGATAACTCAGACATCTGTATGTAGCATGTTCTGTATCAAGTAGACATGTTTTTAATGGAGAAATACCTCAAAGTATATTGCATTGCTCCTGGCTCCAGAGAGAAGTCATTTGCTTCTGGTATACAGTTGTACATTTTCCCTGCTGTGATGATTAAGCTGTGCTAGCTGGCAAACTGAAGGAAAGAAGCCAAATCTCCACTCATTTCCTCACTCTTCCCACTCATTTTCCATGAAGAAGAGGCACTAGCAGCTGTGCAGAGTCTCTGTTATGTTGCTGCCTGCTACTAGAAGCAGCCCACACAAAAACAATAACACTCTTGCTATTAGTAAATAAAATAAATGCCGAGATCATTTGAAGATGATAAAATAACTCTTAAATGAATATTTTATGTAGGCTGACAAATAGAGGAAAGTTACAATGACAGAGGTTTCTTCCTCACTTCAGGTGTTGCTCATAACAACGGAAATGATTCCATCTTGTGATGAGAATGCCAGGCTCTATTTTTGATAGTATGTAGAAAAAAAATAAACAAATATCAACACATACAGCAGGAAGTGTGGAAGTGTGGAAGGAGTGATGCTGAATGAAAGGGAGTTTCTTATACCTTTGTTCTTTCAGTCTCATGACTTCCAGTCTCATGAAAGGCCCTTGACAGATGAGTCTTGTTCCTAACAGCCATGATACAGACTTTTAGGGCTGGAAGGGACCCAAGGGGATAATCTGCTCACTGTGTAGTCCAAGGCAGAAAAACATTCAATGATAGACAACACAATCTCTAGACTACTAGCTATATGTCTTTGCTACTCACATCTTTAGGAGGCTTTCTGTGCCCTCAACCTTAATCTCTGTTGTCAGAACAAATTTAAAGGCCAAGAACAGATACTTCTCTTTTCATTGTACAATGATATTTCATCTGTTTGAAGGCTGTAACCTTCTCCACCATCATCCTTTCTACAGATAGCTACAGAAATATTTCAACATTTCTTCACAAGTTCTGCCCCTCCATTGTTGCTTCTCTCATCTTAACTTCCTGCCATTGGTCCTTGTCTCTCCTGAAAGGTATTAATGAAAGCTGAAGAGCGGACCAGAAGATTGCAGATAGTATTGTCTTCCTGCTGTTAACTTTAAACAACCACTTCTTTTGCTTCTTGATCTCTCACTGGAGATGCATTGTAGTGAACTTTACTCATACTTATCCAGATGCGTCTAGTAAAACAATATACCCAAGAGTTATTGTTTTGGGCATTTCACTTTCTTTTATCACAGAGTAATTCCACTGATGCAACTGAAATGCATTAATTATTATTTTAATCAATTAGAAGAAGTGAAGCCAAGTAGTTTTCCTTCAGAGTGTCCTGTGTGTCCTGTTGGTGACATGTTCATAATTAGTAACTCATCTACAAATCTTAAAGAGATACCAAAAGGACTGTCTTACTAAGAGTATTTAAAGCAAACTTTAATATGTGGGGAATTCCAAGACTGTGGAGAATTGCAATCAAGTTTGACTGCTTGGAGGATTCTGTTCAGTGACCAGAGAATGTAGCATTGATTCAGTGGTTTCATGAAAAATTATTTTGTTATTCTAGCAAGATAGACTTAGAGATTAAAAATCTAACTGACAGTTGGTACGCTATCATGGAAAGCAGATCCTGTCAAACAAAACTTATAGTTCTTATATATATATTTTTTTATGAGATCACATTCTGCTTGATAAAAGCAGCTGTTCTGTCATAGTTTATAGGATTTTCCCCAGGGTATTTGACATAGCACTACATGATTTAAAAACTTATAGTACATTGGATTAGCAGGTGCAAATTGGATGGATTAAAAATTTGTTCAGTGGCAGATTGGAAAATGTGATTGCTAGAGGGAAGGCACCAATGAGCATTACTTCCAAGACATCTAAGTAATGATCCTTGGTAGTATTAAATTTTCATCTGCTACCAAGGCTAATTGTTCTCAGACTTTCTGCTGTGGCACTCTTCTCACTCAGGTTCACAAATTCCTTCCTGGCATTAAAAACATGGTGTCTGACAGGACTCATCCCTCTACGCTGCATTCACACAGATGTTCTGTATGACATGCTATGGCCCAGTTTCTAGAGAAATAAAAGTATTTGCCACCTAAAAAAAAATTGAAAGGCAATGTTCTACCTGCTCAGCCTTTGCCAGATTTGAGTTTTGCCTGGGAAATGAGATTTCAGGCACCTCTGAGGGCTGCTAGCTGGGAAGCCAAGAATGACCATTTTGGCTGATTTAAAATCTCTCTTTTTTTTTTTTCTTTCTCCACAAAATGGTCATTTGCCTTCTGACTCTTTAAAAACAGAAAAAGATTTGGGAGTTTGGCTCGATTAGTCATTTTTTATTGCTCAGGATGAAATTCCCACCATCTCTCCTCCAAACAGTGAAACATCTTGTGAGACCCTGGATGTCCTATGCTTTGAAAAAATGCTGTTAGTATCAATACAAGGCAATAGTTGTGAAGAAGAGAGCAACACTTTCAAGAAAAGTGAAATGGTCAGAAAAGGTATGTTAATAATGTCACATTATTAGAACAATACAGGATGTATTTTATACGCAGGTCACTTAAATTGTTAGTATTAGACTATTAAGTATTGAAATATTAAGTATAAGTATCAGGAGGGCTGGAAATAGAGGCTGATTGCTTTTCTTATCCTTGGGCATCTGGTATAGGCAGTTATAAAAAGATAACAATGTCAAAGAAATAGAGGTCTACAACCTCTTATTTACCTTGTATTAGTGTGCAATTGCTACATGACCAAATAGCATGGCACAGTAGGAGGCAATTGTTGCAATGAAACATCTGGAGCTATTTCTCCTGATGTCCGCTATTAGCACTTTGGGTGAGTGGCCTGAAGCTGGAGCTTCATACTACTCCTAGTCTTGACCCATGGACTAAACTTCCATTGGTAGACACGGTGCACCAGAATCACTTCTGAATTGTGTCTTCTGGTAATGTTACATCCAAAAGTACTCCATTCTTTATGCACTAAATTGACTTCAGGATGTGAACAAGATCACCGTAGCAATTCCTTTAAAAAGGCACTCCTGGTCAAAATGAAGAAACTAGTGTCGACAGACACTAATGTTAAAAGTACCCATGAAAATAAGCAAAATTATGTTATCTGAATGAATTTAGAATAACCATTTTTCATCTTTGTCTGGGAAACCCACCAATGGGACGTGAATATGTATATTGTAGGAAGACATTAAAATGTCTAAATTCAGTTATTAAACTAAGTAAAGTCTGTCAGTAATGTGGAGAGGAGTGGAACAGCTCCTTTCTCCACAGAGCCATAGTTATAAGCTTGAGAAACATGGGTTGGGTTCATGCATTCCGTTCAAGGGGCCTGTGAAAGATACCTAAAAAAGTAAGTTCATGTCAACAGGTGTAACTTTGAGCAAGGACAGAATTTAGGCTTAACTAGTGGATAACAGGGCAGAGAGAGAGAAAACAATGGTGGGCAGAGAGAGAGGAACAAAAACGTTTATTTCTCATTCTCCCTCTCCCTTAAGTGCATTTATCCTCATCTGACTTTTAACTATTATATATTTAAAAATATATGCAGACTCTATGTATTCCTCCCACTTCTGACAGAGGAAAACAAATAATAGCGGCTCTCCAAACAAGGTAATGTCAATTGCTTACACAATGAAGCAACACAAGAACAGCAAACCATGGAGAACAAGGATCAAGAAAGGACAATGCATTTCGGAATATAATTACCAAGAGGACATTCCAAAGAGAAATTAAGTACATAGATTAACCTAAATCTGGACAACCCTGTGTAGGTACTTCATATGACACCCATCACTTAATTATCATAAGGATAACTGTTTAGTGAAACAAGCCCATAAACACACCCAGAAGGTGTACTTGCTACATCATTAGAAGGTTAAGAACACATGGAGGATAGAGGGATATAATTAGGAGACATTCTAATGGAATGGGAAGACTTTGAATGTGTCAACTTAATTCACATCACAAAGGATTTTACTTTATCTCTTTCTCCCTTATTCCAGGGCTTGTATAATGCTCATCATTTGACTTAGGGAGAAAGCTCAACCACCAAAATCTTTCCAGCTATATACAGACACGATGATACTAAATGCTGTCTTGAGTCTGGTAGTCAAAGAAAAACCTTGAAGGATTATGTGCCATTCCTTTGAAATGTGAGTCAGTTTTGGTTTGGTTTATGCTTATGTAGAAAACTAAAATTTTGTCCTAATTCTGCTAGAAAATCTCACCAAAAACAAACAAACAAACAAACAAACAAAAACCCAGAAGACCAACAAAGTATGAAGATATTTTTCATGGTATTGCAATAGGGATAACTCCTTTCTCCTGTTCATGCCATGACATTGGGGAGCATTTGCTCTTTGACAGTAACTTATGAACAACAGGAGAAACAGCTTGGGGAAAATATTTTCCACCTCATCTAAGTAGATTATCTACCTGCAGCAGCTGTTCTATAAAAAAAGCTGCAAATGACTTTTGGAATTGTAATGGGTGGCATCCAGCTTCACAGTCAGACACGTGGATCATGGTGTCAACAATGCAATGCCTAGACAGGAGGAGGATGTCTAAACACTCGTTGCATACAGAACATACAGTCAACAGAGTCTAGAGATTATATTTGGCTGACTAAATATAGTTGTTTTTTTTTAGATAGCTTAGGCTTTGTTCACCTACATCAGCATCTCCTACATCTTCTATACTCTGCATCTGGATTGGATCCTACCATAATAGCCAAATAGCAAGCATAAGTGAGAGCATAAAGAATGCAAGGAAACATGAGCCAGCAGCTCTAATTTTGGAAGTTAAGAAAATGTGAATGATAGTTTTTGCATAAACTAGAAATATGTATCATTCATGTGAACTAGCTAATTATTTAATATGAAGTGCATGTTAGGGAATATAGGATATAGTTCTATGCTCCTAAACAGTGAATTTTCACTATATGAAGACATAATGCAGTGAGAGGTTAACAAGCTGTTCTGAACACAACCTGACCTCCAGGTGACAGTACATTCCAGATATTCTGCTGAGTTCATCACCCCATTTGGATTTATGACCTCTTTTAAAGAGCAATGCACCAGCACCAGAACTTTGACTTGTAAGTTGGCCCAACCAAAGAGATAAAGCATGGAAGAATGCAAACAACATATGGGCATCCTGCAAAGAAAACTTAAGTAGAAGCACAGACTGAAATATATATCTCCTTGTTCTTCAAAAGATAAAATAAAAGCAAACACCAAGGAAGATAACACTTGAAAGGTTCACACTCTACCTGAAACAGGACAGACTGCCCCAGTTACTTGGCAAAACCTCTGTTGGAATCCTACAATCTTGAAATCATTTTGATTCACCTTAGAATTGAGAACTAGACTCCAGTTTTGAGCATCTCTTCCCTGGGACTCCCTACCCTACACTTCCCCTTACCAAATGCAAGAACATAAACTTTCTCAGCCTCTGGCATTTCTACATAGATCTTGCCCAAAGTAATATATCAATTTGGTAAGACCAGGACAGCAATAAGCTACTGGGCACTGTGAAGGCCCAGTCTCCACTCTTACCTCTGCAAAGACTCGTCATGTTTAAATAGCCTTCAGAACAAGAAGCTGCACCCAGTGTGAAGGCAGTGAAGGCACTGAACTCCTGTAGGATCACAGGGCAAAACAGCTCAATGAGAACAACCAGCTGAGTGAGAGATGTTTAGCTGATTTCTTATGGTGATGTAACCTGTAAGAAATACTGGTGCAAAGTGCAGGCATGGCTGGGTCTCCAAATCAGAAGATACCTCATTTGCAGGATTAATTTTATTTTCAGGTGGAAATGCTGCAGTGCTTCCTGGAGTTCTTCTGAAACTGGATTATTAACAATCAAGTACTTATTTAACTGCAGACACAAATTTGGTACAAATTGTTTCATAAAATATTTTATCTTTAGAAAAAATGCTCTTATTGATCTTAGCTTTTGTGATTAGCCACAAGAAATGGGGAGAGATTTTTAGTAGCTCTGTAAAAAATATACAACTTGAATGGGCTCTGCATAGTGTAATCTAGTAAAATAACAATAATAATAATAATAATAATACCAACAGCAATCTGACAGGACACTTCTTTATGTTCCTTTGCATATTGTAGAAAGGAGACAAATTCTATAAGAATGAAAGCAATTACTTGGATCTGCAAGCTAAGCAGCTAATCCTACAGAAGCAGTGGGCTCTTTAGAAGCATTGTCCAGTTCTAATTTTTATGACTGCAACCTACTTGCAAGAAGGTATAAATATTGCTCTGTCTGTCTCCAGAGTTTAGACTGGACAAGATTTTTGGATAACTACATTTAGGTGAAGTTAATCTTCCCTATATTAACAATGCCCACAAGCACATACCCATACACAACTGTTGTTAGCTCTCAGCTCAACCTTTAGCAGCAATACAGCATAAGCATACAGTGGGAGCTTGAGAACTTCATAAATATGTGCAGGTTTTGCGTATAGCAATGGTTACAAAATGGCTTTTTAAGTTTTTGCCCTTCTTCAGTCTCCTACACTCCTGTTCTTGTCTTCTTGTGCTTTGCACCATTGACCTCTAGCCCTCTGCCAGGCAAATTTAACTAAGTAGTGCACACAGAGGTTCATAGGAAGAATCTTCTCCACATTCTTTATCTTTGTTACTCCATGCGCATGGGAACATGTCTTTTGTTTTGTTCTCTCCTCTGTGCCTTTAGTCTTCAAGATACCCTTCTGCAAGTGATACTTAAAAAAACCTAATAAAAAATAATGGTGAAACATCTCTGTAATGACAGCAGACATTTATTCATTTATAAAAGTGATACTTGAAAATTATTTGGAATCATCAAGTTGTGACATTACCAACCTATGCATTGAGCAGGAGTCTGCTATTCTTTCCTTCTCTGCTTCTTTCCTTGTTCATGTTCACCTCTATCTTGGATCAAATGATAAATCAAGCTCTTCAAATTGGAGATTGTGTCCTCCAGTATGTTGGGAACTTGGAGTGCAATAATCTTGAGAAACTTAGGTTATATATAAAAGTTATGATTCAATGGGGACATGTAAAAATTGTAAATAATCAAAATTAATTATATATTCTGGGTCAAGAATGATACAGATTGTGAATGATATTTAAACGATCAGAAAAAGCTTGCATCTTCCTCCAAAGGAAGAGCTCTCAATAGCAGCATTCAGGAGGGAGGCGGAAGAAACAAATGAAAAGTAAAGTAGGAAGCAGACAATCTATGTTTGTATGACTGTATTTGCTGCATAAAAGTTTTAAAAAAGAGTGAGCACTAACATGATTTCCTTTTTTTACATCTCTGAAAAAGATCAGTTATTTCTTATACTCTGAAGGGAAAACAGCAAATACATCTACCATCTTCAAAGGTGTTTCACGTCTTCCACCATGAAATGTTAGGTAGGCTGACCTACAGCTATTTACTTCTGTGTTTCACAGAACATTCCCAAAAATATTGGCAGAGAGAACAGACAAATGGCTGTATGAAAGGTTGTGCGGGCTACCTGCAGTTTTGCTCAGATTATCCACTCTTCAGCCACCATTTACAATCAGATCATGGCACATTCCTTTCACTGAGTTTCACAAGGTTTAAACAACGGTTCAGAACTTGATGTAGCTCCTAATGTTAGATATTCATATGGTAAGTAAAGTAGTGGGATGCTTCATCTGTAAATAATCCTGACTTTCCTTATTGAAAGGAAGAGCAGGGCATGGAGATCAGACTCCTGTGAGCATGAATGCTTGTTTTAGTATGAGTCAGAAACTTGCTCAGATAAAGGACTTCCTGAATGGTGAATACAAGCCTCAAGATGGAGGTTGCACACTGGAATGGTAGAGTTATCTTACTGAGAGCCTTGTCAGATACAGTGCCAACCAAAAAATTCTACATAAAATTCACACTCTCTAGAATGACATTGGGTCTGAAAACAGCAATTACTCTTGGCAAGTGGTTACAGTGTGATCACAGTGCCTCAGAAAACCAGAAAATGGAAAATCTCACTTAGAAAAGTTAATTCCCATTGCAAAAATGGGACTTTATGGCAGCAAAATTGATCTCTATCCACTGCACATATCAGTTTCTTCCTAGCTGTCAAAGCCTTGAGGCACACCTATCTTTCCACTCACATAGGCAAATTCTGCATTAAGTAGTAGTGTCAGTTTTGTTATCACATTCTGTATGACCATGATTTTTGTTACACATTATTGCAAATTGTACTTGCTAATACAGTACATAGTATGTCTCTGTATGAAATTAAAATGAATTCTGTCTCAGGGGGCAAAATACTATGGTTGTGTCTGAAAATGCAGATCCATCAACACCAAAACATTTTACATGAATATTTACCAAACTTAAGTGAAGTGCAAGCAAAATAGATTTCTGTTAAAAATCTACTAATTTTTAGAAGCCTATTCAGTAGTCTGCTGGAGAATTTTTTCTCATATATAACTAAATGAAGAAGGTGGTTGTTGGATGCTATGAGAAAGGGACAAATAATTTGTAATTGCCCAATTGTGGGATGGTATTTTTAAATATGATATGGTAAAAAAAGAGTTGGTTGGTTGTTGTTTTTCTTTTTTGTGTGTGTGTGAGAGAGAGAGATTTGGTTTGCTTGTTTTTTAATTTCACTTCTGCAAACACTGTAACAGTTCTCTTCCATCATTATAAAATAAAAATGGACAGACTTTGATGATTTGCATTAATCAGACATAACTGTCTTAGATCAGGTAACAACCTTTATTTTTACATGGAAAATGTACTGGGTGAATTCTTTTCTCTAACTGTTGAAATCAAAAGTAATTTTAGTGAATACTGTGGCAGTAGGAGAGGAAGAAAACTGACTTTGCAAAATACAATGGCATGCCATTATACTTTTAAAGGAAGAACTTAAGCAGTGCACAATATTTACTCAGTAACACTTTCCACATACCTTTAGTAATAAACCATGGTAGGGAAAAAAAAATAATTAAAAAAAAAAAAAGACTGTCTTGATTGTAGAGCAGAGTGCATAGAGGAGGAAGATCATACCCAGAGAGTGGTGGTCAATGGCTCAATGTCCAGATGGAGATCAGTGACGAGTGGTGTCCCACGGGTCAGTACTGGGACCAGGGCTCTTTAACATCTTTTTAAATGGCATCAACAGTGGAATTGAGTGCACCATCAGCAAGTTTGCAGGTGACACAAAGCTGTGGGGTACAGTCAACATGCTTGAGGGATGGGATGCCATCCAGAGAGACTTAGGCTAAGGCAGTGGGCCCAGGTAAACCTCAGGAGGTTCAACAAAGCCAAGTTGGTCTTGCACCTGGGTGCAACTCCCACTATCAGTACAGGCTGGAGGATGTAAGGATAAAGAACAACTCTGTTGAAAAGGACTAGGGGAGTACTGGTGGATGGCAAAATAGATACAAGCCAGCAATGTGCCCTTGCAGCCCAGAAAGTCAACTGTATCCTGGGCTGCATCAGAAGAAGTGTGGTCAGCAGATCAAGTTAGGTGATCCTGTTCCTCTGCTCTACACTAGTGAGACCTCTTCTGGACTATTGCATCCAGATATGGAGTCCTCATTACAGGAGAGGTGGATCTGCTCGAGCATGTCCAGAGTAGGGCCACAGAAATGATCCAAGGAATGAAACACCAACCCTATGAGGATAGGCTGAGAGAGCTGGGGTTGTTCACTATGGAGAAGAGAAGGCTCTGACAGTAGCCTTTCAGTGTCAAAAAGGGGGCTATAAGAATAAAGGGAACAAGACTCTTTAGTGGGGTCTGCTGTGTGACAGGACAAAGAGAAATGATTTCAAACTAAAAGAGGGGAGATTTTGATTGGACACAAGAAAAGAGTTTTTAACAATAAGAGTTCAGAGGCACAGGCTTACCAGAGAGGTGGTGGATGCCATGTCCCTGGAAATACCCAAGGGAAGGACTCTGAGCACCCTGATCAAGCTGTAGGTGTCATTGTTCATTGCAGGGGAGTTGGAATAGCTGGCCTTTAAGGGTCTCTTCCAACTCAAACGATTCCATGATTCTATGATTCTATGATAATCAGCAAACATCATCACAATCTGGAAATCTCTTTCTTAACTTAGAAAACGGTTTCTTAATGGCACAGGGGGAGAACACGACAGCAAGCTTGACAACATAATTAGAAGATTGTTACGAGGAAAGGGAAAAGCATTCTTTATACAGCTCTTACTACTTTCAATAAGATTATTCTCCCTGAATAGCTAATCAGCTTTTCTAGCTTCCCAAATCCATGTGCTTTAAGCTGCTCTCACAGTTGTTCTTAGTTGCTAAATGGCAAACAGTGACACCTCCAAAAGGGAAATTTAAAGTGTTAACCAAATGTGAGCAAACAGCATGATGGAGACTGCAGATAAAGAGATCTTTGGCAGATTAGCAGCAATTTAAGAAGATCACACTGTTACACCTGGGTTGACAAGAACTGACAGGGTTTGTTGATCTCTGCTCCTATCTCCAATTTGAATGTCATGTCTCAACAGAAATGAGAGGAATACAAGAAAAAAATCCTTTCAGTATACCGAACATTGGCTCCAAAGCAAGTGTTTATGGCAACTGAAACAAAAAGGAGCTAAAGAAGTAGATGAAAGGATTAAAATAAAACTGTTCATCTCTAAGTGCACAGCACTTCTTCCTAATGATGAGTGTCCCATTCTCTCCCTTGACAGAACCTCATCCCAGGCACTCACTACCCACTTTGATGTATGGAGGCTTTTTCTGCTAGAAAATATTGTGAAATTATAAAGGTCAAATTAGAACTAGGAAGAAGGAGAGGAATAACAAAAAAATTCTCGGTAGCAACACAGGTGAGGACTGGTTTTGCAGTGCTAATGATAGAGCTTGTTAGAGGATTTTTTTGTTTTTGTTTTGCAATTTACTTACTAGTTTTGTTTTTTTCACCCCACCTCTGTAAGTCAATTACTGGGCGTTTATTTACTGAGACTTTGGTCCTATTCTCTAGCAGTTTCTGTCAATAAAGAAGCTCTCTCCTGCTGAACTTTGTCACCTTTCCTTATTTTAGAAACCTTTCTTGAAAGGAATCCTTGTATAGGGTCCCTTCAAAAGAAAACAAGTTATGACTTCCCTTTAGAAGAGAATGTGGGGCACATGAGGCTCTTTAAATGCCCCTGTACTCATCACCAATGTTAAATAAAGAACTGAGTAAAGAAACAATTTATATCCAGAGATCTCCAGAGAGATGTACTGGGAATTGACTACATTCTGTCTCCCACTACGACTCATAAGCACCACTCCCACAAGTTAAAGCGGTCTTAAAATGGCTATAACTATAATTTAGTATCTTGGAGGATCAGATACATTTACAAATCAAGTAAGTATTTTCATGCATGCCCTGCCTTATCCAGGCACAAAACTCTGCCAGGTAGATGGTGAAAAAGGAGACTAACCTCCTTAAAATAAAGATGTTACCTCAATGTTACAAAAAAATGCATAGTGATCACCTGTACAAAGATGGAAAGACCCTAGAATATTTTGGGGCAGCTGTTGTCTCCTGTAGAAACAATCTGAGCTCACCTTGCTTTTCAAGAGTATGGTTCAACTTTCTGCTGAACCTGTTTTACATGCAGTTACTGCTGATCAGCACATTTGCATCGTCCTTCCATCACACACTGTCCCTTCTCTGTCTCTTTCCAGAACTGTGTAGCTGTGCAGTGGTCCAACCATGAAGAGTTGATTAGTTTTCCAGTAGATTAGTAAGCTGACCCAGGTCACCACATCGTCACTCGGTGGATCAAGGGCCTTGGAAGCACAAGGAAGGGAGAAGACAATGTACCTCTGTTTTGCTAACATCTGTAGTTAGATCACAACCAGCCTGAAGCGAAACTGCAATATCCTCAGAAAGACAGTACAGACATCACATTTCTTGCTGTGTGAGCAGATAGTATGAAATTTAGTCATGCCATCTAAATGGAGAATTAAACAGTGATCAGAGGAATGGAAGACTGATAGAGAGCTGGCACTGTCAGTCATCTGTGGCAGGACTTTCAGGCCTAATTTTCCTAAAGAGAAAAATGCACTTTCCAAATTACAGTGCAATTTTCAAAAAGTGGGAGCTGAATATTTAAATGCTTGCTTCCTCCGCACCACTGTGTTAAGCACCCAGCTGTGCTTTCACCTAAAGTCAATTTGGAAATAGTAATAAAAATGCATACTGCATGTAGTTTACACGTATAATGGCATCCCCAGTAGTGCACAAATCCTTCTAACTCCATTAACAGTCCCTTATTTTAATACACAATGTGCAGTCCAATTAACATCACTTGCATCTGAAATATAAATATCCCAGGCCTTGTTCCAGTAGTGAATCTCCATGATCATATCAGGTCAGCAAAAAGGGACTGTGGCCAAGTCTAGTCATAAAACTTATCTCCTTTATAAATGTGAGCTTCACTCATGCATGTCCTCCAACCATTCGGACATGATGGTGAAAACTCTTGAACAGTAGGAAGATGAAGTGCCTACTTTAAATGGTGACCAGCATTTTGGTTAGCCAAGGATGGAGGAAGTCTGGAGAGAGAATTGTGGCTGATTACGGTTGTACTGGAAGATAATCAGGAAAGGTGTACATCTGACTCTCATCTCACAGTGAACTCAAGCTAAAGGAACTTTTCATTTAAAATGAAACACAGCAAATCTAATGGACATCAGCATCAGTGCTTGCCAAAATAGATGTGAAGCAGGATATTGCAAGTCACCATTAGTAATGTACTAAGAGGAAGTGTTGAAGAACAAAAAAGCTTTAGTCTCAAAACTTGTTAATTCTGTTCAAATCCTTTTCAGCCATCAGATACAACACCTAGTTCAATTGCACAAACTATGAAGCATACTTTTTCTTTCCTCTTTCTAGCTTATTCACAGATATAGTGACATCAGAATTTTACATTAGGACAATATATTTCTTTTTCCAGGAAAAGTGTAAGACTCTTTGGTTCAAAAACTACAGGATACCCACTAGCTAGTGGGACAGGGGTGATGGTGCACAGAATACTTTCACATCCTCACATGACACTGGCTACTGGCAGGCACATCTCAGCAGAGGCAGACAGCACTGTGACCTCAACAATACATCCTAATTGCCAGCCAACATGATCCAGCTGTTGTCAGGTTTTGGGGTAACGTTTGTCAACATGGCCTTTGCTCAGAAAAAGAAGGCAGGTGGTCTCTCAAGGTGAAAGAAAGGAATAATTGACAGTTACCATTCAGAGGTAGGAGATATTATGCAAAGGCAGTGTTATACACCATGGAGGAGAACAGAGGCTGTACTGGGAGCTCAGCTGGGCTTTGCTGAGCCTCAAAACAGTATCTCACTCACCCTCATGTTCATCCTTTCTCAACCAAATATTCCCTGAGCATCTCTCGTGGGTGACAGATTCTGGAGTTAATGTTGATGTGTTTTAACCCAGCAGGTGGCTCACCACCATGCAGTCATTTGCTCCCTCCCTCCCTTCCCAGGAGGATAGGGGAGTGAATCGAAAGGGAAAAAACAAACTAGAACTTGTGGGTTGAGATAAAACTATTTACTAAGATAGAGAAAAGGAAAAGAATAATAATTATGAAAATTATATATACATGAATGCATATAACAAATGATGCACAAGCAATTGCTCACCAGCTAGTCCCACAATGATCAGAAGAGAGCGAGATGAACTCCCACCCCCTTCAAAATTCCTTCTGCATGATGTCATAGAATCATCAAATCACAAGCCTGGAAAGGACCTACAAGATCGTCTTGTCCAACCATCCTCCCATTACCGTTGCTACCACAAGCTACTAAACCATGTCTCATAACTCCTCATCCAGACGCCTCTTGAACACTGCCAGGGATGGCGACTCCACAACCTCCCTGGGCAGGCCATTCCAGCACCTGACCACTCTCTGAGAGAAAAAGTTTTTCCTTATGTCTAATCTAAACCTCCTCTGGTACAACTTGTGGCCATTTCCTTGGGTCCTGTTTGTTTCCTGGGAGAAGAGGCCAAACCCCTCCTCATCACAACCTCCCTTCAGGAAGTTGTAGAGTGCAATAAGGTCTCCTCTGAGCCTCCTCTTCTCCAGACTGAACAATCCCAGCTCCCTCAGCTGCTCCTCATAAGGCTTGTGCTACAGACCCCTCACCAGTTTCACTGCCCTTCTTTGGACACGCTCCAGGGCCTCAATGTCTTCCTTGTAGTGAAGGGCCCAAAACTGAACACAATACTTGAGGTGCAGCCTCACCAGTGCTGAGTACAGGGGGATGATTACCTCCCTGCTCCTGCTGGCCACACTATTTCTAATGCAGGCCAGGATGGCATTGGCCCTCTTGACCACCTGGGCACACTGTCGGCTCATGTTCAGCCAAGCATCAACCAACACCCTCAGGTCCCTTTCCTCTTCACAGTCATCCAGCCACTTGTTCCCAAGCCTATAGCGCTGCGTAGGGTTATTGTGGCCAAAGTGCAGGACCCGGCACTTGGTCTTGTTGAATCTCATCCCATTGGCTTCAGCCCAGCTATCCAGCCTCTCCAGATCCCTCTGTAGGGCCTCGCTACCCTCAGGCACATCGACACCACTTCCCAAGTTGTTGTCATCTGCAACTTACTGAGGGTACACTCAATCCCATCATCTAGGTCATCAATAAAGATATTAAACAAGATGGGCCCCAGTACTGACCCCTGGGGGACACCACTTGAAACGGGTTGCCAGCTGGACTTAACGCCATTAACCGCTACATGTTGGGCATGGCCCTCTAGCCAGTTCCTTAGCCAAAGAAGGGTATACCTGTCCAGGCCACGGGCAGCCAGTTTCCCCAGGAGAATACTGTGAGAGACCGTGTAAAAGGCTTTGCTGAAGTCTAGGTAGACTACATCAACAGCCACCCCTGCTGACTCAGGAGCCAAATGCGCTTCTAGGAAGGTTGGGCTAAGGATATTAACTAACTATTTCATTTTTTGTTTGGCTTCACTGCAATGTGTCAAAGCTGTTGCTGTTAGATTGCCCTGTCCCCTAGTCATTTATATTAGTACCGTAAAACATAATGCCAAAGGCTCTATCATGCTTTTTCCTGCCAGTTGAAGACGCTATAATGGACCATTGTACTTATGTCTTTTCCATACTTTCTGAAATAAACTAGTCTATCTTTTAGATAAGCAGATTTTTTTTAGTGGTATTTATTTAAAATATATAACATATATAACTAAGGTAAGCTAGAAGGATTTCACAGCTAATATGAAATAGGAAGATGGATAATTTACTTCTACTGCTGGCTTCCAAAAATTTTTTTTAGAGTTTTTAAAACATTTTTCATTTTGTAATCTGAAGAAACAACCAAAGGCTTAAGAAGATTAGTCAAATATTATACTTACAGAGAATTCCTACTAGGAAAGCGAAACAGTCCAAGAATTACCACAAAGGGAACAGAAAGCTAAAACTGACTAATACTAAGTAGGCATTGGTAATAGAATCTGAAACGCAAGAGATGAAAGAGAGTAAAGACCATCCTGTTTGTCTCTCTGTGAGTGTGAGATTATCCTCTCTATACTTTTGCCAGTGCTAGGTACATTTCAGTTTTTAAAGGCCTTTTTTATTTCCCTTAGAAGAATTTTTCACTGTTTAACAAACAGAAGTTTTTGCAACAGCTCTTTCAAGGGTTTTATTCATAGTGTCAGTTCATTAGTGTTAATTACAAAACAGAGAGTAATCACAAGAAACATTTCCTCTTCGTTGTCTATATCCATATAAAGGGATATGTTAATGTTACGCCATTCCCCTACTTTCTTCCACTCTATCACCCTAGTCATTTGCTTAATCAAGCAGCATTTTATATGTTCATGTCTACATCTCAGTCCACCCAATCTTTTAATCAGTCGTCTTGCTCTTTTCCACGTGCCCTTTTAATTGGCAATATCCTTCTTGCTATGTGATGGCTGTCTTCAGTTTTTTGGGAAGACTTAAAAGTTGCTCTAGAAAAGAAGAATGCCTTTAAGAAGAGAGTTCAATTTAGGATTACCCCAGCTCTAGGACAATGAAATGCCTTCCAGTTTGTATTTTATGATTTTTATTTTTTCAGTATTGCCCCTTTCAAGCTTTCACTGACATATTGAGTCATATATTTCACATAATCATGATTGCTACCTACAATGAAATCACTTACATTCTTTTAAGTAAGTCAGATCTCATGTTATTTTCATTGGATGTCTATATTTTCAGGTTATACAGAGTTCTTTATTATTTCACTGCTTTAGCAAAGTTTGTGGTTCTATCCAAAATGGTGCTAGATGAGGGGCTCATACCACCCTAAAGAGATCTTCAGTGCCTCAGAAGGAAAGGAAATATTCACACCATGCAGGACATTCTGGTCAGCTATCCAGTCCTACTGTCTGGTTATCTACTTGCACTCGTGCATAGGAACTTCTGGAACAATTGAAACATTCAGAGATTAGGCTTTGTCCCAGTGATTTTCAGAGAACACCTTCCTCTGCATGCCCCTAGAAAGGGCATTGGTGTTCCCTTCTTTTCACCTTTTTCCTGATCCTTGGTAAAGATGAAAAGCAGTCACACGCTGAAAGTTGAACTATCTCTGTGACAAGGAACATGTAAATGGGATAGTATTCACCATGACAGATTCTGTGGAAAAATCACTCTTCGGTTGGGTAGCTATCAGCCAACACATCATATATGCCAGATTCCAAACCAGGTTCCTAAAGATGTCAATCATACAGAGCTGTTTTCTGACAGAGGAGCACAGTGACTAGGACAATTCTACAATTGCCTTAAAAATGTGATTGACAGAATACCAAAACACAACTTACATTTTGTGATGGCTGACATTAATGCCAAAGTAGGCACGACAACCAAAGAATGGAAAGAGCAGCAGGGAAGCTTGGGAGAGGAACTTATCAACCCAAATCCAAGAGTCTCTGGCAATGTGCTTTGTGTCTTATCTAATCAACACAAGTAATTTTTCCGTGATGAACTTGAAATTTGTTAGACAGCAAATATTCCAGAATAATGCAAATCTCTTTTCTTTTTTTCCTTCCTACAGATCAGCAACATTGGCATCAATTTGAAATCCAAATAAACTATGGAAGATGCAATGATGTATGAAGGATTCACAATAAAAGAAGGACCCTTGACACTCCTGACCATGCATCAATAAGCAACATTAGAGAGGACAATGAGTTCCTTCTCTGGGAAACATGGTGCTAGTTAAAGCAGAACTTAGGAAAGAAATAACATCAAATATGGAGTACAGAAAATGCTGAACTCATCAGTTTAGAGGAATAGAGATATCTGGCACCAAAATATTTTGACATAATATTGCAAGAGTTGATAACCTACTATGACATTACAAGAAACCAGGCACACATGAAAGGCCTTGACTGATTTAAATTACTGGTCTTTGATGACTTTGTCACCAGCTCATATACTTTTCTAGTACTTGTCAGGTATGATTTTATCAAAATCAGATTGAAGCACTGAATGAATTTGGAGTATGTATTTTTGATACCAACGCACAAACTCTCACTTAAAGTCATCAAGTGGAAAAAAACACGAAGGTACTTCCAAGAATCTCAGGTAAACAAAATGGAAAATGATAGCCCTTAACAATGAGCATCTCAATGGTAACACCATAACTGTGTTACCAACATCAACAGCAGTGCATATAAAACTAGCTGTATTTGTCCAAATTATTTGTTAGCATTGTAAGTGTAGATATTCTTGAAGGAGACTTGTAGAAAACGACTAAGGAGTCACTAAAGTAGATTGAGTGGCCAGTCTGATGCCTGGACAGAATTTTTTAAGGCTCATACTCCCCTTCTAAATAGGGCTTTAATAGCATGAATGGCTACAGGACAATCTCACAAGCATGAAAAGGGGGATAAGGAAACATAACAAAAAAATGGAGACATGAAGAAGGAGAGCAACAGAAGACATTGCTGCACAGTTCTGTAGACTTCCTATAAAAAATCTCTGTCCTTACATGGGTGAAATTATTGAACGGTGAAGTGACTAGGAGGTCATTTACAACAGTTTGTTGCACCTACAAGTGTTATTAATACACCTTCATTTCTTCTAGTTTCTTCATTGATGGCTCAGAGATAATGACCAGCTTTTTAGGATACGTCATGCAAAAGAGGTAGCCTTTCCATGAGAAGTCCTCCCTTTCACTTAGCCTTTAGCTCTCATACAACTGATATTAAGGTATAGTAATTCATGAAGAAGATCCTTCTTTATTTCTAGATGTTTAGTCATTAGATCAAGACCTATGAGTGTAAGGTCACAGAACAAGATGAGAAAATTAAGAAAATTTTACAAAAGAGAAACAGAGAAAGAAAGAAAAAGAAAGGGAAAGGGAAAAGGGAAAGGGAAAAGGGAAAGGGAAAGGAGAAAGGGAAAGGGAAAAGGGAAAGGGAAAAAGAAAAGGAAAAAGGGAAAGGGAAAAGGGAAAGGGAAAGGGAAAGGGAAAGGGAAAGGAAAAGGAAAAGGAAAAGGAAAAGGAAAAGGAAAAGGAAAAGGAAAAGGAAAAGGAAAAGGAAAAGGAAAAGGAAAAGGAAAAGGAAAAGGAAAAGGAAAAGGAAGGAATGTTCTGCAGTAATAGAGACGCACTGGAATGTTTTACAACACAGTGGAATTCTTCTCTGACTAGACACACAATGCTCCCTGATGCACCTGTATTCGCTCTTGCTCAGTTCAGTGACAAACATCCAGAAAAGAACAATGTGTTTAAATATTCAAGGAATCTCCTCTTCCAAAATTATAACAGTGCATTTTGTCACTTAGACATGAACTTTCTGAATGAAGCACTCATATTTTTCCAAAGAACAGATGAGATTTCACCAAAGGGCCTGTACCAGCTGACCTAGCATAAAGGTGTAAGCAAATAGTTGTATCACATGCAGACACTGAGGTAATGCTACTACTTCACAGCCACAGTCAAAAGGTTATCTGTCTTTTAATGTATTATACATCACTCTTTTTTCTTCTGTCACAAGTGCTTCAATACAAATATTTCATCCTATCATATCGGTTTACTGTGGAGTGTAATGTAACAATCTAATGTCAGTGTGACACATCTGAAACAAAGCAGTACATTCCTTCTCTCATGGCCAGATACTTCTTACAAGTCCAACTAGTGGTGCAAGCTGCTGAAGTGGTGCGAACAAAGAAATGTCTGTTACAGACACCAGCTGGCAGGTCACCAAGTACCCAAAGACTATCTCAACTTTCAACAACATGAAAAGCAATCAGGCAGCTTTCTAAACATTGCTATTGGATCTATCTCCCTTAAACATTTCCACTATAAAATTCCTTCACTATTATTTACAAAAAAATATCAATTTGGCACAACAGTTCAGACAGCATCTAAAGCTCAAGCTGTAATGGTTCTCCCCTCATAGGATATAATTGGTATGTGTGTGAGGGTGTGCATATACACATAGGCATGTACAATTATTTGTGTACAGCTGTATCTGTCTTCCTAAAGACTTTTGAAATCTTGGCCAGTTTTAATAAAATCTGATAGAGATTAGAGATCTCAGAGCTACAAGTTGTATGGAAATAATAGACTGACAGACAGACAAGAATAATTTTGTTACTGTGTTTGCTCTAGGAAAAAGTTCCTATGTGAGCCATCACCAGACACGAGAAAACCTGGTTCTTATATTTCCATTCTGATTTTCAGGATTTTAATAAGACATAAACCACAATTTTCAAACGTTTCCCACATCTTGAGTGTTTGTAATGTCTCTCCTGTAAATATTCTCTGATGTTTACGAGGAATTTGTGTAAACTGCATCTACAAGTATAATTCATCTATGTAAATTAGCAAGGGAAAAGTCCCAGTTTTCAGAAAATAATTTCTTTCTGCTAAATGACATTACTTTTTGCTAAAAGGAGAAGTATTGCAACTGAAAAATTATTGCAGGCTAACTGAATTCAGTTGAAAAATAATACCAGGATGATTTTCTTAATTTGAGACACTGTTGGAAACTTTGTTAGGAAATTTCTTAGGCATTCAAGTACCTACTTTTTATTCATTCCTTCATATAAAGATTTCTTCTCTGATATTGATAAGAAGGCCTCCTATAAAACTTTCTTTTGCAAAAATTATTTTGTGTTTAGGCATTAATAAGATTCATACTACCTGGCCTGAGCCACTCCACTAGAGAGCTAGCTCCAAGAGTAAACTCTTTAAAAAGAGAAAAGATAAGTCCCTGAATACTACTTTTCTATATCTTACAACATGAGTGCTTAAATGTTAATCCTCTTGGATCAGCTCTTACAAACAGCATTTCCACGACTGATGGAGATTTGCTGATATCTGCAATACCAACAGTCTGAAAATTCAAGCACTAGACAGCCTCAAATCAGCATCTGCTGAATTGACCTCTCATCCTGCCGTCATGATTTCAGAGACCTCAAAGTACTGACATATGACCTGTGGTAATGAAAGGTAGCTTTTTTTTCTTTTTAATTATAGCATCTACATATGGAAAATTGAATAAAGATCAAAATAGCTTCAGGAAAGCTTCTTATAGAACATAAGTTTTCATAGTTACCATGCATAAAAACTAAGCATATAACATGATCACTTCCTATTTATTAATTTACTTGTTAACACTACTCCCTAAGTTACTTGGCTCTGTCCTAAATCTACTCACTCTTAAGCCAATGGCTAAATTTCTAATCACTTCAAATTAAGAAGAATTAGGGTAACAACAAGAGCTCTGGCAACGCAGCATGGTAAATATTTTAAGACTTTAAATTATTTGTTGGCAGTAACTATCTAAAAGAGATAAAGAAAGAAAGGATTCATGTGGAAAGCCTGATGAAAAGCTATAAAAATTGAATATTTGCTCTTTTCCTATCCCTCTAGTTCCCTTTTCACTAATGTAAAATGCAGTTTTGTTCCAGTGTAAAATAATAAGTAATAGAGGAAAGAGTTGATGTGTCAGACTCTCAACTGGTTTAAACCAGCAGAGCAATCTATATCAGCTGAGAGCCTGGACCCATGAGATTATTAAATGATTGTTAATTATTACAAGAAAATAGCTCCTTTCATGGAGTTTTCCCTATTCACCCCCCAAGAAAATTCACATAATGGTTAATTCCACTCTGTTAATTTCTAATAGGTTTTAAACTTTAGTGTAGCACCAGAATAAGATAATGATATTTTAGCATGTTCTCTATTTATTTATTGAGGTATGAGAAGAAAGCAAAATATATAGCTTCCTTGGAACTGTAAAGACAAATGCTGAGAGAAAATTTTTTGAATGCTTAAAAATAATGAGTAGCTACAAATAATGTTTCTATAATTGTGCAACAAGAAGAGCCTGTTACACAAAGTCTATTAAGCTAAATTCCTGAACGACATGCAGCAAAATATTTAAAGCACATAATTAAGTGAGAGGTTAAAAAAAAAGAACATTTACAACCAAGTAAATAAAAATTAATTGGCCAAAACCATGGACATGAATGATCCTGCCATTCCTATCAGCTGAAAAAAGATTTGGGTAATATTCTAATTAAATGTATTTGTGTAGGTTGCTCTGAAAGTAATACCTCCTATTTATTTCCATGGAAACTACAACAGATACAAAGAGCACAATAACACTAATTGATAGAGAAAATTCTCAGCACAGTCACTGTCATTAGATATGCATTTTTGCCAGCGATGAATAAGAGCTGCATGCTGCCCTCACAATAATCTGCAGTAGAGATGACCCACTGTCATCACTGCTGAAACGCACCACACACTGCCTCATTATGCTCACATACACTGTTTGATCTCCAAAAACATTCAGTAAGCATTGATGAAGGTTAACAGGTGCCATTTTTTCCACCTGGAGGAATTCAGTGACACCCCTTTGCTTCATACGCACATCCATGTCAGATGCCATTGTGTCACACCGCCCCTCTGCTGCCATCTGTCACGTGGCAACAATGTGTAATGGGATACTGGTGGGAAGGTTCAGCCTCTACTGCCATACCACCAACATCCACCTCTGATGTCGTGGGCCAATGTAATAAAATAGGAGGTGTTGCTTTTGGAGCAGCCCTCATAGATGGACATGTAATAGTAATAAATCTGATATATTCTGAACATGCATATGCATACACAGTAGATTGGTGTGTTTCTCATTTCAAATCAGACTTTGTGTATTCTCTCATTTCCATTGAGTTGACTTCAATTCTGTTAAGGCTGAAGAAGAACGCAGACTACGTTTCTAAAGGTAGTTTTGAAGATAACAAGCAATAATGCACATATTAATCAAGAGAAGTGAACCTGAATAATTAAAAGAATTTGAGGAGAAATTTTTAGTTAGTACAGCATTGAAATGTATTCTAAAATATCACTATATGTGCCATAATGTAGATACTTAAAGAATGGCTAAGAGACCAAAGGGGAAAGGTACATAGGAAGAGTAACAATTTGTTCTAAAGGGAGACTGCTCTACAGCACTATTTTGCTCTGTATTAGAAAAACTTGCTTTGACCCATGAGGCACATACACTGGGGGAATGAAATTTGTTGATGATACATACAAGGAAGGGGCAATCAATAGAAAGAAGAAGGGCAAAAAAGTCAAGATGACTCTGACAGAATGTGCCCAAAGGAAGATAAGTGCCTTATGCAATTAAACATAGAGAAGTGTAAGATAATGAGATAAGGGACACAAAATAAGAGAAAATGCTTATGCCCTCTGTGATCATATGGCACAAAATACTGAGTGGAAGCAGGATCTAGAGGTAGAATGAGATCAAAAAGCTTCAGGACAGTGGATAACAGTAATGTAAAATGTTAACATTCATTTAGAGAGGTAACAATAATATTCTAGATGAAGTTAGTCCAGTTCCTGCATAAGGGATTTATGAATGAAGGTGCATTTGCAACACTGTAAGGAGTTCTGTATGCCTTATAAAAATAGCAGAAGCATAGAGAACTAAACAATAGCATCAGGTAGACAGCAAACTTAATTATTCATAAAGGTCAGAGAACAGAACAAAATTGTCTGCAGTCTTTGGAGTGAAGGAAAGAGAAAAAAAGTGGACCTTACTGAGCAATTTGAGATCTGGAAAATCATAGCCAGGATGAAGTAATTATAGTAAGATTTGATCTACTAACTCCTAAACTCCTTTGTGTCTGTGATTTCACTGTTTATGGCACCCAAAATAATTTGATGTATTATTTGCTGTTGGAGACAGCTCCCAGTCTCTCAGTATTTATTAATCAAATTCAGTGATATTTAACATAAAAGAGAAAGGCCTGCGGTGTCTGATCAGAACTTGAATCCCCTTTCTTCTCAGATGACAGTCATTCTACCTTTTAGGTGGGACTTCTCTCCTTTCTAATCAATCTTCCATTTCTTCTTCAACAAGGTCAAAAATTAAGCCTGAGTTATGGTGACTGTCCTCATGAATCCATTCTTAGAACAAATATTCTTTGTGACAAGATTCAAATTCAAGATAACTTCTAATTTCCTGGGTGAATTTTAAAGTCATCCAGCAAAGATATATAAAATTATTGCAATGGTTCTTCCAGCCATGTTTATCAAGTGAAAAATGAACCTGAAAGAAAATGAGACTACAAGCCTACCGTTAGCTGGGCTGATTGTGAATGCCCAGGAAGTGGAAGAGGTTGCTAGTTTCACACCTGGAGTATATCCTGGCAAAATGAGAGACATCCTATCTGTGGTCTTTCCATACTAAGTCTATGTTGACCTTAGGTGGCCTGTTTGTTTCTCTTCCAAGTTACCAAAATGTCCCATGGAAGATGCTCCTGTAACATAACTCAGATCTGAGAGGTCTGATAGATTTAAGAACCTCCTGAACGTTCTTTATAGATTTAGCTCTAAGCTCATTTCAGGATGTTTGTTTATATGAATGCATCCATGTGTTCATACATGTGTGCTTCTGTAAGCTGAGGGCATTTGTGCATTCTGTGTCACCTTTCATCTAGGGCTTGCTTTAGCTCTTATCTTTGCCATTCTTTGATTTAAAAGTCTAAGGACTACTGCAGCAGTGTTTCTTCATTGCTTTTTGTTATCCTTTCAACTTACAGCCCGGACATATTGGAACATCTGCTCCTTCTTCACAGACTAGGAAGGACCATATGCTTGATATCAGCTCCTTTAACATGTCTGTAATATAACAGGTGGCAAATGTATTTTTGTTGCTAATAAATTCCCACTTAGATTTCAAATTGCCTGAAATCCATCTTCCTTTATAGAAATAATAATTCAGAATTCCTTTTGTTTTTCCTGATTTTATCAATACAGTCATATCTGCTGCTGCCTGGATCATTATATTAGTTTCTAACATGCCAGGCTATGACTGGTTTTCATAGATTTGTCACTTATTTTCACATGACTGCTTATTATATCATTATAACACAGTTATACTATCATGATACATAGTATGTACCATTAGCACAAATTGACAAGTTGATTAGCTTCCGAATCAATCCCGTCTTTTAAATATGAAATGCTGATAATGACAAGGGGTAATATTTTAATAATGATCAAGGCCTAGATTCTCAGGACTATGTAAGCATGTGCTCCCACCAAAACCAGTGGGAGCAAAGACACTTCCACAACTTTATTAGTACAAACCAACTTTCCCTCGTATTGTTGATTTTTTAAAAACAAAAATGAAGGTACAGCACTTCAGTGACTTTCTGGGGCTACTTACTTTTCCTGAACTACCTAGAGATTGCAAAGCTCATGCACAGATCATAGGGTTTGTAAGAAATTAATGCTGTATCCTTTGAAAAAGTAGTTAATATGTAACCTCAAGAAGGAAGATATTAGAAAGAAATTCTTTGCTATCAGAGTGGTGAGACACTGGAACAGGTTGCCCAGCAAGGTCATGAATGCCCCCTCCCTGGAGGCATTAAAGGCCAGGCTGGATAGGGCTTTGAGCAACCTGATCTAGAGGGAGGTGTCCCTGCCTATAGCAGGCGGGATGGAACTAGGTGATCTTAAAGGTCCCTTCCAACCCAAACCATTCTATGATTCTCTGAACTTGGATGTGTGAAAGTTTTCAGGAAGGAACTTGGACATGTGAAGGCGGATGCACGCAGTTCAGAGGTTTATCTCCTGAAGATAAACCATCCAGTGATGTCTGCCCCCTCATCACAGGGGCTGAGATGCTTCACTCAGGACAACTTCCTCTTTGGCAACCAAGGATATGAAAACTAAACTAAAAACTAAAAACTGCTTATTTGATCTGGCCCTTTGCCCTTTAGGTAGCATATCAACCACCAGTTGGCCTGTCATGCAAATTTGTGGGCCATGTTTCAGCTGAAGGAAATGACAAGATGAGGATACACTTTGCATTGCAATTTTAACTGCTACCAAATTGAAAGCTTGAAGTATAAGGTGGCAGTTTGGGGTCAGTAGGAGACGGCAGCTGATCAGAGCAGAAGTACTTCAACACCAACAAAATGAAAGAGTTGCTAATCAAAGCCATTGGCTTTTATTATATATTAATATTACTTATTGTTATGTGGTAGCAATCACAAAACAGGTGATTGCATTTTGCAATTTTCTTCATTGTACTCAGGCATTACTTGACATCTACATCACCTACTTTTCTTCAGCAATTCTGTAGCCTCTTTAAATTCCTATAGGATGACAAAATTGTACTTCAGAGTATCATTTGAGATCCATGCAATGGCAGAAATAGGTTTTTAGAGTTTTCAAATAAGCTATTTTATCTTTGGGTTGCCGTTTAGATAACGTAAACATACATTTAAACAACTCAAATAAGAGAAAGGCCCAAACATTTGAACTTGGTATCTTGAAATTAGATTTGTTAGTCAACTTGCAGGAAGTAAAGTAAAACCACCAAGTGTTTCCAGCGGTTTTGAGAATGTCTGGATGGCTTGTTCAATTGTGGAAAGAACATTTTCAAACTAGTATTCTCACTACCCTATAAAGGATTTTTACAACACAAAAACACCAAGAGCTTCCTTTCAGAATCAAGGTCTTATCGTGCTGTGCAGAGTAAAAGCATTTCTGAAAACAAGATGATCCCTAGAATATAACATCTAAAAACGCAGCTGGCACAGACTGAGGAATGAAATTCATTTAGCATAGTTTCTGTGTGTCCCTGCATTTATAAAACTAAATAGAAAGGAACAACCATTATTATATGACTTTTGCTCCCACAACAAAATGATGTTGCAGTACCAATCGGTCCTCAGGAAAGACTGGAAATGTGTGGGAGATAGGAAGGCTTTCATGTATACAGGAGGCAGTACTATTTGTATAAATAAGCTGACCTGACAGAATGGAAACAGATTGGGGAAAAACATGTTCAAAACAACTAAAAGATAATGAGAATAGAGTATGCATATATAAATACAGACATATACGTACACACATTTTTAAAATACACACATACAGACACACTTGGAAATGTATCACAGACTGCTACAGAAGTTTTTAATAAAATGAAGAAGCTGAAAATCACCACTTATTTTCTGTAACAGTGTGGATACAGAACACTTGTGAGTCAGATGTTTATTGCATCTTAATCTCAATCCAAAGTTACATGAACTCAAGAGACATTATTTCACATCATTTAGTAGACTTTGGCTCAGGTCCTCACTTTCTGTCTAGGCACTATATGGTAATACCTGTAAACAGCCACTATGGGCAGGTATTATTGTTCTTTTTATAGAATCACTTGTCTTTACCTTCATGAAGCATTTATCTCAGTTAGAGCACATGTTGAAATGGGTGGCTGTTTCTCTGGAATTTTGCTGTAAGATATACCTCAAATTTATTTCTTGTGAACTGCACGAGCAGTTGTGGAGATCCAGCTGCGGAGTTGTGTTCACTCCCGCTGAAACCATGGATACTGTCTCTTCTACCATCAGTAGTTAAGTTTCAGCATAAAACCTGTTATCTTTAATTTAAGTTCGACTGACTATCATTTCTAGTTTAAGGCAACCTATTGATTGACATGTGGATATGGAAAAAAACATATTTGGAGATGGAGCAACGATAGTGGAATACCCATGACAGAAGAAACATTATTCTTAACAAGACAGCACTTACAGAACAAAGTCAAAGAAGACAGAGGCAGAAAACTAAACAGTTTTCTAATACTACATCAGTGTTGAAAAGGAGATCAAACTTTGCACAAGCCATGAAACTTTAAAATGAAGTAAAGCTTTGGTGTTCAGCAATATCATTTTTAAAGAGACATTCCAAATAGTTTGGGATGAATTCAAATATTTACTCAGAAGGAGACAAGTGCAATTGGCTTCAGAGAAGCTTGGCAGTGTAGGAGGATGTCTCCAGAGTAAAGGTACATTTAAGGCACATTTCTGATGAGGGTGGGACTTGGTAGAAAATACCATCTAATCAAGAAATAGCAGATAAAGTATATTTTACCGAATAAAGTCATTTACATAAAGTCACTTAGTGGGAGGGGTAGCGTAGTGAGACCACCATCCTCATTTTTTCCCTATTTGGGGAAAAAGATTTGGGGCTTTAAAGGAGATGTATCTTTGTTCTGTATAATTTGGGATGTAATTAGAAAGTAACAGTGAAGATTTAAACTCACAGTGATTCTCTCAGAATTTCATTCTCATACGAGATTGAAAACTACTTGGCTGTGAACATACTTGACTTCGGCAAGTTGAACAAAGTGGAGGATAGTAAAGTTAATTTTAACAAATCACCAGAGCATTGAGTGAGATGTGCTGGAGTTACTGTTACAGTACTGCCTGGAATAGCTGATGGCCAAATCATGCTGCCTCAGGGAGGGAGCAGAGTTGTACCTTATCTTTCCTACAGAAGAACTTATAATGGATAGGTTGTTAATCCCCGCACTAAAATGTTGTTTGAGACCTATTCCCCTTGCATTCAGGCAAGTGCTTCAGAGATGACTACTTACTGAAATCTCTTTTCATGCACTTCGCCAAGAATTTGTAAGAAATTGACTGTCAACTATCATTGCATATATCATTGTCTTCCACACCTTACTTACTGGAGTACTTCAGAGCTTCTGGAGTTTTCTCCATATGCATAGAACATGAAACAAGTAGAGGAGGTCCTTTAATAGGAGTCCACCAGAGTGACAGACAGTATCTCCTTTCTCTGTTAATCTCTTTTCCTCAATTTTTTTCACAGTATTGCAATAGTAAAGAATGACTGTAAAGCAGTAATTTGTGGCACCATCCTTCCGAAGATTAAGAAGTTGTACTTAATCCACTTGATGAGTTGTGTGCCTTTCTCTTCCCATTCTGCTTCAGTTAGTGCATTTATTAACATGGGAATACACATCAGCACAAGAATCTGATCTGATTTTGAGATTTTGCCCACTCACTATAAAAATACAAGAGCAATCAATAGCTGCTGCCTGAAAAGTGTCTGTATTATAGACTGATAATACAATTGATCTTATTCATAAAGTGAATTAGGCAGATAACTCACAGATTAAGCAGCTCTGTGTAGCTGAACCTTAAAATTGACATCTGACTTAACTTTTTCATCAAGATAATCTACTCTCAATTACATCCAATACTTAAAAGTCTATGATTAACAGGAAGAAATGCAGAAACCAACAGATAAAAATAAAATTTTAAGTCAATTCCTTAGTATTTCTCTGTATATTTCAGTGCTATATCTCATTTCATTTGCAAATATGTAGAGATCTGCATGTTATTTTGAAGTGAGAAACTGTTCACCGAATATAGAAAGAAAAGGCAGTAGAGAAGCACTACTGCTTCATATCAGTCTGCCATGACATGTCCCATGCCAAAAGAGAGAAGAGGGAGCAGGGTTATGTACTTTGAGTATAAGAAGGCACAGCTAATAGATTTGCCTGCCCAGATGAAAGCAGGGCCAGCCACAGTTGCCCTCCCCTGCACCACATTTTAAAGTCAAGATCTACCATCAGCCTGAATCACTGCTGCCAGAGGTCAGGTGTGGGCCATTGGATGAGCCTGGAACCCAGTAATAGAGGGAAAGAGGAAAAAAAAAATGCTTCAGCCTGTGGAATGGCACAACTAGTCTTCCTTCACCTACAGAACCAGCACTTTCCTAGGGTGTCGTGGGAATGGTGGGACAGAGGAAAATCTGCTACAAACACAGGGAGTAAGTATAGTCTCAGGTTCCTAAATGTAGACAGCTTAAAATGAAGTGTAGAAGTCCTAGAGTTTTTTGAGATGTCTTGAGTGCAAGTTTGAAAAGATGCATAACAGAGACTTGCTCGTGATTATATTTCTTTGGTGAAAAAACACAATATTTGGATCAATTTTATGCTAAAATAGGTACCAGTTGGAATCTTAATATATAGAACTACCTAAACATAAGGAACAGGGGAACTGTATCCAGCAAACCTTGACATCATGGGCTTTGTAAAGTTTGATGTGCTGGCAACGACACTTCAATGTTTCAGAAAGAAATGAAATACATTGTATGCTGAAACAGAAGAGAGTGGCATTTGTTCTAGACATAAATATGGCAGTAATTTTTAATGGAATACACTGTTTTCACAGACAGATTTAGTTCGAGCATCTCTGATGAACCCAACAACATTTGAAGGCAAAAATGAAGTCGAAGAGATCAGTTTCTAACTGACAGAATTTATGGACTAATCACCAAAACAAGATGTGTTCCCAAGACAAAAAGAATTCAATGCCAAGCGGAAATAGAGAACAGGGATCAAACTATACAAAACAGAAATAGATGAGGGGTGACTGACACATGAAAAGATTTATTATATGGTGGCTGATTGGTGAACGGGCTTTCATAGGTTCTGATATTTGTATACATCATGTTGATGGTCAAAAGTAAAAAGGTAAACGGTCAAAGTAAAAAGGTAAAGATTTAATTGGCTTGAAGCCCAAGTCTCTTTCCTTTATTTTTCACATGGACCCAGTGAGTGATCTCACAGTAGGTAAGGTTTTTAATGGTCTCTGTGTGGTCCTAGTTTGTGCTTCTTTGGTGAATTTCCATTAAATGAGTTATACTGACAAAAAATTAGTAGAAGTGAAGTTCAAAATAAAATTTCTTGCCATTGAAAATTACTTTTCAGAGCAAACATATTAGTACCAAAAAATGTCTCACACAAATATGCTCCATAAAAAGGTATACTGTCCTCATGATCTGCCGAATCATCACAAATAATTAAAGTAAATCAAACTGTGTACACTCATAGGTAAAGGTTCATGGAGTTTAAAAAGCTCACCCCAAAATAATCAAATACTTTGAATAATGAATAGATTAGACAAAATCATGACTGCTTGTGCATATGCTACAATCAGACAGAGAGAGGTGAAACTCATTGGATGCATTATTCATTGTGAATTATTTGCTCTACCTATTGGTGAGGAAGCTTGCAAACACTACTGCTGTTCTGTGATCATCTAACAATCTGAAGAAGGAGATCTGATTGCCCTTATCGTTACATAGCATCTTGCCATTTTGATGAGGATTCTACTTATTTATTTTGCCTGATAAAAACGTTGTCCATCAAGTGCTCAAACATGCAATGGACAAATGGCTGCTGTAAAGGCAAATCATGTCTCTTCAGCATACCAGCACTCTTTGCAGAAGTCAGGGAATGATGAATAAAGAAGAAGCAAAAGAATAGTGGGTCTGGTCTGTCAGTGAAATTTATGGAAATATTTAATCAAAAGTGGTAAAAGGAACAAGCTCTGGATAGGTAAAATTGAGTAATGGGCCCTAACTTTGAANGGGGGAAAGGGAGGAAAAAGTTTGGAGGAAGACAAAGGATCCTGGTTCTCAAACCTTAATATCTAAGAACCAGAGATGTACGCCCACACTTACTGAACTCCCTGCAGAAGAAATCCTAGCTGCACCACAGTTGATCACAAAATCCCCATTGCATTTAACTGAGTTTCTAGGGAGTTTCCCCCTAAAATATTTGAAGTTTACCATGAACTGCACTGATCTGACTCTCATTTTTGTCATGGCCTATGGGGCACTTTTGAGGCCAGCAAGTGATATTTAACCCAATAGATGTTTACTTCCACCACTCAGCTGAGTAAGTACCACAAGGGAGTAAAGGCTTTAAAAACAACTAATTCTTAATAACACACATATCCTCCAACAATGCACCGAATAAATTTGTTTCCTTTTCAGGTTAGCTACAGCTGGTAAGGGTGAGGGGAATGATGGATTTTATCATAGTTTTCTAAGAACCTAAGTTGAATCTGCTCCTTCATAGAGTGCCTTCACTCTATCAATAGATATCCTCAAAGTATGCAGTCATAATCTCTGTACTGGTCTCCTCCCTCTTTCCTGATCGTGCCAGGCATATCCTCTCTCTGCCCCTCAGAAGAAATATCTCACTAAAACCTTCTGGTTTATTGGACTGATGTCCTGCAAATACATCTTTAGCATGCACTTGAATTGATGGAAGAAGTTCATGAGAAAGTCCCTGAAGCAGTGCTGCTCCTTTAATAAAAAACTGATCAGAGAGAGGATAAATAGCAAAACGAAATCCCTGTCTTCATAAAGAACTCTGGTGATTTTATTCAGAGGCAATAATATGTTTCAGACTGAAACAAGGCAAAATGCTATGTATCATTACAGAAAAGAAACACATAAATAAGCATAGCATGCTGCATTAGCTTAGTCCATTTGATCACATTTCTTTCTTTGTATTCTTCCACCCTCTTGCCTTGTCCTCTAATAATGCATATCTTTTGGTTATTTTGAAGAGCAAACTGCACAGCCAGGGAGTTCTGGTTGCATAAGCACTTCCGTGACAGACTGTCAGGTTTATAAACTCATTTGTCTCTCCTTCCTTTACATCTGTATGAAGGGAATGTGTGCAATTTTCACTACTCTGGTAAATCAAACTGATCAAATAATAAAAATACTGATCTAAAGTGCATTAGACAATAGACCATTTCCAGTGAAAAACAATACTATAGCAGTCATCTCAGGGTGTCTTTTTTTTTTTNTTAGTCTAAGGCAGCATAGGAAATCATATCTGTATGAATAACAAAATCTCCCTCATTCTTGTAGCCTACCTTTAATATGCCCCTTAGGCATCCATTCAGGTAATAAGAGCATCTACAAACTTCACAGTTATGAGCAAGGCACTCACATATGTAATTCCTAATCTGTAAAATCACACACTTATGTAAGTGTTATCACTGTAGAATATAAGTATAATTTTATCAACTTAATGATGTTAAAATGCTAGAGAGTAGTCTATTTTAGTCACTGTGACCTCCTTTAAAATGTCTATTAATGGAAGGAACACGACAAATGTAAAACAGAGTTTGTCTGCACAGGAATGGCAGCTTCTGTATTGCAAAATTGTCATTTTAGCTTCTTTTAAAGGGAAGAATTGACATCTGTGTCAGGCCTCGGGCATGAACCATACACTTCAATCCTTTCTTCCCTCTCAGCTGATGACTTTGACAGTGTAGAAATGCCAAATTACCAGTGTCTTCCCTTTGAGAACCAACTGTCTTAATTTAACATCGCTTTAGCTGTGCACAGATATTATTTCTTTCATCAATACATAGGGAGATGCCAAAACAGGATGTGGATGTGAGGACCAATACAAAGGTTTTTTCCTCTACAAAAACTCTTCACTTCCAGGCAGCTGCAAATAAATATTTCAGCATAATTTTTAAGACACTGATGTTGAATGATTTCCCTTCAAACATGCTATGAATGAACTCTCCCAATCATGTCACAAGCAGAAGGTTGTTGTGTGATTTATGCTTCCTCCTTTCTGTCACTAAAAAATCAAAGCCATTTTAATACTAGTTTGACTAGTCCGATTCTTTCACACAATTTCTTCCATGACAATGTTTACTTAGAAATCAAAAGACAATTTAATCAACTTTTAATTAAGTTACATTTTTCACTTAAACACTAATAACTGCTTCTTTAAATCAAATGCAAATGAGGTCATTATAACTAACAAAGATAATGCAAGAAACTCTTTTGGTCATTTTCTTCTTATGTATTCCCAAACATTCCAAAAACATTGGAATGTTAACATGAACATTCACAGCACATAGGAGGATTTTAGTTATTAATTTTTATTCAGAATTTAGCTGCTGCTCTGAGTGCAAAATTCAGTTCTGCAGCTCCATCGGCTGTAGAGATCTGCCAATAACATGTACTTTAGCAAAGCACTCATCAGGCAGTGGTATCAACATATGATGTAAAAGGCTTCAGCTAACTCCATACTTTAACACATCAGTGTTAATGTCTTAATAAACATTTTGAAACATACAGAATATGTTAGAGTTTAAAAAATAGCAGGTATCAAGAGAGTGACTGAGGCAAACATTCATATGACATCTTTCTCATACTATCTAACAAATGGATCATTTTGGAATTTTTCATGATCATTTTCAGAAAGTAGAAATCATATGAAAATATGGCTTTGAAAAGACTCCAGGAGGCCTCTGGTCTACTCTTCTATTTCAGAAGGAGTCAGCTGTGGGATCAAACCAGCTGGCTCAGGGCTTTGGATCTTGAAATCCTCTGAGAATAGAGACTACAGAACCTCCCTAGGCAGCCTTAAGGTTATGAAGCCTTGAGCCAACACAACTCTCTTTCTGTCTCTTGGAATTCAGTCCTAGGTTTCTGATAAGCTTAGAAAAGGTATGCACTAAAAGCAACAAAGAACCCAATGTAAAATCAGTCAGTGTTCTGCTACTGTAAAACAAAACCCATGGACAATGAGAATTTTAGTCCTTTTTTTAACAAATGTTTACCAAGTGGATCCTTTTGTCCAGTCAGAGATGTGCGACTGTATGTTTTATATTTCCTGTGAGAAATTTCTGCTAGCTTCAATTAAAAATGAACTCAAACTCCCAAAGAAATCAAGGAACTACTGTTGCTGAACTTTCCCAGCATGAGAACACATAGATCCAGGAGGGACTTTCTGCTTGTGATAAGAGAAATGTGTCTGTGCCTCCTCTCCTAAAGCAGAGGAGTAATGATTCCACTGTTCAGTTGAACCTGTATCATGATGACAGTGCTGCTGCCACCCTCCTCCTCTATGGGGTGTTCCTGTGTTGAAAAGCTGGGTGCAGCAGTGCTGGTGTTACCACAGGCAAACGTGCTGACTTCCTTGAGATTGATTGCTAGAAAAGTATCATCTACATCCATGACATCCAAATTCCTCTGGAAGGGGACCGCAGAACTGGAGAGGCAGGGCATCTGTGAGAGGGGTCCTGTGGCAGGGCTTGGCCCTGCAGTCATAACTCCTGAGATCATCTGGTCTTGTGTTTGAAGCTGGGATGATTGGGATTTGTGCAGAGTGGGGAACATGTTGCCTTGTCTGTGTGAGCAGCCTCACTGATCTGTTTTCTTGTGCTACCCATGTCAAATACCGAATGCCCTTCTTTCTGTTGTCTGAGCTGTGGGAATGTAAGTCCTTCCCTTTCAAACCCAGCTTCATTTTGTTTTTCAATTGCGTTGGCCAGCCCAGCCAATTGAAGACCAGCGCACTTACTGGGATTTCTTCAAATGATTCTGACAGGTACATTTTGTCAAATATATATCACAGCTGTCTAATCCCAAAAAGCCTTTACTTAATTTTAAATGTGTCGGTGCAAAACATGACCAAACACAACAAAGCAACTATAATCAATTGACTGTGTAACATGGATGCTGAATTATTGTTATGCTTCAAGAACATCTTTGTTATTCCTTTCTAAAAGAAAAAAATATGAAAAGTATGAAAGTGATATTAAGCAGATGTTAGACTGGAGTTGTCAATCTTGTCTAAGCACGCAGGTGCTAATGTGTTATAATTATCCCTTTTGGCAGTTGATATTTAGGATTTTGGATCCCACCTAGTCAATCACAGCTGTAATTGTTAAGCTACTTACATCGCTAATATGCTGGGTAATAACCAGATCAAGATTTAATATTTGACGTTTACCATCAATTATCTTTTCTTCTGACATACATCTCCCCCACTCAGGCTCTTGCAGATCGGAACACTTCTGAATTCAGTAAAATAAATAAGAATCTGGTTATAGAATAAGCCTTAAATAAAAAAATATTCCTGTCATATGTCGCACTGCCTCTTACTTCTTAGAGAAGGTTCCTTCTTATTACAATATTTATAACTGTAATCTTTTAATTCAGAACTATTCCTTCCCTTTTTATTTTTTTATGTATTTTTTACAGAAAATCTTGTGCCCACTACTGCAAAATGTAGAGTGAGTATGTTAACCTATGCCAGGTATATTTTGGGATGACAATATTATCTATGAAACAAAGCACTGGAATTTGTTTTATAGCTGGAAAACATGTTCATACCGTATGTTATGCCAAAATACGTTTCCTGCTAAAAGCGCTATGAAAATTAATTCTGGATTTAAAACACATTAACATGAAACTTAGTTTGCCAGTTCTGCATTTTTATTCATCTATTAACTAAAATCTGTTACATAACTTCCTCCCAAAAGCACACGTAGAACAAGAATTATTTTTCCGAAGTGTTCTCGGATTTTATCCTGTGTAATTATGCTGAAGTCCAATGCTTTCATTCCAAATCAGCATGCAGTACTTGCAGTGTGGTCAAAAGTTACTATGTCTAATATTGTCCAGAGGACCTGCTAAGAACTTGGTGGAGCAATTTTTCTGTCTCTGTAATTACACAAAAATGTTTTAAGTATGTGTTAGAAAGAGTTCTCTATTATTATTTCTGTCCAGCAGTATGACATAATTTGCCTTCAGCAAAGAGCAATAGTGGCTATGTCTAGCAACTATAGTGCAGTCTCAGAGAAACTTTGACCAAAGGAATAGAAATGCATATTTGTCTCTTGTGTCAACTCAGAAAAGTTCATAAATATCGACCCTCATTTAGATGAACCAACTGTGATGCAGATTATATTTTCTATTTATTTCCTACCAAAAACTCCAAGTATACAAGCTTTAAGATGAAAACATATTTAATATAATTCATCTGAAGGGCGTCAGAAAGAACACATTCAGTCCAGGCTACCTCTCTTAAATATGTCTGTTTTTTTCTAAAGAGATACAAAAGTGCATTCAAATGTTTTAAATAATTTTCAGTTCTATACTCCACATGAATGTACACAGATAATCTAAATTAATTACAAAACTGCAATTTTACCTAATATCGTCCTTTCCAAGCAAGCTAGTACTAAAGCAAGTACCAGTGTATAACGTTAGACCAATGGAAGCCCCATAACTAAGACTGCAAACATCTTTACAAGTGAAGTTCTCCCTTTTGCCTAGGGAAGACAGCATCTTGTTTCAAGGGGATCATGCTCAAAGTTTGAATAGGCAAAGGCTGCAATCAGACAGCCCAGGGACACAAATACTTCAAAGCAGAACAAATGAAACTGGACCTAGTCATTTTGCAGTAAGACGCGAAGTCATGTAATAGTGCCCTTTTAAGCCACTTGTGACTTTTAAGACTTCAAATGAAATGCTATTAGCACAGACAGATAAACATGCTAAGCTGTTATTTGCCTGGGGTGATACCCTTGTGATTTGTAACAGGCAATGAAAATATAGCAGCCTAGGTGTTCAGGAGGAGCGATATGAATGCAAGTAATCTCTTCACAGTAATGCCAAGACCTTTGATAATAAAGCCTCCAGAAAATCTTGGGTTAGTCACAGCTACTGGATATTTTTTTTTTACCTTATTACAAAAGTTTTCTAAAACAGGAAAAAATTTCAATAACCTGATGAAATTTGTAGAAAAATATTTAGATTAACCTCTCATTCTGTTTTACGTCAGAAATGGAAAAAAATCACAATGACTTTTAGCAAAGAGGTAACAATACCTGCCTTGATTGTAGATTGCAGCACCTCAGTCTCCTTGCCTAAAGGGACCTAGTGAAGTTCTTGGTGCTATAAACTCTCTGAGAACTGCAACACAAGTATTTGCAGGAGCTCAGACTGAAGGAGGCAATAACTGGTTAAAATACTGCAAGGAGAACAAGTCTCCTTCACAACTCATGTGAAAATGTACTCATTATTCCCGTTCCATACTAGGCTGAATGGACAGCAGTCAGCCGTTCTGCGTTTAAATTTTACCCCAAAGATGGCACAAACTGGAAGATTGTATGTATTTCTTGATAGAGAAAGCAAGAATTATATAATATTCGACCTCTTCTCATGAAGTTTTCGAGGATGTAAATAAGAGACAGAAAAGAAACAGGAGGCTGGGTTTTAATACAGAAGAACAGAGCTTTCCAAAAAAAAAAAAAACAACAAAAAGTCCCATCTTTTTCAGAACTGCATCACAGAGCTCTGTGAAGGAAGTGCCAATCCAAATTAACCTTGAGTGTCACAATAGGCCAGGGTGTAAATTTAAACAAAAACCTGGATGGCAGCTTCGTTTTTTAACAAGGGCAGTATATCTAGTCAATAACTGATGTATGTTCTGTTTTTCCAGCTGGCAGAGGCTCCAGGGGTATGCAGGCACATATTTCCAAGCATGTTGTTCTTCAAGTTCTGTTTGCGCTTGGACCATAACTGCAGTCTAGGCAGCCAAAATGAAATATGCCAAATAATACTGGCTGAGGGACAGACAGATTGGACCAAATTCCTGCCCGATACAATGCATTTGACACCAGTAGAGTCACGCAGTGACAGTTCATTGTTCTCTACTTTCAAATACAAAATATGGAGAGGTTTAATGTAGAAGAGCTAAGGCATTTCTGCTGCCGCCTTTCTGAAATTGACATCGTTTTAGCCTGGTGACAAGGAGTTTTTAGCAATGAGGATTCCCTGTTTGATCTAATTTACTGACAGATTTTCTCCCTTACCTTATACAGACAGGGCCACTGGCCTTACATAGATACAGATATACCTGGCACAGGAGACAGGGACAGCCTACTGACAAAATTCCTTCTCCCGCCCCACTGTGACAGTGTCACAGCTCTTCTGGTCCTTTCTGAGGTACCTGCAGAGGATGTGGGGCCACACCATGGAGAACCTGGTCCATAGGTTGTCCTTGTTACCTGGTCACCTGCTTGGCTTGGGGCTAAAACCACCTGTGATTTCCTCCTGGAGACACTGGGCTAGGCCTCAGAAGGTCTGCATCTAGCTCATGGATTTGGGAAGTTCCCAAGTGGGAACCTAACAAGTCAGCCACAATTTTCTGCATCAGTGCACCAGCAGAAACAGCTCGGTTGGCTCTGGGGGTGCAAAAATGCTTGTCTGCCTGTGTGATGCTTGGTACTCAGGTGATTAAACTGGTATGAGGTTTAAATAAAGGGAGTTACGCATTCTCATCCAGGATATATGTGAGATGCATGTGGCCCAACTCTGTTCCACCATATGCAATGAAATCTGGAGGAAATTTTTTGACACACAAGACAGACTCTACAAGGAAAAATGCAAAACAGTTTTCCTGGTGTGCTGTATTTTATGATTAAAATCTAAACTAAATATATATGAACTTCAATAAACAAAAATAATCTCCTATAGTTTCATTTAAAGCACCAAGCTATTGTCTCTTTAAATAATAATGAAAAAGGAGAAAATATTCTACAACTTCCATAAAAAATGTCATATTTGTATAGACCCCAAATCCCCTCAGTTTAAACAGGGTGATTAATATCAGCTCCTGTAGGAAATTAAATTCAGGGAAGAACAGTAATATGCAGATATGCAGATTTCTAGGCAGAATGGCTAGCCCTGGGTAAGAGAGTCAGGTTGATTAATCTGCATCCTCAGAATACAAAATGAAATGCTGGGCTCTCCTGGGTTAGTACCAGAAATGACTTTTCCTTCTTACATTAGAAATAAATGGACAAACACATGCACGTATATAGCAAAAGGCCTTAATATCGCATGCAGTGTTTACAAAGATGATAAGAGTTTAATATTTAAAATATCTTATTTCACCTGGGAGGGGACAGAAGAAGGAAAAAAAAAAAAGCTGCTTTTTATTAGGATGAAGAGTAGCGTTTCTCTAAAAAAAAGGATTTTTTTCATCTTTCATAAAACTACAGAATTATAAGGAAATTCTGTATGTCAGCATGAAGGCACATCTTCAGTCTGTTCATAAGCATTTGACTGAAATAATATAGTTCAGGGAGATACTGAACTCAAACATGGTCATAGTGTAGAAAAGAATGGGTTGTAAAACAAAAACATTCATTACTAAAATATTTCGTGTAAAATTCAGGGCACTTTGAGTTTTTGGTTCACAATTACAAATGCAATATAGAAGCACAACAGAACAAAAGTATAATTCCACAGGCTTAATTTCCACGAGTAGAAATTCCTCCATAAATATCACCTTTCTCTCATTTCAGAATAATAACATTTCCATATTACTAAGAGTAAATATACGATTTCGATAATTTAATCTTTTTTTTTTTTTAATAAAAAAACCACCCTCAAAACCTCAGAAAAATATTTACAGCAAAATGCAAAATGTCCTTTTCAGATTTTTTTTTTTTTCCCCATCTTTACTGGAAAACCAAGCCTGTTATTTAAAATCATTCAGGGTCTCTCCAATAATTGTATAGAAGTAGGCATTATGCTATATTATTAAAGCTGTAATTTCCTGCTGAATCTGGCTGGATGTTTCTTTTTATCACTTGGCAATTTCTATCTAGTTATGGCATAATTAAGTTTCCTGACCCTTGCTCACTCTCTTAACAGGACGCTTAGAAATATACTAGAATTGCAGATCTTCAACCTGATGTCCTCTCTCCCCACACAGTAATGGAATAAAATTATTAATCCAGTAATTGTACAGAACACATTACTTTGCATTGAATGTTCCTATTTCTCATTTTCTGTTAGTGACAATCAGGCAGAGGTACAAATCATTTCTGCAGGGAGCAGAGCCCTTGAAAAAGCCTCTCATTCACTCCACTGGAGCTACCTGTACAGCTGTGATTATTCAAAGTCTAACACAGTACTAGGCTCAAGCGAACAAAACAAAGTTAATAAAATGGAATAAGGAACAAGATATTTTCCTGCTTGCAGCCTCCTATGTGCCAAAATTAGAACCTTACTTCCAAATGATAAACCACACATCCAATTGCATTTTTATAACGAGGCTAATGAGTCTCAGCTCAGCGTTTCAGACTTGCTGGCATTAGCCGGGGCCATCTACCGCTGGGTATGCTCTGTATGCTCGGATCGCTGAGAGGGTGGGAGGGGGGGGGGAAAGGGAGGAAAAAGTTTGGAGGAAGACAAAGGATCCTGGTTCTCAAACCTTAATATCTAAGAACCAGAGATGTACGCCCACACTTACTGAACTCCCTGCAGAAGAAATCCTAGCTGCACCACAGTTGATCACAAAATCCCCATTGCATTTAACTGAGTTTCTAGGGAGTTTCCCCCTAAAATATTTGAAGTTTACCATGAACTGCACTGATCTGACTCTCATTTTTGTCATGGCCTATGGGGCACTTTTGAGGCCAGCAAGTGATATTTAACCCAATAGATGTTTACTTCCACCACTCAGCTGAGTAAGTACCACAAGGGAGTAAAGGCTTTAAAAACAACTAATTCTTAATAACACACATATCCTCCAACAATGCACCGAATAAATTTGTTTCCTTTTCAGGTTAGCTACAGCTGGTAAGGGTGAGGGGAATGATGGATTTTATCATAGTTTTCTAAGAACCTAAGTTGAATCTGCTCCTTCATAGAGTGCCTTCACTCTATCAATAGATATCCTCAAAGTATGCAGTCATAATCTCTGTACTGGTCTCCTCCCTCTTTCCTGATCGTGCCAGGCATATCCTCTCTCTGCCCCTCAGAAGAAATATCTCACTAAAACCTTCTGGTTTATTGGACTGATGTCCTGCAAATACATCTTTAGCATGCACTTGAATTGATGGAAGAAGTTCATGAGAAAGTCCCTGAAGCAGTGCTGCTCCTTTAATGAAAAACTGATCAGAGAGAGGATAAATAGCAAAACGAAATCCCTGTCTTCATAAAGAACTCTGGTGATTTTATTCAGAGGCAATAATATGTTTCAGACTGAAACAAGGCAAAATGCTATGTATCATTACAGAAAAGAAACACATAAATAAGCATAGCATGCTGCATTAGCTTAGTCCATTTGATCACATTTCTTTCTTTGTATTCTTCCACCCTCTTGCCTTGTCCTCTAATAATGCATATCTTTTGGTTATTTTGAAGAGCAAACTGCACAGCCAGGGAGTTCTGGTTGCATAAGCACTTCCGTGACAGACTGTCAGGTTTATAAACTCATTTGTCTCTCCTTCCTTTACATCTGTATGAAGGGAATGTGTGCAATTTTCACTACTCTGGTAAATCAAACTGATCAAATAATAAAAATACTGATCTAAAGTGCATTAGACAATAGACCATTTCCAGTGAAAAACAATACTATAGCAGTCATCTCAGGGNCCTTTTTCTTTGGCGGTTGGTTATCAAGCAGCACAAAATAGCTCTGGTTTTATTTCCATTGAGTCAGTCACTGCAGAAAAGGTAATCACTATAATCACAGCAAAGATTTCTGTTTGTCTACGGCACTTAAGTGACTGCCATCGCTGTTGTGTCTGAGCAGCTTCCAGAGAAGTTGTGTTGCACAGGAGCCTTGATATGTACTAACTTTATTTAATTTATAAGGCAAATCATTATGTCTCTGACTTCCACAGTCATTTGAACCACTTCTACAATTAAGAATTAGCTTTTATATTGAGAATACTTCCCAATCCGAGGTAATTAGAAATGGAGAAGATAAAAATGGTGAACTCTTAGAATACTTGTTTCCTTCTCCTGCGCTCTCACTTTAATACAGCATACACTAATTGAAGGCTATTTCTTCTCCTATGTCTAACACAAAAGCTCCATTTGCACAGATCAGCTGCCAACCAAATAATAAAATGATTCATCAAATTATCATCTCCTTGCACATATTTGGTATGTGGCAGACTTGCAAGAGTATTATGGATAGACATGCATGACACAAGTGCAGCGTACAAAAATATACTCAGGTATTTATGTGCAAAATAGATGAGTATAGCTTTACACCATTGGCTCAGTCTGAGATTTTTGCAATAGGAAATAGCTACATGGACACAGTTAAGTGAAAGAAATTATATACCTGTGCAAATCATTAATTTTTATTTTATACAAAGATCTGCACGCATGCATGTATATAGACAACAATTGTTTTAGCAAATCTGCAGGAAGTGCAACTGTTATTTCAGACATAAAAGACATTACCTTATACTATCTGACTTATTCTAAAGTGCGTGGTTTTAATAAAAAATAGGGTTACGCTTTCCTCTCCAAACTTTTTCTTCCTGCCAGTACAGGGCAAGCATATCTATGCCCTGTCTCTGCTTACCTCATGTAGTGCACAGGACACTGCAGGAACTGCCCTAATCAATATTGTGCCCCATTTTTCAGTCAGATGATATTTATTTAGTATTGCCAAGTATCCTAAATATCATAAAGAAATGATGCATACGTCATTGATCTATCTAAGAAAACCACCAAATAGTTGCGTAAAGCCCACAGAACAGCTTATGTTCACAACTTCAAACCATGCCAACTCATATTTGATTTCACCTGTTTAAATCATACCTATTTTTACCGGCTAACAAAAAAGTAATCTTTAAAAATGACATCTTAATATTCTGTAATTTCTTTTACAGTGTATCATCTAATAAGAGACTAGCAGAGAAACAGAAATTCTCCAAATCAGCTCCTAATAAATAACACAGATTCATTATGAGGAGGTGGCGGGGAGGAAATATCACTTAGCTTCCTATTGTTTCATTGATAAAAATGGTCTTGGAAGCAAGAGAATATATTAACTTTTTCCTTTTGGGTTTTTTCTTTTTTTATCTAGAAGTCTGGAAGACATTTCTAAAATAGATCTATTTTCTTTTCATTCTGCAGAATAATGCATGAATGATTATAACATATGCTCTATCTCCAGTTTTTTCAACCAGTGGAAAAGTGCCTGACACAATAATCACAACTTGTTGGGTTTTCAATCTGATGCTGTCCTATTTTATCATGGTAGTTAAATGTCCATTCTTGTTCAGTGTGATAAATGTTATGGCCATTTAACAGTACCGAAAAAGAGAGACATGTTAAACCAAATATTGCTTCAGATTGTGTCTTTTATTCTCCTTTATCATCATATCTTAATTTATAGTATAATCATCATTATCACAACTGTCAGCCTCATTTAACCTTCCCTGATCTCCCATGATTCTCCGCTGTCAGGCCTGATTGCCTGCCTTCTGCTGACTGACTGATAATGCCTGACTGATTAGCCCTCCCCAAGAAGAAGACAATGATATATAGAGCAGTGCTGCTCGCTCTATATATTAATGAGGAGCTGGCAAAGCTTTGATAAGGCTGTGGAATAATCCATCAGCCAGGGAAGGGGCTTGTAAAACTGGTGCAACATTTCACAGGAAAAACACCTGGGAAGGATGTAATGACCCAGCAGCTAAATACCTCTCAGCCCTCGTTCCTCTCTTGTAATTAACATCAGATAGCTGCCATATGGAGTTTATCGGTCCCCGAATCCAGTTTACATTCTCGTGATTTTGCACCTAGGGTTTTCGGCCTTTACAACATATTTAGCAAGCAGGCAATTAATAGCTCATTTTCCTTGGTGTTAGGAACTGTTTATCTTCTGAACTAGCTCTTACCGTAGGCCGATCCCTATGAAAGGCAAGAGTCATCGGCGTTTTGTGCTCAAGTTGTTACACTTACTCAGCAGAGGCCTGCTTCGCCATTAGATACAAAGCTTCTGATGGCTACTTGAGTTTGAATGCACTGTTATTACAGGTATTATATGAAATTGCTTGTGTTATGTGAAGGGGATTATAGAGGTTCTGGATCAATAACTTCAGTGGATGTTGGGAGTGATTACAGTGCTCTGTCAATTTTTCCCATTTGGCTGTCAGTACTGATTTACAACACACCACCTCTTTTATTCACATCAAATCACTTATTTCATTGGTAAATTCTATATATCTCAATTTACTTTAAGTAGCTGATTTGTGTAAAATAAAATGACTTCCTCTCTTCTGTGCATGTGAGTGGGTGTGTATGCGTACACATGCAACAGTCATAACCCTATAGAATCCTTATGGGAACAAACATTATCGCAGCTCTTTGTCCTCTTGGAAAGGGCATCTAAATAAAAACAAATAGGTATAGTCTAGAAGTTCTTCCCGTAGCTAGCTCCTATTCAAAAAGCTATGGGTTTTCTTTTTATCTTCCACTACATAAAGGAGCAGATCTGCTGAGGTGCAATTGATCAGATGATACAGCTGAAGTATATTATCTTGCTAGAAAACAAATAAACAAAATAACTCCAGTTATAGGCCTTTGGAATAGTGAAATGTAGCACTTTATCAACAACCTAAAGAAACTGCTTGTGACGTTTCAAGCTCCAGACCTGAAGGTCCATGAGTAAGGCCCAGTCCTACAGAACGAAGCTCAAGAGACATTGAGAATACCAAGGACACACCACATAAGACAACTCCAGTAAGACTACTTGGGTTGATTTATAGTTCTGATGGAGACTGACAGAGGTTGATTCCTAACAGGAGGTACCAGCTATTTTGCAAATTCAAGGCCGAATGTAAAGGGAATTACATTTTGTAGAAAATACTAGGCTTCCTTGTTTACAGAGAACTTTTTAGAAGTGATAAAGGCTAGAAGTGACTAGTGATAAATAAGGTTTGGCACATGCAAGAGCACTGAGATGAACATGATTAAATAGATTTAAATTATTAATGATCACGCACCTGTTGAAATTGTGTATTGGAACATAGAAGCATCCCGTACAAGCCTTATAACAAATATCAATTAAGCGCATATATACTTCCAATGTTATATTTACAGAGTAATATCTGTACCAATTTCATCAATTTTAGAATAAAAAACTCACATTGTTTTCTATTAGCATTGACCTAAAAAGGATCATAAATTTTTCCTTAAAATTAAAAGCTACTTATAGGAACTGTCTAAGAAAAACAACTAAAACAAAACAAAACAAAACAAAACCCTCTAATTTTGTGCTTCAAAGGCTTAAATGGATAAAACACTAGATTTACAAAATCAATCAACTCAGGCACTTTTTGAGTGCTAAAGCTAGTACACTGCAGTAATGGTTTTTAGAAGACAGAAAAATACATTTGTTGTCATTTGTGGGAAAAAAAAAGTCATATTTTGTTCTATCGTGATCTTATTATAATTAAAGTGTACAGATTAATCTTGTTAGATTTGCAAATTTCAATCAATTTCTTTCAATGCGATGTATTTTCTAATATATTTTAGGATTTTAAAACATGATAATACAGAACAATGCTTAAACACTAAGAAGGAAAAACTCTATAGACTGCCTGTATATCTGAATTTTACACGAGGTAATGCCATATTATAGAAGATAATTCCGAAGTAAAAGATCTCTTAGGTCATCTTCATCTATTTCTTAGATTCTTAACACAAGTGCTTCCATAGCAGTTTAGTACTTCTAATAATATAAAACAAACTCCCAGGTCATATGTTATTTATATGTTTATGCTAGTATTAAAAATGCATGGAGGGAAAAAAGATAATGAAATAAAGCCTACTTTCTCAAAACATCCAGACAATGGGAGCATTAATACAACAGCATGTGTCATAAACACTGCGTCCACTCGTCTTTTGACAAGTGGAGCTAGTTGGGTTTAAAGTTGGGATTAAAAGTTACAAAAATTCAGAGCTCAAAATAACAACTAAACTGATAAGCTTTATATCAGTAGTTCAAGACTAGTTCTGCTAATAGATCTATGGGTTGAGCTTATGCTTGGCAGGGACAGAGTTAGCCTTTATGAATCAGCGAGCTTTACAAATCTACATTGAAATAACTGCAGAGGCCCAGAAAAGATAAGCTTGAGGGTATTGTAACTATCCTTGTGGTAAAGTTAGGCAAAAGCGTAGGTAATTTAATAAATAGAGGCTTTATCAATCTTCTACATGGATTTCGGCTCTACAACATTTGGAAGGTGTAAGATAATTGAGGATACATATTGCATTTGCATAACTTTTTAAATAAAGATTTATAATAGCCAAAGCAAGAATTTATGCACAGCTCCAATAGTGTCATTGCACTGTCATGGGAAATGAGTATATACTATATATAAATGTCCTACAAACACTGATTTACAAAAGGAAAACTATAATCTTGAAGACAGTGTTACAGTATATCTGTGAAAGAATACAAATATACTTAACTGCTAAATAACTATTCCTTCAACAAAAGAATAAGCAGACATTAATAGAAAAAAAATAACACTGTCCCCTACCATTTATCACCGTATATTAGCAGGTCTCAAAGAAGGCATATGAAACTAGTTCTGCTTCCAGCGCAAACTGGTGAAGAAAATTTCAGTGGCAGAAGAAAAAGAATCCAGCAAGATGACAGTTTTGGGGAGAAAGCTGTTGGGTGTGCCATGGGGTCGCACTACCGTGCCTTTGCTCTCTTTCCATTTAAGACTCCACATCTCCACATGGGGCATGGCAGAAGAGGAAGAGTATTTCCACCCAACCCTTCCTCCTGGGAAGTGTTCCTAATCCTCTCTGCTCTCTCCCTTGGACAACAGGACTTCTGTTTGCTATCAACCTTACAAATATAGTGGTAGCTCCTCTTCCACTGCATCAGCAAAATCCTCACTGCCACCCCATCTACACCAGGAAGAATCATCCTCTTAACCAAATCCATGGGAACCCAGTGTGACATAGGGCAGGTACCATCTCTGCTGGCTTTGGGCTACCTACACAATATATCTAAACACCTTTCATGTCATTGGTAGGATAAGGCTTTCTACACAGACTTGGACCACTTAAGATGCTGGCTAGAGAGTGGTTAGTTCTGGTGTTTGGCCAAATGAAACACTACAAGCAAGCAAGTTTTTCTGTTTCACAGCAAAAAGAAAAAAAACAACAACATTTTGCAGAAGGTTTCTTATTTCAGTTGCTTGGATAAAGCCCTGAAGTATTTACAGCAGGGAATCAATTCTCGATGGCAGGCATGGTCAAACTCAAGGCTGATACAAACATCACATGACTGTCCACAGAACCTTGAGAAGTCTTTAAAAAAGCAGTATTAAGTATTCCACCGGTTTTACTTCATGTGTTTTGTTGGTAAATCTCTGTCACATTTCAATGGCATTTTAAAAAATATTCTACGCAAATGAAAGGCTTAAAAAGTATTGTTTTGATGAAAGCTTGAGAACTTCATATGGTTATATAGCTCTAGCATTCAGAGGCTATGAGAAAGCAAAAACAATTATGAGGCTTGTGATGAAGCTGTTTACCATACTGGGGCCATATGCTAAATGCTGGGAGATGGTGAATTAAAAATTGTCAGGACAACATGAACCATTTATGAAGTAACTTTAACAACTGTGTGACTATCTGAATGGTTAATGCTGTAGAAGAAATCTTCAAAAATTAGTAAGAATAAAAGTGGATCTTTTCTAGGAAAAGGAACTAAGATTATCTAAATGACATTTCAGTCTACACTATACTGAAAACTGTTTTAAGTGTTTTAATGTATTGATTTGTGACAATGACACATTTGTTGACAGTGTACTCCTCAGTAGGGCTTTGTGGATCTACTGTAATTAACTGTGAGCATGGCATAAAATGATTAAAAGGAAACTAGGTTGAGGTTGATTTTGTCTACCTTGGTTTTGAAAGAGAGATGGCAGTCAGATACTTGTTACAAAATTTCCAGGGAACTAGAAGAACTTTACTTTTTTCCTCATGTAAAACCCTTTTTTTTTTTTTCCTGAAAGAATACTTTCGGGGTGTTTGGATTAACCAATTAAGACAGGATTATTTTTGGACTCTATGGTGATACATTTTTAAAGAAAAAAGCTGTGATCCATGTGAGTTAATCTTTCAGTAAAAGCCATGGGATTTTCTCCTGCTGGTCATTTACATCTGTGATTTAGTTGCCTAAGCAGGCAAACATAGCTGTCTTACTTGCCTAAACAGTCAGCTACTACATTTGAGATGGCTGAGGGTCTCAAGGCCAGAGTTGGTCATCATATCTCCTGCATTGTACCTGCTATTTACACAAGGATGTCTCAAACAAACAAAGTTGTCTCAGACAGTTCTAGCTGTCTCTGTATAGGCAACTGACATCCACAAGAGCGACAGCCAGAGAAACTGATCTCTAATCATACTTCTGCTGCTGAGTGCTGCTCGCTCACTTGTAAATAATGGTTTTGAACATTACCTATACACATAAGGCTCCTGCTCAATTGCATTTTTATAAAAATCTTCACTTACACAAGGTGAATATTACAGTTTTACATGGATAACTTCTTTGAATCTACTCTATATTTGCTTTGCTGATTACCATGCAACAAGACATTTTTGGTACAACCAAGAAATGACCTGAAAAATGTGGGCCAACTCCCATAACCATTCTGTGCAACAAACAGTACGTGGGCAGAGTGCCTACTTAGTTATGAAATGGAAAACATATGGAGTAGCTTGTCACTGTATCAAGTCCTTTTCATGAGTAATAGTATTTTTTTCCTGATTTCACTACCATCTCTACCTCTATTAGACATCACACATTCATTGTAAAAGATGCTCTTTCTAAATTCATATAGCCCTAATCTTCCTGTCCATCATTCCCCATGAATCCCTCTACTCCCGGAAGTCACAAAAGGTCAAGTACTTATACCTCATGGCTTTTAATCCTATTGAAGAGGAGCATGACTAGAAGGCTCCCAGGAGCTTTGCCACAGGTCACCCTTGAGGGCATTTGTGTACAATCCTGAGTCACTACAAAAGCTCTGGGGAACACAGACTTATGGTTTCCACTTGACAAAGATAATTTTTAAGAAGATAAAAAATTAGTAAGATAGAGGAGCCTAACCTGGAAGGAGCATTCCAACTATATGTGATCAATGTGCTTGTGAGACTTGCACTCATTTGCTGGAGATGACTGGGCCTGCCAAGCTACTCTGTGTATCTGTACCTCTGTATGAAAGGAAGAAATCCTCTTTATTTACCTGTATACCATCTACCTATGGGTTAGAGGACCATATCTTGTAGTTTCAGCTTAGGCACTTCATCTGAAACGTCTGATTTGCAAGCTAAGATGCACAACTATGCTTTTTTTTCAATTTGAACTGCTTTGCATTACTTCAGAAATACTTTTACCCAAATGAATATGTTTCAAGGATAGCTGAAGGTTTTGCTCAAGCCCTTTGCTGTGAAGCCTACAGATCAATGTAGTGTTAGGATCCTAGTGCTCATACTTAAATTCTAATCTTAATTGTCACTCAGCTTCTTCAGATCTCAGCTTTCACTGCTGTAAAATTGGGAAAATACCTTTTTTATTTTCCCTGTGGGCAAGAAGTCATGCAGGACTGCAGACTGCCCATCACCATGTGCACCACTTGTTTGGATCTCTGTCCCCCTCTACAGGAAGGGCAGAAGCAACAGTTTGCAAGTCTCTGTGTCTGGCCCTGCAGAGGAGGAGTATGAGGGATTTGGCAGTGGCATTTCACACAATGCTGTTCAAGTAAACTCTCACCTGTAAGCCCAGATTGGATTCTCCTGGAAGACGGGACTGCATTGGGTAACTGACTGGCAGGGACACCATCTGGGTATCATCCCTGGGCACAGGAATGGGGAACCAAGCTAGCAAGTCAAAGCTTAACCTGATTTTATTTGCTACCTAAGATAAAGAGGAGGCTGATTTGCTGGCTCACTGAAGCACTCCTACACTGTGAGGGACCTGGCAAGGGGCACAAAGCCTGGCAACCCCGCTTTATGCCATTTCCAATGGCTTTGCTGAACATGAGTGTGAGAAGGAGGTTGCAGCTACGGTGTCCACTGAGACACGAAGCTATCAACACAATGAACAGGTAAGAAATGCTACTGAGAAATGTGGTAACAAAACCTCCCATGAGAAGAGCTTCTGGTGTTTAGTTCAGTGACTGCAAAATCACTTGTCAGAAACTTGCCATTCTACAGTCTACCTAATTTACAGGTGAGGGCTTTTTCACACACCTGGTTATGCACAGTCAATCTTTTATCATGAATAGCATCTATTTCTTTGAAAACAGCAAAGTATCTGATGTGCCAGAAGGTCTGTAGACAAAAAGCTGAAAGTTTTACAGTAACCCACTAATTCTGGAAACACTGTGCACAAACGTTAAATGGCTGGAACCATTTTCAGTACGAGTATCCATAAGTTCTTTTGATCAGTCACCATAGCACATTTCCTTTTATGGAAATAATTTCATTTTGATCCCAGCTATTTTGGGAATATACCTTTCTCCCTTTCTACTCATGACCTCTGTCTTCTTCAGAAGATGGAACAAAAAGGGTGTTTAATATACGTTATTTGTTGTGCGAGAACACCTGGCTATAAGTGGCACACATCTGGTGTCAGGAATCAGTACCTGCCCTTTGCAGTAGTGATGGTTACCTACAACAGTGGCCTCAGAAAACCATGGTTACCACTTTAACACTATGCCTATACATTTAAATGAGCATTCCCTATTGAAATGCACAAATCTGATTAAATTGAGATCAGTCCAGTGTTCTGATCCTGCACTTAATTCATGGATGAAGAGACACTTCAGTTCTTAAATACTGCAGGTGCTTTCCTCTCTGTTAACAAATACTGATATTAATTTAGTTACTCTATTTTAAGGTGTTCTAGCTTGAACTCTGTTACGGTAGGACAAAGTTACTCTCTTTTTTAAAGCATGGTAATCTATGTGGGTGAAAACAGCTATGGGGAATTTCTGTGTGACACATTTAATAGCTCAAATGAAAAATAATTGAATACTTTGCAGCTCGAAAGTGGTTTATCACCATGGGTATTGCAGTGCTTAGAGTTACTTAGTTTGACCATGTTAAAGCAGGAATGGATTGTTCAGTCTGAAGCATATTATTTGTGGTCTATTTAGTCTGCTGTTTCTTCCAGAGAAAAATCCTCTTTATTCGGAGTAGAAAGCTCAAACCAAACTGTGTAAGGGAGGGTAAAAGCTTGCCATAATAAGCCCTTACCCAAGGTGAAAACATTACTATTTTGAAAAACAAGATAATTTGGGAGTCTGCCTACACTTACCGATTCCTAGCAGAAGTGACACTTACTACCATCTCAGCTGTTAAATATTTTACAACTCAGTTTTCTCTCTTTTTATTGATGCCGTTGCCAATCTTCTGTAATCAACTTCATGAAATTGATCACTGAATTGAGTATTATGTTATTGTGATGAGGATAAGCTTTCAGGTCACCCTTTTTTTTTTTTTTTTTAAATTTATTTTATAAAGCACCACAGACCCTGAGTGGGCGGATGAACGCCCAGTACCAAACCCATAACTTTCGGAGCAGCATTCTATAATCTCTACTTAGAGTTATTTTAATATCTCTCATCTCAAGTGATGTCAGAATTCTCCCCATGAAAAATTCCCCCCAGCCAATAACTTTTGCTCTGTGAGGAAGGTCACACGTTCAAGAGAATGTGTTCCTTGAAACAGCACTGAAGATGCCTAATCCATTTTCTAGTCCTGTAATAATCAGATTAAAATTCAAACATATCAAACCAGTGCTTCCCACACGTAGGCAGGAGCACAGACACCTCACAGCCGCAATGTAACCAGCTGATTAGAAGCCGCTTTTATTTCTTTTATTACAAGTTTTGCTCAATTTTAACCCCGAGATTTGCTTTACAGGGAAGTGTCTGCATACCGCCTTCCTTTTGTCTCAACCAGAGGGTTTAATAGCTAAAGTAACTGAAAAGGACTAGCACCAGAAAGGCTTTGGTTACCAGAGTAACCGTAAAAACAGACCCCAGTCTCCATGGCAAAGAGAAAAGCTATTTGCTGCAGCCTTTTCAGACCTTGAACAGACACTGACAGTTTTCCTATAATCAGTGCAGATTATTTGTAGCAACTAACTATATTATAATGTTAACTCTGGGAGGTCTTTGAAAATATGCAGTGAAGAAAAGAAGGAAATAAATATAAGAATTTTTTTGTAAGGTGAGGTGTGACTGCATTATACACTTAAAAATGATAACATACATCAATCTAACATGGTATTAGAATAATGTCACCTCCTCCTTAAGACTTTTCACCCTTTTTGTTTTGCCTTTAATTCTGCATTTTTCTGTGTTTTGGGATGCCTGCATACTTAACATTCTAGTGAAGAAGTTCATATGATAAACATATATGTTATGGTTTTATAGTATGTTACTTTCTACATGTTTTTCCAAATACTATACATCGGTGCTGCTTTATCTTATCCAAGTTACTTGATAGCTGATTCTTCCTGGTGCCGGCTTCGAAATATGTTCAAATTGCACAAGATATACTTTTAAAAAGATCTCTGTAATTCATGGATCTACAAACCCTGCAATACAATTACCTAAATTACCAGTGCACATTGTAAGTGCTCCTTGTGGCTAATCATTCTATCCTCAGTGAATTGCCTGACTTGCCAGTGGCTCATTCTCTATAGCAGCACTGCTCACTCTCTGTCCTCCAAACCAACGTCTCTGAGCAGTCATTAATTCCAATATGAGTTATGAGGAAACTTAAGTCTTTACCATTTCCAACTATATCTATTCAAATAGCTAGTGACTGCACCGCATAGAGATATACTACATCGTATTTCCCAAGTAGCTCAGTTTCAAAAGAAAAATTTAAAGTGAGCACTCATTCTGCATTTTAATGAGTGAGGTAAAAATGTAATGAATAGAGAAAGCAAATATTCAGATGAATCGTTCATTTTAAAATGCATATGTGCATATAGAAAGTAACACCATCAATGTGCGCGGTAGTGAAGATACAAAGGGTAGTAAATGTTTTTTTTTATAATATTTGACCTGATCTATTCTGAATTTTATCAACAATATGAAATTTAAATATGTGTTGTAAAAATTACATTTTAAATACACGGTATATGAATTCTCTGTAGCTATAGATATTTGTGTATATATTATAGATATCATTAAGTTAAAATACACAAAACATACAACTAAAAAATTCAGTATATCACCTCTGAACTGATTAGTAAAAGTAGCCAAAAACTGTGCTGCAAATACAAATTCAAATAAAAAATGACTGCATTTGAAATAAAGAAAAATAACTGTTAGGTATGTTAAGCTTATTTTTCACTGTCTGTATCTGTGTTGTAGAGAAGCAAAGCATTCCCTAAATAACAGAATGAAATGTTATTGCCAGATACCTGTTACGTCAAAAGGAAATTGTTTATCACGTTGTATAATGCCTTTGCTTTAAAAGAAACTGAGCCCTGTTTTTAATGCATCTTCTGTGTTTTGACACTGAAATTCAAGACACACTGAGCTCAAGCAGATGCATTTTTGGAAATTCTGGAAGACCACCTTTGGAAAGTGAGAATTCTCCTTAGAATTGGAGGTGTACATTTTTAACCAGAGGCATTTTGACTCAAATTAAAACGAGAGAGCTTCACTGAGGGATGAGAAGCAGAGTCTGCCGGAGTAAAAACTAGAACACTGAGAACACAATCTGCTTGATCAGTTTGTCTATAAAATGACATCTTCACATGATAGAGAAACAAATAAATTAATCTTATTGAAATCTACTTTTTTTCTGGGGAGATACTATGAAATGAGGTTAAAATAGAAACAGATTGAGAAGGCTTAAAGTCAGAAGAAGCGAAGACAGAAAATATTCTCCCTTCCAAAATGACACATACATGGTAGGAAGGCAGTGGAAGAAAAGGCATTTTGGAAAGATCCTCAGAACAATCAAAAATCCTGGTCCTGCTAGACTGGTTCACAGAACATATAGTACATACACTGTCTTCTGCACAACCTGCTTGCCATTCTAGATCACTCATCTCTCTAGTGATCTAAGTCTAGATCTAGTGATCTAGACTAAGTCTTCTTAGAATTCCTCAAAATTCCATAAACAATGATCCCTGAGGCAGGTTCTTGGAGCAATCTCAAGTCACCTTAATTTCAAGCCCCTATTCAAAGAATACCTTGTTACAGCCAAATACACCCATCCAGAACTAAGAGGCTACAAATTGGACTAGTTTGCCAGTGGGAGAATGGCAAAGCAGGCATTTAAAATAGTGTTTCCTACAGATCCTTTTGCCTGGATTATGAGGCCATCAGTTATTCTGAAGTTTTTCCTTTCTATTGTGCCTTCTTCCTCCTGAGGTGGACTGGGACTTTCTGAAATCACAAAAAGTTTTGAAGGACATCCTACACCAAGACTCAAGACTGGTGAAGCAGAACATCACCTTCAGCATTACTGGAGACTTTCTGCTGCATCTGCTCACTCAGTGATTCCTAAGATACAGCAAAATATCTTTTGAGTAGTAAGGTGAATCTAAAAAACTTGTGACCCAAGCTAGTATTTTACATTGGTTCTGCAGAACATGAAAATGCAGGTGTACTTCACTAGATAGCCTTCCTATATGGATTATCATTTTTTTCATGTTCCATGCTAATAGAAGTGTCTTGAAGATAAAAGACGCAGATGTAAAAACAAGTCCATAACAGATAAAATATAATGTTGAATTCTAAGTATAATGACAAGCACTGCCGATGCCCCTAATATATTTGAAATTGCCATTCTGTTACATTGAATGTAATTCATGCTATTTTTCCAAAGTATAATCCCACAAGGATTTTGACCAAACAAAAATGCTCTAATAACTGCAAATGGTTCAAATATTCTGTCCAGTGAGTTGAAGTTAAGTGATAAAAGTTTCCATGTTAAAAGAAATAATAAGTGGAATTTCACACATATTATAGTAATTGTGAAGCGTCCAATTTACATAGAAATAATGTAAAAGAATTCTGACCATGATGGTTTAAGTGAATCATTACATGCATCGCTGATACATTTAGAAAACTGCAGCATGCCAGGTATGTTTCTTTTAGCATAATAAGTCTTGTAATGGAGCCTTTAAAAGCCTTAAATGTATAGTTAGATTAACCTTTCTGTTTGGATTAAAAAAGGGAAGAAGAAGAAAAAGAAGAAGAAGAAACAGATAATCATTAATTGGCACAAATAGTCAATTAAATCAACATTTATTTATCTTTCCAAGTTAGTACAGTTTCTTTTGACTGTCCCTCTCTCCAAGAAACACAATGTTATTTATACTGCACTCACATTTAAGTTGTTCTGCTGTACTGATGTGTTTCAGTTCCACAGGAGTTCATTCCTCCTTCCTGGATCAGTCACAGTTCATGGCAGTATTGAGGTACCTCCTGCTTTCCTCCAGGTTCAGGTGGCATTCCCAAGTAGTTGTTTTGTACAGACCATATAATAAAACTTTGGATTTTAAGGACTCAGATTTCAGGTGAAGAAAACCCTTCACCTACACAAATTGCACCAACTGAGGCAAATAAAAGCAAAGTATGCTGTTTTGAGTGCATCTTCAGGAGTCACCATCTAACAGTGCCAAAACAAATTTTCAGGAAAGTGCTGGACAAAAGTGCTTTGCCTGAAAATCTAACATTTATTAATGATATTGAACATTTTTGTAAGCTTTTAAAATCATTTATCCCATTCTTATCTTTTCAATATCTTCTTTTCAGTTTTAGACTCCACATAATAGACATGAAGAAGGCTGAGGCACTCAACAAGTTCTTTGCCCCAGTCTTCACTGGCACTCAGGCTTCCCACGTTTCTCAAGTCCCTGCAACTCTTGTCAGGGAGTGGAGGAGCAAAATCCCTCCCACTGCAAGCAAAGAGCAAATTCAAGACCACGTGATGAAACTGGACGTGTACAAGTTTATGTGGCCCAATAACATGCAACCCAGGGTCCTGAAGGAACCGGTTGGTGTGGCTGCCAAGATACTCCCCACTATATTTGGAAAGTCATGGCTGTGAGTGAAGTCCCCGGTGACTGGAAAAAGGGAAACATCACTCCTATTTACAACAAAGGGAGGAAGGAGGACCCAGGGAACTACAGGCTAGTAAGCCTCATCTCTGTGCCTAAGAAGATAATGGAACGGACCATCCTGGAAGACATGTTAAGGCACAGAGAGACAAGAGGATAATCTGAGACAGCCAGCATGGCATCACCAAGGGAAGGTGATGCCTGACCAATCTGGTGGCCTTCTAAAATGGAGTGACGGCATCGGTGGATGAAGGGAAGGCAACTGATGTCATCTACCTGGATTTCTGCAAGGCCTTTGACGTGGTACCACGTCACATTCTTATCTCTAAATTGGAGAGAGATGGACTGGCAAGGTATACTATTCAGTGGATAAGGAATTGGTTGGATGGTTTCAGCCAGAGGCCTGTGGTCAACAGCTTCATGTTCAGGTGGAGGCCAGTGGTGAGTGGTGACCCTTCACAGGTTCATCTTGGTACCAGTGCTCTCCAACATCTTTCTTGATGACACAGACAGTGGGATCAAGTGCACCCTCAGCAAGTTTGCTCATGACACTAAGCTTAGTGTTGCAGTTGATACACCAGAAGGAAGGAATGCCATCCAAGGGGACATAAACAGGCTTGAAAATTGGGCCCACATGAGCCTAATGAGATTCAGTAAGACCAAGTGCAAGGTGCTGGTGCTGCACTCCTGTTGGGGCAGTCTGGGATATGTATACAGACCAGGTATGTATACAGAGATAGATATCGACAGCTGCCCTGCAGAGAAGGATGAGGGGGATCCTGGTAGACAAAAAGCTGGACATAAACCCTCAAAAGAGGGATGGCCAGCAGGGAGAGGGAGGTGAAAGTGTCCCCCAGTATTCTGCCCTTGTGAGGCCCCATCTGAATACTGCATCTAGGCCTGGGGTACCCAGTACAAGAAGGATGGAGCTGTTAGAGCAGGTCCAGAGAAGGGCCATGAAGACAATCAGAGGGCTGAAGCACCTCTCTTACAAAGAAAGGTTGAGGAAGCTGGGCTTGGTCAGCTTGGGGAAGAGAAAGCTCCAAGAAAACCTCGTTGCAGCCTTCTAGTACTTAAAGGGAGCTCACAAGCAGGAGGGAGACCAACTTTTTACATGGTCTGATAGTGACAGGACAAGGGGGAACAGTTTTAAACTAAAATGGGGGATTTAGGTTAGATGTTAGTGGAAAATGCAGTGAGGCAGTGGCATGGGCTGCCCAGAGAAGCTGTGGTTGCCCCATTCCTGGAGGCATTCAAAGCCAGGATGGATGGGGCCCTGGGCAGCTTGGTGGGGTCCTGACAACTGTGCCAAAAACAGAGGGTTGAAACTTGATGATCTTTGAGGTCATAGAATCATAGAATTGCTCAGGTTGGAAAAGACCTTAAAGATCATTGAGTCCAACCACAACCTAACCGTACTACCCTAACTCTAACAACCCTCTGCTAAATCATGTCCCTGAGCACCACATCCAAATGGTTTTTAAACACATCCAGGGATGGTGACTCAACCACCTCCCTGGGGAGCCTATTCCAGTGCTTAACAACCCTTTCTGTAAAGAAGTGTTTCCTGATATCCAACCTAAACTTACCCTGGCGCAACTTGAGGCCATTTCCCTCATCCTGTCACCTGTGAGAAGAGACCAACCCCACTCTCACTGTAAGCACCTTTCAGATATTGGAAGAGAGCAATAAGGTCTCCCCTCAGCCTCCTTTTCTCCAGACTAAACAGCCCCAGTTCCTTCAGTTGCTCCTCATAGGGGAGTCCCTTACAACTCAAGCCATTCTATGATTCTATTGTGTACTTTCTGTGCTTAATTTTTTTTTCTTACAATAAAAAGCATACATGTGAAGAAACTTGACTTTCACATTGGAAGTTCCTGAAAATCAGACCTCTCCCAGGCAGTTTCACTTCTATTTGTCTTTTTTTCTTGTGTGGTCTCTGATTATCACACCATTTGTATTTTCTGTTTCCTTCAGACCTCAAGGGAATGCAAACAATACAGATCCCAGAAACAGATCTGGATTAAATTTGATTTTTCCCAATAGAAAGTTCAAACAGCTGAAGAGGGTCACAGAATCAATATGCGCAAAAAGCATGGGCATTTCAGGAAAAATCTCAGTCAGGATATAAGGAGGAAAAGTAGCTGTTCTCCCCTCTTCACTCTCATCCTTCCACTGTTGCTACTGCCTTTCTCTTTCCCATTTCTCTCCCTTTTTGAAGATATTTTCTGTTCTCTTGGGGTTTTTCGTGGCTTGGTTTTATTGTTTTGTTATTGTTGTTGTTTTGTTGTTTTTTGTTTTTGTTTTCGCATTTCTCCTCCTGCAGCTAGCCCCATCTCCCTAGCTGCTGATCTTTTCCAGTGCTGACATCCTCTGCCACTTCTGCCACAAGGTCTCTGTAGCCTTTCATGATAATTAGGCATGAGGTCACCGACTTTAAGATATTTCTATTCACTGGGGAAAAAAACTAAACACACATACACACAAAAAAACCCACAAACAAGACAAAAGCTTATGCAGTCTAATTACTTTCCACAATAATTTGTACTTTTAAGAGGTAACTTTTGAGCGTGATGAAGAGGCAGTACAAATGGACATTAAATAAAGTAAATCCAAGGCCCTGAAAGATGCTAGATTTAGGTTATTTTGAAATAAAAATAGGAAAAAAAAAACCTACATTTTCATTACAAAATGCAAGTATACAAATCAACCAATCTAAAAATGTATACTCATGGCATCAGTCAATGACTGTGGATGTAAAGCAGTGATGCTTCCCTGAAATTGCTTCTATTGAAAATAAAATCTCCACTGCCTAAAAATTGCTGCAGATAGTTCTATAACATTTTTTATAGCATTCATTAACAGAGAGTAGCACTATTCATTTAAATGCTGTTACACTGGCTTTTTTGTTGGTAATGTAGTTCATATCAAATCCTTGATAATAAACATGTACAACACACTAAGATATAAATCATCGAATCACAGAATCATCTGAGTAGGAAGAGACCTTTAAAGGCCCTGTAGTCCAACTCCCCTGCAATGAACAGGGACATCTACAGCTCAGTTAGGTTGCTCAGAGCCCCATGCAGCCTGACCTCAAGTGTTTCTAGGGATGGGGCATCTACCACATTTCTGAGCAATCTGTGCCAGTGCCTCACCACTGTCATTGTAAAAAAAAAAAAAAAAAAAAAAAATTAATATCCATCCTAAATCTCCCTTCTTTTAGTTTGAAACCATTTCCTTTTCCCCTATCATAAAAGGTCCCACTAAAGAGCCTGCTCAGTTCTTCCTTATAGTTCCCCTTTAGATACTGAAAGTCCGCTATCATGTCTTCCCGCAGCTGTCTGTTCTCCACGCTGAACAGTAAATGCAGCAACCTTCATGGCATCCCCTCTACTTTCATAAAATATCCTGTTGAACTTGTCATTTTCCAACTGCAGAATCGGTACAGAGGAGAGCACAAAAGACAACAATATGCAAGCTTGAACACTTTTAGTCCCACAATGTCCAGCACTGCCATGGGCATATTACAGTGTAGAATCACAACCAGAGCTTCTTTGTAACATGGCTGACAAATGCAGACCTCCTGTGAGGTTCTCATTAGCCTCCAAAAGCCATTCCACAAGGGTACAAATCGCCTACAAGAGCTACGTTACATCTGGTGATTTACTGCAAATATTATTTTGGACATGCTAAGGCAACTGCAAAAAATAACATCAGAAATCTATGCTGGATAGCTGGACCTATCCTAGCTGAATTTGATTTTTCACAATATCTCAGAATTTAAAATCCATAGTCATCCTGCTTGCAAAGAAAAATTAGAAAATAAGACTTGTGTGTAACCAGCACTATCATATCTACTTGAATTCCCTGAGAGCTGTAAGCTGATCTGAATAGCATTCTCTGACTTAGTATTAATGAGGATGTAAGATTTTGCAGCTCCAAGATTTAGACGTTTTTCTGAGCTCTAAAGATTAAGGTAGCTGACTTGTCAGCTTGCTTACAAACAGAGTGATACCTATGATGACGGCAAACTGTAGTGCTCCAAAGGAGTCACTCTTCATCTCACTCTTTCTGTGGGCACTACATGATGACAACAGGATGATGAAGTTGCTAACATGGCCAGTTAAATCCAATGCATATGTGTGAGAGGCTTGACCAACCCACCACTGTATGAATTAATGCCTTGAATACTAATTATTCCAATCATTTTTGAAGCTAGGAAGGGCTCTACAGCTTCTCTAAATAAAAAGAAAGATGCACTCTTGCACAAAAAAAAGAATGTAGGAGATGTGTTCCTGGTTCAAGAACATTTCAAGAAATGACTTAAATATAAAAAAATATATATATTTTGAGAGAGAAATTTTGTTTTTTTTCTAATGTGCACTGAAAGGAAATCTCAGCAAGAGGAAACATTTCCCATGAAAAACAAATGAGAGGTTCTGTCCAGTTCTAAAAATGACTTGGAAGTGACATGGAACAGTGCAAGTTAAAATTACAGTATTAGTTCTAAGCACCTTCTCTTCTGACATTAAATAGTAGTGGTTCAAACTGCCCGAACTGTCCATTTTCTTCCTCATCTTCTGATGAAACATTTTAGAGTGGCACTTTTACATTTCTTACTGATAGCCAGACACAAACCACCAAGTCCTGTGACTGCAGAAATTATTTTGTTACTACTGAGCTCACAACAACAATACACCCACAAGCTATCCAATGAACTGGGCTGGATTAAATTCAGAGAAGGATAAATACTTGTTAACTGGGAGGATCCAACTGGCATCAGCTCAAGCACTTTCCTTCAAACAGGCATTACGTTTCCCAGTTCCTACTGTATTACACTGCAATAAATGAGTTAATTATTCTACCTAGAAGCTAGGAACTGATTGCTTTGTCTGTACCAAAAACTGTAAATACCTTCCAGGGCATTTCTGTAGGAGGAGCAACAAGTACGTTATGAGACAAAAACATCAAAAATCCTGTTTTGAGAAAACTTCAATTCCAGGGAGGCATATTCAAAGGACAAGAGCCAACCAAAAGCCTTACTGTCCCATGGCAGAAACTCCACTTTGAACCAAGTGAAAGAGGATGACTGGCTGTCGACGGTTTACGGGCTGGTTTGGCCCGGTTCCTTGACTAGCGGGGCAGAGGGATTTCGCAAAATCCGCGCCTCCGGAAAAGGGAAACAGGGGACCCCAAAATAATTAAAAGCAGCGGCAACGATCTGAGGAGAAACAAACTAATTTACTAAATATGGTATCGGAATGCAAGATAACACGCTACAGTACAATATAATTAGAATTGAAGCTAATAAATCAAATATAATGAGAGAGAGAGATTGTCCAAAAGCTGGGTAGGCCTCACCATAACGCTGAGGTGAGATGTGCAGTCCGTTGAGCAGCAGGGAGAGAGTCTGATGGAGAAGAGCCCGGTCAGATGACCTACCAAGGCCTTATATCTGTTCCCACTGAGCAGAAATGATAACAATACGGCGAACAGGCTTCTGGGGAACGTAGTTCTTCTTCTCTTCGGGCATGGGTACCCAGAACACTTTAACTCCCAGTGCACTACATGATGTTATGATGTGGAATACTGATAACCAAAAATCATAAAACCATGACACTGGCAAAGTGAGAGCTGGTGTAACAATGTGAGTGGGAATGTTTGCTGAGCATTTTGTCACAACTAATGTTTAACCTGCTGCAAATGTTAATGGTTACTTCTCATTTCCATAATGGACAAAAGGTCTTATGATCATGATTAAACTTTGATAGAATCTTTTAAAATCCATCCTTGCATCCTACTTTCCTGTTGGCTGCTGAAGGTCCCAAGTCAGCTCTGTGATAATACAAAAGGCTTCTGATTAAAGACATCCTTAAAAACTGCCTGAATGTACTGTTGTGAAAGAGGTTTTTGAAGAGTTTGTGAAAGTTAGGAGGAATTGTTCTGGATTTTGCAGGCCATCCAGGATCTCCCTCTTTGTTCTTCTTCCCCTTTTTCATACAGTCTGCCAAATCTCAGAATTCAGGTAGGTAAAGCAGTGAGTGTTGTCAGCCTGGCATACAATACAATTTGAAGGAAAGGAAGGATCCCATAAACAGTGCTTCTGAAAAGATTCTGGGGTACGTCCAGGTGTACAAGTTTGCCTTGTCTTGCTCTTGATCTCAGCTGGCTGGAAATGAGCAAGCCCCAGCCTGTGATTTGAATATCTGTGTTAGCATGGCGCCATGCCCAAGATGATAAACCTTTCTGGGAATACAGCCAGCTTACAAAACAGACAGATGAGCATATATCAGTCTGCATCTGGCCACACCGACATGTATTTAAAGATTCACTTGTTACCTACAAGAAAGATTCTACTCAATACACAAATACACAAGCTTGCAGATCCCTATATACATGCAGAATGTACATGGAACTCATGTCCAGATATATGAACATCAGTGAACACAGCAGCAAACTTATTCTAGTGTCAACAAAATTAAAAAGTGATCAACTGAGATTAAAAAAAAGGAAATTTAACTAATATTAATTTTACCAAAAAAAAGATAAGATGAATACCACTGCCAACATCTCATCAAGAATATCTTTTGGATGGGGAAGGATTACTGGAAAATGCTACAAAAGAGATATTATATGTTGTAATAAGCGTAGTTGTTAAAGCACTGAGAGAACGGTGGGTGGTGGTAATTCCTGCAGACTTAGCAGCCACAGAGGAGGGTGTATAAGAGAACACCAGACTCACTCTAAACCAATTAGTAGCATGGAACTGAGGAGAGCACAGCAAGAAGACCTAATAATAAGCATTCTTAAATATAAGAAACTGATGCAAAGGACAAATTAAAGTCAAGGGCCGTGATTTTTTAGGAAGCCAATTGTAGTTTACCATCTATTTAGTGTAGTTTCTCCTGCCAACTGAAGCAATGCTCATTATGTGAGACTAATACTATGTGTGTTTGAATTCAACTGTGTTCTCCATGCTACTTTTTCTTATTATGATGGGTATACCTTTTAAGCTAATCAGTAAAAAAAAAAAAAAAAAAAAAAAAAATCTGATGATGTTGCTTAGTGATTTTTTCTCCTGTTTTGTGCTATAATGAATGCTCATTTGACTCTGAAATGGTAATTAAAAAACCATATCAGTATAAGTGATGACTATCAGAAATAGAATAGTAAAAAGAAAAGTTCCTAATTTCAGAAAAATAGACTTAAGATTGCATTAAAAAAATGTAAAGGAAAACAATACTTTATTTAGATTTTAGTTCATTTTCAGTCCAAATTCATCAATAAAAATCCAAGTCCTGGTCTTGAAATTGAATAAATAAACAAATAAATAAATAAATATGACATTCTGAATACAATCAATAGAATGCATTACGATTAGCCATTTTTAAAGGAGCAAACTACTTTTTCTCCAAAAAATAACAATAATTTGAAACAGTTTCTGAAAACTTTTGCCCAGTGGACAGTTTCAGGCAAATTAAAGGAAAAATAAAATGAAAGAAAGGAAAAAACATCAGAAATTTCAAAATGATTTGCAATAGCATTTCTGAAATGTTTCACTTTTTCATGTGAATCACTACAAATCACTACTGATTTGTAGGTTCATCCATGTAAGTGCTAGTCCTGCTAAGAGTTGGTACTAGCTCGTTTTTATGCCATTACAACTTCAATTTCCAAAAGGCAATCTCAGTTTGCACAGTTAAGCGGACTGTTACTATTTGTAGTGGGAGAGGCTAGAACAAGCTGGCTACAGAGGACCTTTTTTAAAATTGGAATTAACTTATATGCTTAATTTGTGTGACCCAACTTATAAATTCATTGTGATTTTAAACTTCTTTTTGATTACTTCTTTTTTTAAGGAATTGGAAACACAGAAAGCATCATGATAGCAAATGTAATTTACCTATATAGTGCCTAGGAAAAAAGAGAAAAAAAAAATCAGCGAAGTAAATTCTACAGTTTTGCTCCAGGTAACTACAGCAAATTGTTGGTCAAAAGAGACATACCCCTACAAGCACATTTATTTTGAATGAAAAAATGTGCAAAAACACAGTAAATGAAAAGAAGACAGAAAAGGATTATTACTGTTTCTCTACTGTTAAAATAAATTGCCTTTTAATATAGCTCACTGTCTCTAGTCATTTGCATCAACTTAAAATAATGTCCAGGAAGCTTATTTTTCTAATCAAAGCAAAAAATAAAATAAAATAAAATAAAACAAAAAAAAATAAAATAAAATAAACTTTAGTAATGACTTGTTAGCAATGCTATACATCTATTTTACCCAGTGTAACATGTATTCATAAGGAGAATCACATTAGTAGATATCCTAATTGAGTTGTATAATGTCAGGCTACAAAGTTATCACTGCCCAGTGGTGGACAATATCATGCATCATGGGAACTGAGAGCTGCTGTCTTATGAAGGCAACAACATATTAAAACAGTTTCGGATATTAAGTACTTGTGATTAATTCAACCATTTATTTCATGCAGTCTTGGTTTTGTCACACAGACCAGCCTAAGTCTACTCTCCACTAGCTCTTGAGTGTAGATTTTTCTCTCTCAGTCTCCATACTGTTTGTGTCTCCCCAAACCAAAAAGACTTCTTCTGATACATATCTAAACCCAACTGGCTTATGCCGAGGATTTCTCTTCCTGTTTCATGCTATGACTTCTACTTTGGCCTCTCCTTTCCCTTCACTTGTGCACCCATGTACATGCACAGCCACATGCCCAGACCTATTCAAACAATGTTTCATGAAGCCCTATACTCAAATACACAAGTGGCCTGTTGGACATGGACATGCACCTTGGTACTGTCTTGCAGTCAGCTTAAGGAAGGGTACTTTGCTTACCACTGGCCACTCCCATAGGTTAGTGCAACATATAGCAATGCTTTTCTAGAAATTGTTCCTCTCTCATGCAAAAGCCACCAACATGCATGCAAGAATTCTTCTTATTCAGCTGCAGCGCTTCATTCAGCAATCTCGTCCTCATCACTAGCTGTCTGAGGCTTGGACAATTCAAAACTGGACTTCTGGTTTTTGTGTGTTTACACAGCTTTTACCAGCAGGACCTTCTCATAAACAGTATTGTTGGCATTATGATACGATTAAAAAAAAAAAAAAAAAAGAAGAATAAAAATCCCAACTGTGCAAGCCTATAAATACAAACTTAATGGGAAGAGAGAAACACTGCTCATCTTAATACAACTGAAATATCTAAATTGTTCTTTCCTTGCCCAGTGTAAGTAAAGCCCTCCAACTGTGGCATGTTCAACTAACACAGTTCTGAAGATTAAGTAAGTACCTAATCTAAAAAAGGTAGATAACAAAGAGGATTAAATGATAAGATACGGTTCTGTGCTTTGCTCTTACTGGATAGGATATACTCTCAATCTCACAAGTTCCATTAGCCCAAAGAAAGGTGAGCAAATCTGACACAGTCTGCACTAATGTAGGAAAAAAAGTACTGACGAGATAAATAAAACCTCTTACAGAGATTAAAGAATGACAACTACTGTTAAAAAAATATTCCTCTTGTGATCACCATTCTACTGCTTGATAATGTTGATGTGCATTTTTATAAACAGATGCAATAAGAAACTGGTACAACACTGTCAAAAAACAAGTAACAAATATCTGACAGCTGTACGTAACAGCTCCTCCCTTTTCTTCTCTAGGTATGTCTAAACACCATAGTAGGTGCATAAAATGTGTTACCTCCTGTTACTGAAATAATACCTTTGTCTCTGTAAAAGTGGGATGGAAACTGAGTACTGCCATAGATTATGCATACTCCATCCTTTGACATGAGAATACTGAACACCTTCTGATGTACCAGTAATAGTAAATATGAATTGATGAGTGATATTAATACAGCTCCCCAAAGCTGTATTTTCAGTGCATTCTAAAGGAACGAGGAATTTCAGGCAAACATTCCTCTTTACAGTAGAAGGGTAAAAAGAGAATTGCTGTCTGCACGTGAACAGTCAGAGATCTTTCTCTTCTCCCTCCAAGGGGCACTGGTCAAAACTGGCAATGAAAGAGAGAGAAGGATGCTTTATAAATACATTCTATATCTATAGCTCTCTTCTACTAAACTGTCTTTTGTCAGTTTTCTGTCACTCAAACCTCATTCACTAATAGCAAGAAGAAATGTCATAATGCTGATTAATAAATATTTGATGTAGCATTACACTTTACCAGTAACACAATGCTGAACACCAGCTGTGCAACATCCAGGATCTCCCAGCACCAGTTATTACTTCTTAAGTAACTGTGGAACAGAGGAGCAAAGCTTTTCTTCACTAATGAAAACATCGAAAATCACAACCACCCTTTTTGAGCCTTATTTTTCTTATCCCGATCTGGAGTAACTGCAGAAAGATGCTTTATAAAACCTGAAAAATGTGTTTTGTGCAGGAAATTATCTGTAGCTTTCAAAATATTTCAACAAAGATCTCATCATACAGATTTCACAGCTGAACACTATTTGGCAGCATATAGCTCCACCTGTTGAACAGGTTTTAGTGAAATAATCTTTGTTATTCATTTTCTTTTTCACCTTGCTGTTTCTGAGTACTTCAATTTTAAAAAGTTCAAGAAAATTTGTTTCCAAGTCTTCTGAGCAACTAGAAACTCAATTATGCAATAATTTCTTGCAAATCAAAGATAAATAGAGATTAAGAGATGATATACAGCCAACCTTGGTACAAGTCAAAAAGATTCTCCCCTCCAGCCAACAGCACAGCTATTTCCAAGACATTTCAGAAAGATGCGGGAAAGAGCTGCATCTGAAGTGCCCAGAGGGCGCATGTCAGAGAAAGCACGAACCTTACAGCAAATTAGTCTCTATTAGAAGTGAGTTCCTACTTTTCAACACAATCAAGCAGGGGAGTAGGCATAATAATTGTTACCTTTGCTTTGAAGTGCCCACACTTCCAGAACAGAATGAAAATGCTAGTGGTCTCATTAACTTTAAAACACGTAACAATTTAATCTGCTATAAAATTTTAGAAGAAACATTAAAAAAATATCCTCAGCTACTATTAAACAGAAAACATTCCAGGTCTACCTAGAAGGCATAAAAATACTGTGGACCAAATATGCTGAGTTACAGATGTGCTAATGAGAACCCTGTTGGCTGGAGTTGACTCTGACAGAGAGAGTAAAGGAGAGGGAAGTGCAGATTTCTGCCAGTGTTTTGAATAGCTACCACACTGAAGGGATAATTAGGAATATCCTGTACATATTGTTTCTACTAATGACTCTCAATAACAAAACTCAGTAACTGATACGTATAATTATGATGTTTTGCTACCATCTCTCCTAGGTAATCTGCCGGCATGTAGGACACACACACACCTCTTTCAGTTATTCAATTATAAGGGCTCTGACCGTGCTTCAGTGGCAAAAACTCCTAGTAACTTCAGCTGAAGAGAGAATAGACCTCTTGAGACTAGAGGAAGCATTGCTAGGCCTGACTTTCATGCACCAAATGCCAGCAAGGATGCATATATGTAATATAATAAAAACATTCAAAGAAATACAAATATAGGCTTAACATTATAATATTTTATTTATTTAGTATATTCTAACGCCATTAATTAATTAAATTGAAGTCAGTAGCTAAGAGTAATGATGCATTGTATCAGAGAGAGATTTGTTATACCATCATCAGATTTTGTTGATGTCCAGAATTGTGCTGTTGTCAAATCATCAATTCCATGGGAAGGGAGGGGAGAGTCGTGTAATTGGGAATGGCTTGCCATTTGCTTAAGTACAAATTCACTGCATTTTATCTTCCTTAAAAGAGTCCTAGAAGTTCATAAGAAGTAATCAGAAAATAAAAATGCTTCAATTACTGAGATTTATGAAAATGAGGTATCTTTGCTGCAACAAGGAAACTTAATTGCTATTGTTACTGAAGTACCTAAAAGTCACTAATAAAAACAAATTGTATGGTGTGTACAACAGTCACATGAAAGCTAGAAGTTACAGAGCCCGTCCACTGACCTTTTGGGATTCTTTATTCAATGGAAAAATTTTGGCACTAGGTGCAATGACCCTTTTGACCCATCTGAGCTCTCTTTGCAATGCCTATTTCTGTCAGGCTGAAAGATGCACCCAAATATATTTGACTGCTGAAACAAGTTTGAATTTTGCGTAGGGGACTTTGGAAGTAAAAGGCATGTAGCATTGTTCAAAGTTTTCTAAGTGCAACCACTTTTAGACCAGTGTAAGTTTTTTACTGATCAAAATTTGTCTAAAATTGTTTTTATAACAAATTTAATGCATTTCATGTTAAAGTGCACCTGTGGGTTGCTTTATAAATCCACCACCTCTGCAGTGTGGTCTCATTAGTTGGACTGTCGATGCAATGCTCCTAGACAAACAGTGGCTGGGGACTCCCTGTGATGCACAAAGATGATTCCCTAACTGAGGAAACCGCTGTACAGTCTAGGAGTTTTTCTGCACAAGAAGCCCAACTGCAGCATTCAGAATTTCCACAGTGAATTTGTTTAGACAGATTTTTTTGTTGTGGTGGTTACTTTTTTTTTTTTTAGAGGAAAAAATCAAGACAATAATACTTCTTTCCTTCTCCCTCTTTTCTCTTAAATGCTTCTTTCCCAGCACGTTCTACTTACTAGTTTCCTTTTTAGTCTGTTGACAAAGAATTGATGGTCAAAGAAGATAAGATTCATAACCTGAAGACTATATAGCAAGCAACCTGGAAAGTTTGTATCCATATACCCCATTAGCTTAGCTATGGTCCTGACCTAGGGAAAGGGACACTTCTCTAGGGCAGATATAGCACCACAAAGGGAACATCAGCAAAGACCTCATACACAAGATACGTTCAATTGACTTGTGAGTAATTGTGATGTAAACTGAATAATTTCATGAACCTTCTTCTGTCTTGTTGCATCTTTACTATAACATGACATCAGCTGGAATTGTCTGAAAGCAGAAAGATATGTCAAGCAAAAGTGGCTATAGTGACCATTTGCAAAAGATGAATGTTTGATAACTAGATGGAGATACCTGTACAAGTTCCCTCCTCCACAATGGGCACTCTCTAATGAGGAGTATACAAAAGCACACACACAGTTCTGTCAACTCACGATTCATACTAAGAGCAGACAGTGAGAAAGCTGAAAGATTAAGTCTTCCCTGAATATCAGGATAACACAAAGAAAACTCACTACGTAGAAATGCTGTCAAGGTACATTTCAGAAAGTTTTTATGCAAGGATTTGGGGACGTTATTTTTTCTATTAATGTGTTCCTCTTCTCATTCACAGTCCCTTGTGCAATGCTGTAGTGTGCCTGATGTAGGATACTGCACTATCAGGAACCTGTCAGATATTTTCTTCTGAAAGTATCATACAAATCTATACCACTGCATAAATAAAACAGTCTTTTTAACATAATTATGGGGGGGAAAAAAAAAGAGAAGATTTTAGATGTCAAGTTGTGACTATGGTATTTTGGCACTAGAATTTTAAGCAATTTATATTTTCACATCAGTGCTTTGACTTTTTTTCCTTGTATACAGGTATCTAATGGAAAATACTGCAGCCGGACTTCACAAATGAAAATGATTTTTTAAGGACAGTTCAATCTAAGGGTAGGTTTATATAACAGCATTCTTCTAAAACGATGCAAAACTGGGATTTTAGGAATCCTATACAAACCTGAAATAAAAGAAATATTGCCAAGAATAATACCAAATTGGGTGGTGGGGGGGAACGAGATGTTAAGTTTCATTTCTTAAAATCAATTTTATTTGGTGCAGTTTTCATAAAATGTGCACAGTTAAAGGTGATGATCTTGGCAAATATCAGAAGAAAAAGACATTGCTCTAGCTTTCCTTCACACCTTAGGGGAAACAGACTGTGATATTTCAGTGCTCTAATCACATGAACCATATTAACCCATCAGAGTTACCCCTGGGCTGCACCTGAGGGTAAAGGATCATGAAAGGGAAACAGAAGAGTCCTAGGGACTCACACTAAGTCCTTATGCCAAGGCTAGGGAGGCAAGAGGTCACAGGACACACAAACGCGGAACTAGGCTGCTGCTCAGTGATTATCTCTTTTCTCTGCAAATATTGCCTTCAGTGCATTGTGTCAAGGCTATTCCCTTGAGTCTGAATCAGAGCAGCATTGAATGACAGCTCTAACAAAGTGTAGGAGAGGTGGTAGTTCAGTCAGGAAGGTACTGACAGTACATTCTGCGGGTAATTGCAGGATTCCCTGTAGTACGTGGAGCAAATTAGAAAATACAAATAAATGAGGGGCAATTACTAAAATGTTTGCTTTGGAAGCCAGAAATATTTTCTCCATGCCGTAACAGTTGTTGGCACCTGAACTTCTCATGGATTTAGAAATGGGTCTGAAACCAAAATTTTCAAAAAATTAAGTTGCTCTGTGACCAGAGCATTCATTTTTGTGACCAGAGGATTCATTTTTGTCTCTACAGTGGAGACTCCACGACTTCTAATAATATTGTTTGTTATTATAATAACAATAAAACTGCCTCCATAGCATGTCTCTTGCAGACAATATAGTTGTCTGCTTTAAGGAAACTTGACAGAATTTAGCCTCTTTGCAAACTATAGCTCCTCACTCAAATGCGAATGGAAGGGATCAAAGCATCCACGATTTAAATGGGGGAGCTGCTTGAAAAAGACAGTACAGTCAAATGGCCACATTTCTAATATGAAATGGCCAGAACTGAAAATCTGCAACAAAATTATCAAGCAACTATAATGCAATCAAAACAAGTCTCAGAAATAATTACAGTGAGTAATTTAAAAATTTACCACAGCAAAAAAGTGAAGTAGAAGGTGATGGAAAGACGTGAGACACCTTGCACTAATCATTGAATAGAAAATCTGTAGCCAAACGCTTTCCAAACTTTGAGGCCTCAGTAACTATTTTATGTTTAGATTGTGTTTATGCTACTAGATCTGAGCAATTTTCCAAATCATACCGACCACTTCAGCTAGACCGCACCAGCTGAGCCTGTCTACAGCATCAGGGACAGACAAATGTCACAAAGTTTTCCTGACCTCCAACAAGCTTGGAATACAAATAAAATAAAGCTAAAGATCCACTCGGTGCTTTTTCACAGGTCACTGGAGAACAGGCATCATGGTAGAAATACACTAAGAATTATTAACTGAATAAGGATTCAGCACACTCAAGCCATTTATTGTTTGAGACTCTTTTTAAAAATCACAAATACTGTTAAGGTTTGCAAGCACTCATTGAGTACAGGGTGGGTTAAAACCACAACATGCCTCTGTTTTCCTAAAAAGGCATCCTCTGCAAGTGCTTTGATGCCGATCCAAAAGCAGCATTCTGTGTTCGTCTCACGCTGGAGGGTTTTTGGATTCTCTATGCCATAATGTACCATAGCAAACAGAAACAGGCATATGACAGTCTGCTACATCTGTGCTAGGATAAGTCATTCATCTCAACCTGACACTTCTCTCTTTTCCAAAGTGACACTGCAATAGAGAAATATGCTTGCTCATTTATGGAAAGGAGAGTAATCAGTCCTGGCAACCCGAGCTGAATTTCATTCATATGGAACATAACTCCTAGTTTGGACTTTCATTAAATTTCTATGGATAGTATCCCACTAATTTAAGCCGGAAAGCTATATTTCTAAAATTATTGTATCACTGAACTATAAAACAGGGTCCTGTGAGGTACTTTAAGAGATATTCTATGGCATCAAGAGTAAAAATAGCAGTACTTTCTTCAGAAAAATTATAGCTGCCAGTTCCAGATTTTCTGTGGTAATTAACCTAGATGCACTCAAGTGATGAGTACTCTCCCTAATGACTCTATTGGTTCAAAAAGGGAACATTTTCCTGTGATCTCTTCTGACAGTATCATCAGGATGTTGTCAGTGCAAACAATACCCTTATCTAGCTTCTTTTCAAGTCACCTGATTAACTGGAGAAAATAGAAACAGAAAGAAAAGAGCATGTCCTTGCACAGAGGCTGTAAATGTCACTGAAAGGCCAAGGGAGCAGTCCCACCTGTCCTTCCTTCGTTAGTTCGGCTTCTCCCGCTGAAGTGGCAGCTTACAGGGGTGCTTTATTTCCCAGTCTCTCTGCCAGAAGGTGGATCTTTACTGTTAGAAACCCAGTTCATGTATCCTGATCACAATGGTGCCTTTGTAAGGGGAACAGTGGGTACAAGGCTTGAAAAACAACTTTCCTTCCCATTTAGAACCCTATAGGCTCATTATTCAATAGCACAGTGGTAACATAATGCATTTTCATTTACTTCACCCTAAATGTATGTAAATTAAAGGGTGGGTTTTTTATTAAAAATAACACTGATGTGTTTTTTGTTATTCAGAAAAGAAATTGTATTAGTGAAAAACAGCACTAATGACATTTCACATTCAAATTTGCCACTTGCTGGAAAAAGGCAGGTCTCACCCTGTGCTCAAAATATAAAAAATAAATTCAAAGTCTCTACTAATTGGCACTGTCATCCATATGGCTAGCCCATATGTGTGATTCACTTGTTTTAACTTAAGGTTGTCTGTTTAGATGCAGAACTGCGTACTCATAAAAAGCACTTCTCTCTTAACCACTGAAAATAGACCTCAAACAAAATGGCAGAATTGCTACAAGCCAATGCTAGAGGATTTCTGAGAGGAGAAGTATCGACTTCACCAGTAAAGATTATATATTTATGACACCTTTAGTGCGTAAGGAAAACAGGGACGCTGCAAGATGTGGTACTTTGCCATTTGAATTTTTGAAGAACCCAGGCCTTGAAATCTAATCTTATTTAGCACATTTAAATGGCTATATTATAAGATCCTATTACTGTATCTGGACCAAGTGTTTGCCTTCATAATCAAGTCATCACCAAATGAGTAAAAATACTCTTCTTTCAAGGCTGTCTCATCTGTGTGAATCTGTAGGTAAATGATGGATTGTTGAGGTAATTATGGAGTATAGAGAGACAGCGTATGAACACCGATTGAAGTATTTACGCACATCTAATCTAAACTCCTTCTAAAGCCAGACTGTTTGCTCAGTTTTCTGTTTGAAGCTCTTTCAGTCACATCTCTGGAAATGATGAACTAATACACAAAAGAGCAACTGTATAATGAAGAAGATGAAGGAAAAAAAAATAAAGACGTTGACTGTGTGTCAATAGTAAATAATTAAAAAGAAGCTGAAAATTTTGAGTTTTGCACTGTATTCTAAAGACATTCAAGCCTTTGTTTCTTTATATTTCATGATAGAAAGTTACATCATCTAGCTCTCGTGTTTGCCATTCCTATTACAGTTCTTTTGATTTTAGTGGACCAGATCTGTCATGAAGGTCATCCTTGCAGAGGAAAATATAATTGCCAAGAGAGGTAGAAACAACCATATAGAGAACCTTAAATATCAGAAAGAGACCTTGAACCAGGATCAGAATTCAATGAGGCGAAAAAGTGAAGAAACACTAGGATGTGTTCACAATTGACCTACATTGTCAAACAGACAGTCTGCTGCTTCCTTGATTAGTTGAAGCTCTTTCCAAGGCACTTTTTTTTTGTTCCAAGTATATTGAACCAAAACAATCAAGATCTGAAGTCAGAACAGTATTAGCCAAACAGGAGTTCAGTCACAGAAGGCAAAATTGCAGATTGCTCTCCAGGTTGCTCGGTTTTGTTGGTCAGGTTGTAAGGACAGAGAACATCCTCTAAACATCCAAAAGAACTCACAAAATGGGGAAGGAGGTAAGCAAAGTGAAGGAAGATACTCTGAATAGTGGAGAAATGCTAAAGAAAGCAAGTTTCTGTGAGAGTCATCCCTGAATTAATCTGTAACTTCAAGTTGTTTGTGTCAGTTTTGGTTATGCACTGAAGAACTGCAAGATGTTTTTAAGCATATTAGCTTAATATGCTAATTAAGCATAATAGAAAAGAGAATTCAGAAGGAGTTCACAGAGTGGTAAACACCTACTGCTTTTTTTTCTTGAACTATGTTTTCCTAGTGTAGGTTTATGTTGATTTTGAATATTCTGAGGGAATAAGAAGTTTTCTGATCCATTTTCTGGTAATCAGCAGGTGTGAGTAAATATGGGAGCAAAGCAACATGCTGGGCTTCCATGAAACCAAGGAAGAAAAGATATTTTTGCCCAGGATCTTCTACCTAGAGAAGAAGATGGTTTTATTTGGTTGCCAAAGTGGAAGGTAATGGATACCTTTATCTGTAAAAAGATAAGGATGGATGTGAGATCTTAGTGCCATGCATGGATTTATGTTTGATTAGTGCTACCATTAGCTGGGAAATGACAATTAATTACGTTTATGCTGATTCTCAGCCACATTACTGGGAAGAGAGACATAAGAACAGAGATGGCTTAGGAACTGAACTGCTTAAGGCACTACAATGTTTGAGAATTTTAGTTGCTATATAAGCTGCTCTAGATCTACTCTATTTTTATTTTTCAATGTAGAAACTGCCAGGGTCACAGACAGCAATTTCTTTCATGGCTTCATTTTAGAGCTGGGAGACAAGGAGAGCAGGACGCTAAGCTTTTAAAAGAAAAGGTATTACATCTGATACTGATTTCAGTCACAGAATCACAGAATCACAGAATTGTAGGGGTTGGAAGGGACCTCCAGAGATCATCAAGTCCAGTCAGTTCTGCCTTGTGATCTAGGAGTCCATCTTGAATAGAAGAACTATGTAACAATCTTTAAAATACATAGGTCACTCCAAAAGTAATGCCTCCTATTTACTTCCATGGAAACTGCAACAGATGCAAAGACCACAGTAACTCTAGTACACTATTTTTCAACATAGTCACCACCATTAGCTGATCCACGTGGATGAACTGATCGAGACACTCTTCATTTTGTGGTATAACAGCTGTGCATAGCCATCCAGAACATGGCTTGTCTTTCACATTGCTGTCACCACTGCTGCACCACCCACAGCATCACTGTGCTCGCATCCACTGTGTGGTCTCCACAAGTGTTCTTCAAGTATCAGCGAATGTCAGTAGGTGCCATTTTTCCTCATAGAGGAATTCACTGACACCCCTTTGCTTCATACACATTTCCATGTCAGATGCCATTTTGTCAGACTGCCCTTCTGCTGCCATCTGTCTAGTGGCAACAAAATCTTACGGGATATTGGTGGGAAGGTTCAATCCCTACTGCCATACCACCCACCAACATCTGCCTCTGACGTTGGGGGCCAATGTAGTAAAATAGGAGGCATAACTTTCAGAGCAGCCCTCATATGAGAAAAGCCGTTTCTGGGACTAAAGCTTTGAATTCTGAGTTAAACATTTTATAGCGTGATACTTGCTGAATGTGTTCACCTTTCCTTGCATCACGTTTAATATTAAACTGAAAGATGTATTTTTTTTTTTTTATCACTTTTCTCTGATTACTGCCCTCCATTCTTTAAGTATATTTCTCCTGGCTCTTTCCCTCATAGGTAATTCCCAGAGCTGTAGAGAAAGAAGTCCGTTCAGAGGAGTTTATTGTTATAATTAATGTGCAGCACAGCACCTCAAATTTCTTACTCTTCAGAACGTTGTGTTAGGAGAAGCTGGAGGTGTATTTTAGCATCCGAAAAGATGGATTTAAGTTTTAATATTAGAAATGATCCATGAATTTCTGAAGGTACACTGGCATTGTAATTTCTCCTTAACTTTTCAACAAGGAAGTTCTTAGGCTGGTGAGATCCTAGCTAGAAAAGGAATACAATATGGTTTTCTATGAAGGCATCAATCATTACCAGATGTAGCATAGATCTTACTAACTTTTTCAAAAACATACACAAAACCAATGAATCTCTATGATCTATGTCAAAAACAAACAACAACAACAAAAAACCCAAGATCAGAATTCTTAAAAAAAAAATGTATTCCCAGTAAATATTTTAAATAAATGCAGTTGAAGCCTCTGCAGCATCTAATTTGGATATATAAATGCCAAACTTATTTATGAACTGCTATAGTCAATGAAAGTTCATGTGTGATTATTCATAACAAGTGATCAGTCGCGGACATGCATCTCTTTGAAAATGAGTTGTAATTTCATGGCAAACATAGATTTTGAGAGACAGTATCCTTTTCCATAGCTTTCTTAAGTTCTTCTGTTATATTGTAAGTCAGGGTTAATCACTAACGAAAATAAGGCTGAGAAGCAAAGCTACTGGTTAAACATCAAAGCCATTCGTGCCATGTCACTAAGGTCCAATATAAAGTAATGATAATTATTAATACCTTTTCACATACTCTAAAAATTATTTCCTATGAAATGAATTTTCTACATGTAAACTCACTTTCAAGAGACAAAGTAAAGGTCTAAAAAGCCTTTGTAAGTTAATGGTGGAATTTAATTAAATCCATAGTGCTGCCTAAAGTGGATTCACAGTCTCCAAGTATGCTGAAAAAGAAAAACCGTAAAACTAATTTTCTCTGTCTTACTGGTATTCTAATATGAATTAAAGCTATTAGGGTAACAAACTCAGTTCTAATTAGAAACACTGGAACTCTTAAAAAGAATGAAGTTGGGAGTTCAATAAACGTAATTTTTTTTTTGAATGGTACATATGATGTACTACTCTTAATTTCAGTTGCCCTACATTACAAGGAAGAAAAAGCTAAATGCTAGAGAGCAATCTTGAGAACTTTAAGTGAGAAAAGGAGAGTTGGCTGCCCTTGGTAGTTGCCCCTGCTATGCTTGACGAACTCCAGAAGACAGGATAAAGCTAACTTAGTCCTACTATACTGCATAATCTCACCAGTTTGCTGAAACCTGGCAGGGTAGCACCTGCGTAAAAAAGATGAACAACATTACATGCTGCTTATTCGGAATTGATAATATTTCTGTGCAAAATCCAAGCACATAAAAATATTATTTTTGTATGAATGAAACGCTGTTAGACCCACCTCAGGAGGTTATTGGAAACTCTGTGAATAACGAATTCACATGTGCTGACTGGGCTGATGGTTCATCTTCGAATGCAGATCCTCATTAGGATCCAGCTGTTGATCTGTTCCCATAAACACTTGCAGGTTGCCCTATGAAGTTTTTAAACAGGAAATGCATGCAGAGATGGAGTTCCTTCATGCCTTACATGTACACCACAGAGCTCTCCTCCTCCTCTGTACCTAAACTTGAAATCAAAAGAAGTAGATTTTAAGCATGTTTTTTCTTTTATCATAGAATCATTACGGTTGGAAAAGACCACTAAGATCATCTAGTCCAACTGACATTCCATCACCACCATGTTCACTAAAACATGTCTCTATGTGCCATATCTGCCTTTTCATTGAACTCTTCCAGGGATGATGACTCTACCACCTCCCTGGGCAACACATTCCAATACGTCAGCTCTCCTTCTGAGAAGAAATTTTTCCTAAAAAAATCTATATTGACTACAGAAGATAAAGAAGTATACAACCTTACATTTGACAAGAATTAAAGGTAAACACAACAATACCTAACCAGTTTGTAAAGACACCTGGTAACAGGTTAAGACCTGACATAGACATGTGCTAGCACCCTTTCCCACATATCTTGGTTCCATCAGAATGGAAACATGGGTATATGTCCCAGGTGGGGCACGACAGCAGCCTCTTTTTCATAACTTCAGATCTATCTCTGATTTATGGTAATTCTGGGCTCAACGATCACAAATATCCACTGGCTGGTTGGTAAATTGAGCTGAAATGCAATGGAGAACAGGATGAATTGTAGGCTCATGACAGCCTAAAACACTGCACCCCCCAAATCTTCTGAAAAACTCTGTAGTAGAGCATCTGTATAGTGTTACTATCTACATAAGTAAATGGGAGAATAAGGGGGGATATAAGGGCAAGTATGCACCATTAAACAAAGACAACTAGGAATTAAAGAGCTCTAAGTAAAATAAGCCTATTGGTTTATTCACACCTGCTTTTGTCCCTTTTTAACTCCAATGAAATACATCAGCTTCTATTCACACTGTACTTAAATAACCATTTACCACCATGAGAATTTTATATGCTGCTCTTTACTGCATGGGGACTGAACTCTTACTGATGTCATTTCATAACATTCAATTGAATTGCACCACGAATTAATTTGGCCCTGCACCTCTGCAGCTGTGTGGAAGATTGGCTTTTCACCAAGTTCATACAAAGATGGAAATATTAATTTTCCACCAGTAATTTGCAGCTCCCATATTTGTCAAAAGCAAAAAAGCATATTTTTACTTACTTTTTCCATGGATATTGTTTTGCAAAGCACAAACAGAAAACACAAATAGAAAATATAGTTATCTCCAACAATAAAAATTCTCAAAATTAATTAAAACTTGCAAATACATTAAATTCAAATACTTCAAAGTGCATTTCTGTAATTTGCACAATTTCAACAAAATTTGTTTTCTGTGAAATCTTAATAAACTTGTTCCTCTGCTTTTGTAGTAATCTTTCTTTGCTTATAGTGATGAACATCTGCAACAGCTTTTTATCTTTCAAGTTCAGGCCCTTTAGTTTTGAAAGCCTGCTATTGAGACCAGTGGATAAGCACAGAAATAAAGTTGGACAGAACTGTGTGCTGACATTGAATGTGTACAGTTCTCAAGAGTCAGCTTGTGGTCACTCTGTGATCTAACGGTACACTGTATATGGATCCTCAGTCAGCAAGTGCAGGGCAGAAACGGCAGGTTGGCACTGACAGGCAAGAATGTGTTAAATTAGCTCAAAAATTAAGGAATATTTAGAAAAAGATTACAAAGGGACAGTGCTGTGCTGCAGATCAAGTAACATATAAGCCATGCTCCAGTAGTTCATTACAACTTCAAAGCAGTTTACAGACTTATTTAACTATATTGTCAAGAAATTACACTTTCAGAGATACACAAAGAAAGGTTACTAGGAAAGCACAGCCTCCTCCTCAGCCTTTAGCACCACACTGACTAAACTTCTTGAGGCATGAGCTACTTAAATCTTTCAAATAAGACAAAGACTGGAGCATTCACCCAGGCACAGGACGTGACTCAGTGGCAGAGGTGCACTGACTGAGTGAAGGAAATATTTCAACATGTGAGTTCAGTGCACAGAAGAGAAAAAGGTTGCCTTCTGTTGGCTTAGTATATTGTGTTTGGTCACCAAAGAAGTCTTATGTTACCCAAATCCATCCCATTTTGCTTTTTAGATGTCTTTTTTGCTAATTTTAAAATACATTCATACATATATTAATTCATACATATATTCATTCATACATATAATCATTCGTTATATGTCCATTAACCTTTATTAGGGTCCAAGCTCCTTTAAATTCTATTTCCGATGCCTCTGAATTTGAGCTACTTCATGTCACAAAGCTGGAATTATTGATGAAATTGTGGATTTCAGAGGTAAAACTATCATACGCTTTATTAAAATTTGGGTTGTACTCATCAGCAGTATGGCTACAGGGCCAATAACCAAGGGCTTGTGTCTGGACATCTCCTCTACCTAATTGTCTAATTCTCAGGAAACAAACATACAGTCTTGATTGAGTAAATGCTGATGGCTGCCCTGTGAAGTGCTGCTAGAGCTTCCCAGTTCCCGTTACAATAAGTGTAAAAAGAACATCCCAAATCCCAAATATCTTGCAGAGTCCAGGCATTAGTTTGCATCTTCTTTCAACAAAAGCTGAGTAATATCTTACAGATATTGCTGGTTCCTTCATATGGTTTTCTTCATTGTAAGGAAGCTGTTGTTTTCAACCAAGCCTGTTCTATTGTATTTTACTGGGTTTTTTTGTTTCTGTTGTTTAGTTTGCTTTTTGATTTGTTTTGTTTTTCTTTTCAGATAGGCTAAAAGAATTTGGCACTTTGAAAGGTTTCCTATCTAATACCACACAGTACACCAAGTGAGGATTGGCACAGTCTCAGCAAAAACGGGTGCTTAACACCTCCTGTGAATGCTTGAAGACACTCTGCAAGAAATGTGGAACTCAGCTTTCTGAGGTGCTTGAGTTATAGTTTGAAAAGCTTGGGGAAATGTTGAGACTGCTGTGTTTACTGACTTCAAAACACACGAGGAGGCCTCTAAAATGGGAAGGCCATTTTTGTTATTAAATTCACATTTGAATTTAATTGATACCCTCACTTCTTCAATGGATAGCACAATCATTCAAATTTTGCTTTTTTTTTTTAAGATACAGTTGGCACAGCTACCTTGGGAACAACTCTATGGATGCAACATGTCAGCATCATTCCAATCTACCTGGCTTTATTTTGGGACAGAAACGCACAAAATCCTTGTCTCTTGCAATCCAGAAGTCACCACTGTTGTTGCCACATACCTATGAAAATAATCTGGCACCAGTGAGGATAAGCACAAAAAGAAGGGAGCATAATCCCATTTCTGCAAACTGAACTTTCTAGCTGTAGATATCCCTACTGATTCCCAATTCACAACACTGGAGCCAAGGCTGGAAAAATGGAGTTTGCAAAAGTGACAATATACGGTTAGACATTACTATTGCTAATGAGCTCCACTGAAGATGATAAAAATAACATCTATATAGAAAAATTCCCATTCAAATGTCCCCAACAATCTCAAGTGATTTCTGCAGCAAATAAATAAATTACTCAGAGACAGAGCAATTTGACAACTTTTCCAAATAATTTCCCACTGCTTTGTATAGTTCTCTGTCAAGATGTACAGACATCACATCTGATAAACAGTCCTACCCAAAAAGGACGGACCTGTGTGGTCTTATAGCAATAATAAAATGTTAACGAGTGCATTTATTACTAAAAACACTGATAAAATACAAGCATTGGAGCACCAGTGGGAGAGTAGTGATTAAATTATCTGATTCAGAGAAGATACCTGTATTATGTAATAAACACCAGCATTACAGCCTGGCTTTTAGTAATAATAACCAGTAGCTGATTATAACCACTTTGCTTTGCTTTCAATGTTTATTTGTCTGCACCTGGATATTGCTGCTTGGCAATAATTGGGTCCTAATCACTCAAGCAAGCTTTAAATTTACCAAGTGTGAGTAAAACACTCTGTGTTCTGTTTACTCAAGAACAAACTGGTCTCATTCAGAGAAAAGATGCCTGTTTGCCTTGCTTGACTAAGGAAAAAAAAAATAAAGCAATTCTGCAACAGCAAATAAAGCTGACAACCTTTTCCTACACTTTTGGGAAGCCTGCTGCAGGCTAGCAGCACACCTTCCTCTTGGTGAGGAAAAATACATTTCTCTTGAATAGTGGAATATTAAGAAATGTTAGTCATCTGATATTGTTATGAGCTCCCAGCCAGCTAATGAATGGATGCTATCTTTTCAGAGGGTGTTGGATTTCTTTTTTCTTTTTCTTTTTTTCTTTTTTTTTTAAGGCCAGTTCCAGAGGAGAAAAGAGATGGGATCAAACATTTACAAGAAGCTCATTAGCACCTCTAGTGTTTGCCAGAATCTTTGCTAGGTCAAATGCAACTCCCACATAAATTCTGTATAAATGGCATATTTAGAAAAGTACTCAACATTTTAACAGGAGGAAAGATCCTGTTGTAGAGATGAACTCAATTGTTAGATTTATAGTTATTCCCTTAAATTTATATATGTGTATACACACATATATTTAACCAGTCAGGCACTATTTGGCTTGCTTAAAACCTGTCCTATAGACTTCTGCTATGACGGATGCTGGGGAAATGCATAATTAAAAATGAAAAAGGCTTTTACAGGCTGTTTACTTCGGTGACTACTGTGAAACAAATGTTTCTTTCTCCTTGCATCGCCCACCCACAGAAAGGGAACAGAACAAAGATGGCTCTGTCAGGCCTCTCTCCACTAGAGAACGCCTTGAGAGGCCAGAATGTATTAGGGCCCTGCTGAGCCCATTCAGCTTCACATAACACTCATACACACCGTACAACTAATTACATGTCAGATTAGTGATTTCATTATTACCACACTACCACTAATTAAAACTGCTTTGATATTGCTCAAGTAGTTTTGTGTGTTTACACAGTTTTAAAATCTGTTTTTTCATATTTATTTATTTTTTTAAGAAAATCAAATTGGCATTATTTAAAGGGTGAAAATAACATTGTGGAAACAAGATCTATGCTGGCCCTTTTCTCCTGTAAACCAACTTTTTACTACTGAATTCCAAGTGCAAAGTCGCAACTGTACCTTAATCTGCAAATTGATGGATTTGTGTCAGCTTTCCATTCCCAACACTGCCCAAGGCTTGAGTTATGCAAGTAAGTAAATAAAAAAAAGTTACATCGTTTTAATCTACATTCATTTTAATTGCCTGAATCTTCACTCCAACACAGTAGCACTGTAGTTTTATGGTATTTGATTAATGAGGGCAAGAAAATTGAAGTTTTGCAATAAAACTAAAAAAAAAATTCAACAGACTTTTATAGTTTTTTCCCTTATGATTTTAATTTAATGGCTCATGTTTTCATTACTGCAGAGGCTGTACACTTTAGCTTGCAATTATGTCCCATCTGTGAAGCACTGTGTTATTACAGTTTATTCTAGTAGCTTTTCAATCACTTTTGAGTTGTGCTTTACAAGTATTCTTGCAGCAGGTGGGCTTACTGGCATGGGACCAGAAATACACAAAGCGCAAAGCTGGAGTTTAATGGCAGCCATATGCATGTGGCACAGAGCGCCAGCCTTCCCCCATATGCTGCTAAGCAGCCCCTTCAGCCTGCCAGTCACTCTTCTTACTGACTACAGTCTCTAAGTAGTTTTCTGCCAGGGAAAAATATACCAAGGCAGCAAATTTCTCCAGTGCACCATCCTTATTACTGAGACAACCCTGTCATTAGCAAAAGCACAATGAACCTGATCTGGAGATGCATACCAATTAGGTTGCACGGAGCACTTTTCCTTCTTATCTCTATGGAAACTCGGCCTCCCTGGCTGCAGTGGACAATCAGTAATGTTTCATCCACCCATATGTCACCTAGTTAACACTGTACACTTTTATGTGAACCAAAAATCTGCCGTAACCCTCTCGGTAACGCAAAGGAAAGAAATTAAAGAAAGGAAACGAGCAAAGTGCTTGGCGTGGCCCCAAGCAAGTGCTCTTTGCAGAGGGGAACCTGCACAGTCAGCACTCGTGTCCCCAGATAAACAGCAAGATCGCAACTCTAGCTGCACCAAACACAAAATCCACACTGAAAATTTCCAGTTTTGAATCTGAGAAAGCTTGTATAAATAACTCAAGGCAAACTTCCCCGTTCTAACAGATACAGTATTTAAAATATCATAAAATTATTGTGCCATCTACTTTGTCCACAAATGTGGTTTATGTTACTTTCCTCCATATATCACTAAGTGTATTTTTCCCCTATATACCCAGAGCATTTAAAAAACAGGTAGATTTTTACCCTGAGTCGAATGAATATTTCTGCTCATGTTTGCTTCACTAAATAAGAAGGTCTCTGGGAGTAGAACAAATGTGCCCGATTCTTTTCTTCTCCAATTATTTCCATGTCTTTTTGGCATTTAAGGCATTTTCACATTCTTTGTTTAAAAACTGCTACAGAAGAGATTGGGACAATCTTGCAGTCTTGCCGCGGTATTGATTTAAGCCTCTACAGGTTTTGTCTGCAGTTTAATGCGAGGGAATGGTACCAATAGACATGACATAGACTCATCAAGAAGTTCGGTAACACTTTGATAGTACAAATACCACATACACAAATAAAATACAAGCAAAAGAAGGTGTGGTCTAGTTCTTTACAAACGGTGTTTATCACCTCCACTGTACGATGCCATTCTCTTTATTCTACAGTATTATTTCTTCACTTTATATAATAGATAGCAAATAATGTGTGAAATAGCTCTACTCCATCTCCTTTGGGCATTAGCACCTTTTCCAAGAAAGAACATCATCTTTATATGATATTCAATTTGTAATTAGCAAAGAAACACCTCACAGATGCATTGATTATTGACAGAAAAATAGCACAGTCAAAAGGAAAAATGAAAATCTCTTTAGAAAACATACGGGTCTGAATGAGTAGACTGCGAAGATTCTAGATTAAATGCAATGAATGCATTTGATATGGGCAATGGCACATCAGGAGGAATGAACTCATATTCCAGATGAACAAATGCTTTAAGAAACAGAATGTAATTAAAATAGCATCTATCAAACAATAAGTGCTGAAAAACAAAGCCAAGCTGAGAATTCATGGTGACTCAGGAAGATGTGTGAAAGGGAAAAGAAAGAAAGAGGAGTTAAGGAATGCTGGCTTCTATCATAGAACAGACTAGACTTATGTCAGTGCTGTTGATATTCCCAAAATGCTATCACTTATATAACATCTTTTTATTATAAAAACAATTCCGGATATGCATTAAAGTCTCATTCTTCTAGTAGGAGCATTTAAAACTGAATAATGCTGTCCTGAAAGAATTGTACCTCTCTTTGGATCTCGTTTTTAGGTTTAACATATCATAGGAAAAACAACTACTGAAGTAATTATTACTAGTTGTGACCCTTGAGAACAAAGGAGAAAGAGCTAGCAGAGTGTTGGGAGGGAGCTGTTCATTCAGATGTTAAATACACTTCTAGGAAAACAGAGAGAACTAGAAACCAGATTAACATGAGACAGCAGAATTTTGGTCAATCTGGACAATGTCATTACTATCCTGCCATTCAGCTACTCACAAGCAGAGATTGCTACAAACAGAGATTCAGATAACTTCTTTGGAGATTTTATTCCATGGATAGAACAATTTTTCAGTAAAAGCTTTCATACTCGATGTGAGTTTTGTATTCATTCAAGTAAAAAAAAGATAGAAAATAACTTAAACGTTTCACATGTTTCTGTTTTGTATGTGAAATTCATTGCATTTCTCAGCCTGCTAAATGAGCTCTACTATGCTTGCACTATCTGTGCCCTATAGCTCTACAAGGGTAACATTACAATAAGGGTCCAATTTTGTGTTCATTGAACAGGGTAAGAAAAACTCTTTTTAAATGAGCTTTTTTTGAGTGGTGGGGGATGCATTTGTTATTTACATGTATTTTAGTTTCAATTACCATGACTGAAAATACACAGTAAGAGACTTCTAGCAAACAGGATCAGAATGTAGAAGAAAATATTTAATACCCATGGGCCTTTTATTATTTCAGAGAGTGTAAGGTATCTTAATTTAAGCATTTTGCTTAATGTAATTTGAAAGAAAACCAAAACTTTTTTTTTTTCTGTCATAGCTGAATACAAACTACAGAGGATGAACACTCATACAGAAAAATATGAATCACTGCTCTAGACTTCAGAGTCTCTGAAATTTCAAATTCATTCTTGTAACTTAGCAGGTCTGTCATTATTTATGTGGTGCCTGCCATTGTTTGTAATGAAATACAATAGTCCTCAGATAAAGTTGGCTTTAAGGCTATAAAAAAGTGCTTCCTAGTAAGCCTTTTCAAATATGTCCTTCGTTCCTGCCAGGAATGGCATTTCAATCTTTTACTCAGTTTATTTTACATTTTTCCTTTGGTTAAGTCAAATTTACAGGTCATGTCTATTTTTCAGAGAATTTCATGAAATACTTTTGAATAGGAGAGTAAAAAGTGCTGCTTTACCTTAATGCTTGTGATGCTTCTATAGAAACTCTTTGAATTCAGAAAGGTCAATTTGAGATCAGGGGTTATTTCCGTAAAGAAAGAAAGAAATGTAATCGTCTATCTTCACAAGCCTAAGGTAAAATGGATTTCAGTCAGCATAACTGTACTATATTTTCACTTGTGAGGATAAGTTCAACATAGCCTTCTGTAATTTTTTCCTTGATATCAAATCATTGACACTTGGCCAAATTCAATACATTTTACTTTCTTGCACTGCACTGTAACACAGTGGAATTGTCTCAGGACAAAGCCAGGGAGACAAATTTCTGTGATCTGAGCTGTGCTGGGGACTTGAGGAGAGGTGAAAAGATGTTTGAGCTGCTTTTCTACAGTATGAGTTCAGAGCAATTGGGAGCATCAAGGAGCATGCTCCGGGTTACATCAACAACAAAATTCTTGTAGGAGACAACTAAAGTTCAAAGAAATCAAGCTGCCTTCTCATAAATCCAACCTAACTTTAGATACCTAATCAAAGAGCTGAGCTAAGAACTTTCCAAACTCATCTCCCTCTATAGCCAGAGAAGAAAGCCTTCAGTCACACAGCAACTTGAGCCCTCTGCTGAAGGGGAACCCTCCTCTCCATGGTCTCTCATGAAGCCAGTGACAAACGCGTGTCCAGCATGAACTCTTCAGTCTAACTTCAGGCGAGAAAAACCTAGACCTGAGCGACCAACCTTTTCCATAACTACATGTTGTGTGGCATCCCGCCTCTGCTCTAAGGGAGAAGCCTCACAGTGTTAAGTCTGTAGTGAAAATATGTCCGTGTTGGCAGGTGTTTATTTAGAAGGAATTTACCCTTGATGGGAGTGATCTGAATGGCAGTTCTACAAAATGAAGTTGTCTACTTCAACCAGCCTTTAGTGAAATGGCACTTCAGTTTCCAGCCATTTGAAAGCAGTTTCTTTTTCAAGAAGGCCATGTATGGCTTGTTGTTGACAAAATAAAGGAGTTTTTTTGCTGTTTTTTACTTTCCTGGACCAGAGTGAAAGCACTACCTCAGCTGATTGCTTCCAATGACACTAAACGCTGACTAATGTTGAAATCAACTTGTGTATAAAATAAGACAATTTGGAAAGTTACCGTATATTTGTCTGTCTTCTCTACTCCACATGAAGGCAAAACCTATCCATCAGCTAACCCTCTAATACACACCTGCAACTAAGGGAAAGATGTCATTTGAGTATACTGATGACAATTAATGCCAAAAACACAGAAAATGTGAAAGGTAAAAAAAATTCCCTGAAAAGCACTGAAACGCACATTATAATTACTGTCCGTTCCTGCCATGATTCCTGAAAACTACCAGAAATGCACGTGTAACATTTCTATCCATAAAGTATGCCTTTTATGGTTTCCATTCCCCAAAATAAAATGAAAGTCTTTTTTTGCTGTAGTTTTGCAGAATATAATTTAAAGATGTGATGTCTCCTTCATTATTCTAACAAAAAGAAACAATAAAATCTACTGGGCTTGAAAGTCTAAGATCCAGAAGGGAGTAACATTATTCAAGAATACTGAAAATATAGCTTTATCTTCTTCTCATATACCAAACTACTGAAGTACAAACAGATGCAGCTTTGCACATCAAGGAGAAAGGTTTTTCCAGTAAAGACATCAGTTACAGGGATTATTTTGAATAGTGACATGGAACACAGTGTATAATGCAGTAAATATGGCATCTGATTGGAGAAGATGTGCGCTCAGAATGAACATTCTAAACAATGTAACCAGCATAGAGAGAGCCAAAATTAATATAAAAATGAAGAATCACAAGCATTATCAAAAATATTATATAATTTATGGTATTATGAATGAAACCAGCATTCGGGTGAAATATTCTCTTCACTATTTTTGTCAAACTGGATGGGAAGCAGGTAATATATAGTCACAAATCTTGAAGATCTTATGCTTAGATCAAATGTTTCATCCAATGATAAACTTACAGGTAAGGTAAATTTATGAAATTACAATGTTGATATGTCAAGAGCTAAAAATTCATAATTATTTAATTTAAATTAAGTGTAGTCCCTTATATTTTCCTGTCTTTATGTTCCTCTGTTCTTTTCCTGTTTTGTTTTCTGTTTTGTTTTGTCCTTTTTTTTGCTAAATTATTTCTGTATTTCTAATAACTACGCTTTTTGATACCACATTCATTTTTAGTATCTGACTCAGAGCCAGTCGGTTAAGCTTTTCTTTTTATTTCCATATAACTCGATACAATCCGTAAGTAGACTTCATTGCAAGGTAACAAATTTACAAACCTTTCGTTAGGTTGAAAAATCCGCCTGCATTATTCAGCTGTAATTCATGTAAAATAGATTCTTTGTTAATTAACATCTGGTGGTTGTGAGCATTTGAAGGATTTTATCACCAGCACTATTCTAGAAGTTTATCGAGTTGAGCTACATAGGTGAATACCTAAAACATATGGTGGCATTTCTGTTTCCTTCTCGAATGATCCAAGAGGCACACATGCATACACATGTATGCACTTACAAATACACAATTCTCCCTATTCTGTATGTTCATCTGTATTTATATATGCATTTACATTTAAAGACTTATTTATATGTACTCGTACATACTCAGATACATACACATATACACATATATGGATTTGTACCTGCACATACATGCACACACATTCACATCTTGCCTGCTAAAATCAATTATTATTTTCACAAATGAAATTATTTCTCCATCAATTTGAATTCTCCACCAATTTGTCCCTCTATTTTGCATTAGCATGCTCACAGAAAGGGGATGTCTTTTCTGGGAGCACATGAAATGAAAAGGAAATGAAGATGCTCAAATCAAGACGCGATCAAAAATCACCAAAAACTCTATGGGTCTTTTTCCCAGGTTACTGCCTCTCTTGCAGTCTTACATGGTAAGAATTCCTCCTGCAGCCCAAATTAACTAGGGTACCATGCCATGCCTCCTCAGGCAGAAAAACACACATGCTTCTGTTACATAGTACGTGTATTACATGAGAAAATAACTTACTTTACCATTCTGTGTCTTTGAGAATGTCATGCATGATTTTCTTCCTGGCTCATATCCCATCTTAAACCCAAAGCATTTTCATCTTTTAAAGACACCATTGTTAGCCAGGGGCACCCCAGGAGAATCAATAACCCCCTGTGGTAAATGCACACTTCTCTGGCCTGACATATCCAGTCCATCAAACATTCCTCTGCCTAAAAGGAAAGCAGAGCTCCTCTTCCCTGTCATTAAGTCAATTCCTCAAATCAATGTACAAATATTAATTACGTGCAGAATAAATGAAATAAAGCAAATGCTTTAAAAGCAAACCTGGTATCCAGGCATAAGGGATGGCTAAAACATGAAGTAACCAATCTAGGCCTGAGAGCCTAGATGCTCCTAGTGGAGCAGTAAATAAGCAGCATGCTGTATTCAGAGGCAAAGGAGACACACAACTCTTCTCTTGTCACTTGCCTTTTCTGCCTATCTGCTACATGGTCAGAGGGAAGCAATGAGAAGATGCACCTAGAGACAAGCAACGACTGGCAGCAATTAGCTAACTGATGGGGGGATACGTCCGTGATAGGGAATGGACAGTGGAACTCAATGTGGTGCTGCTAAAGGAGAGGTCAGGTTTCCAGCATGGCTCTGGCCTATGCTTTCTACGTGTCCTCTCCCAGCCATGCCTGGGGCCCAGCCCTTTAGTAGTCCATCCCTGCACCAAATCCATGTGCCAGTTTACACATGGCTACTCTGATTTGGACCTAATGCCACAGACATATGTGACTTGCGTCTGTTGACCTCAATGCCAGAAAACTGTCCCAGCATGTTTCATTTGCCGGTCTAGATGTAGCCATACAAAGAAAAATGTGGTGAGGTCTTTTTGTGAGCTTTTTTTTGGTCATTACCCTACCCAGTGTCTATCAAAGTACACAATAATATGCCAGAGATTTTCTAGGGTTAGTTTTTAGTGAACTTGTCAGCTGCACAGCTGAATGGACTGAGCATGGGGAGAGGTTCCAGCAGTCATACCCACAAGGACATGGCAAATGACTTTGAGAAGGGAAGAATCAGAAATGGCAGTGATGAGAAATGGCAAAAGTGGCATGTTTGAAGTCCCACGGGGTGATGGGCCATCACCCTAAATTATCTGCTTGATTCTTACATCAGAGGCAGCAGGAGAGGAGGAACCTAAAAAAATGATATAAAAGAAAGGAAGTTATGTGAGGGCAACTCTCCACCCTATCCTTCGAGAGCAGAACACTAGAAGAGGAGACTATCTGAAAAGCAAAATCTGACAGCGACAGCAACAAGGGAAACAGTATTTATAGAAGACTGTGTAACATGCGCTTGAATGAGAGACTTATAATCTCACATATAAACTGTGCTGCTGTCAGATTTCATTATTTCATTCTGAGTCTTGCAATTTTTAGTGTTTCTTAAAGCTGCCATCTGAGCTAATGATATGACTATGTCGGCTTTTTTTTTTTTTTAAGATGTAAGAGTAGAGTCTTGGCTGCAAAGAAAAGCTTAATTTAACTCACATTTCCCTCTATGGTGAAAAATATGTAAAATCATTTAATTTGGGAGTTGTATATTGCATTTCATATCTTGATTGGTAGCATGATTTATCAACTGGGAGTTTTAACATTTTTGCCAGTTAGAAGTCTGAAAACACCAGAATTAACCACATATAAACTCAAGATCCTAAAAAGGTTCTGTAGAACCTGGGTTTATTATTAAATATTAAGACAGAGTGAGTATTTTACATGCTCTCAAAAGTACATTACCTCTCTCCATTTGTGTTGCTGTATATTTCCCTCAGTTCCCAGAAATCTACCCAAAAATACACATTAAAATTGCATCTATATAAAGAGTATGGATAGCAAGTTACAGCTCCATCTGAGCAAAGACATACGACTAATGAATCTTCATAATGAAGCTGTTAGTAGAAATGCATTCCTGAAAAATGTCAGCCTCTTGCACACTGCAACTCTCAATGTGACCTGACTGAAAGCCCACTGAAGCCAAAGCAAAGGCATTCATTGACCTGGATGCCCTTTGTACCATGTCTCTGCAGTCATCAGGGCACTTCTTCATACAAAGAGGGGAAGTAAAAATGGTTTTAGTGAATCCCTTCAAAGCAGATCAAGAATTTGTTGTGAGTCGGCTGTTTCAGATTTGTCCAGCTCAATTCACAGCATTTTCCCTTTATGAATTTCCTCCTTACAGGGGAAGGCATATTGCTTCTGGAACATAAAGAAATAACAGCTCTCTGCACCATCACTGTTTTCTTGCATTCATCTTACTGTACACATGCTTTGTCTCCATGGGGCCAGCTTACTGGGTAGGACACCTCCCCTCAATCCAGATGGAAATAAACCACTATGCTAAAGGAGGCGTGGATTTTAAGAATGTCTGAGTATAACAAAATCATTTCTTCTTGCCATCGGTTCATAAAATACATGTATGACAACAGTGCAAAATACTTGTTCCTCCATAGCAAATAAAGTATAGCATTATATTAGATGCACATCTCAAGTAAAACATCTAGTTTAAAAGCCCATTTGCAGGTAAAATTGAAAAATGGTGGGCTAGAGTCCATTGTCACCTGTTTTGCTTTTTTTTTTTTTTTCTTACTATAGAAGGTTGAATCAGATAGGATATAAACACAGCTGGAATTTGTAAGTAAGGCTTAGTTTCTTTTCATCTCTGCATTTCATCAGTACTTTCCACATTTCTTATCTGCTGGATTTCAGAGCATTTTGGAAGCTGAACCCCAGTTCTGCAATAGCATATGCAGGAAAGTAGCAACAAAACATCAGACTACAGCATCCACTGATAACCAAGAGGGAAACAAGAGAAAATTGGCCCAAAGTAACCCAGGAGAAGTAAAACTCTCTCATCTACTCTCACATTCAGCCTTCTACAGCTTAAGTTTTTTTGATCAGCTGAAACAAGCACACTGAGCAAATAAATTATTCTTTTCTTCCTTAGAAGGAAGAAATTCTCTTGTTTGTCAGGTTTTCTAACAAATTAGTTTGTTACCTCAGAAATGTAACAAGGAAACATAACATGAAGTCTGTGGGAATCCCACTTCTGCAACAACAGATGATTTCAAGTTTTGCCCTGAGATGTTCTTAAATGCTCACTTGATGACTTCGCTTTTCTCACAATATTCTATTCCAGTAATTTTTAAAGAAAGAAAAAAAAAGAAAACATTAAAAAAGGGATAGCCTTTCTTCTCCCTTCTCTGTCCGTTAAATGACTGATTTCAATTTAATGCACTGAAGGTCTTTGAAATTCAAAGGTATGTTTCTCTTCCTATCCCTAATGGGATAATAGCATGTACTAATGCATATGCATTTGTTCTTTAAGTCACAATTCCATAAAAATTGCAAGTTGCAAACATTATCACTTTATAATTATTGTGCAATTAGACAAAAGAACGCATACGTAGAGACAGGCACATGGAGAGGACAGAAGACAAAGACACTCAGTAATACAAGCTTTTTTCTTCTAGACTGCAGAAAGTTCCATTTATAGTTCGTGTATTTCATAACTTAATCCCTTCAAATATCTCCAAAAAAAAAAGAAAAATACCTAAAATGTGGCACTGCTTATATAGCTTACTTGCCCCCTCATTAAACCTTTCACCTAATACCCAGCAAAAGAAAAATAAAAAAAGCACGACGTCCTAGTACGGTCATACAAAACATACAACAAATTATTTTTAAAAAGAAGCACTTTAGCACTAGCAAACACCAGCAATCTGCTCTGGAGCTGTCAGCAAAGGACACTTTAGACATTAAAGTGCATTACTGGATAGCAATAGTAAACGGCTGCATAGAATGTCACTGGTCGTCATTGCCATTTAATCATTTTCCTTCCCATTCGCAAAATGGATAAATGAACGCTTCCATGCTCTCAGAACAAATTGTATAATTCAAAATTGATAAAGTAGTTTTAAATAGTTTTCATTAAAAAAATTGTTTTTATCTACTGCAACACTTCAGCTATATATAACCACAGCATATCTTCTTGTATTTTCTTTAATTTAGCTCACTCCAAATTAAAAATGGAATTCTATTCCTCACAATTACAGGCTCACTGCATTGTAGTAGGATCAGGGGTTTAACTCACAGTTATACCATGCTGGAACTCACGTCTGCCTCCATCTTTAACTTATACATTTATGAACAGCATGGACTTCAACTAATACTCAAGTATGCCACTTTTGTTATCACTGGAGCACAATCATGTAGTGCTTAAAAATACATGTAATAGAACATATTTCTTTTGCACTGAGTATGGTCCTTGATGTGCAGTTTTGGAATGGATTCTCATGTACACAAGTGACTTATCCAACTGGGAGCCTATGCACCTATTTCTCTTTCATATATTCCTGTCCTTAACTATGTCTTGATACAAAAGCACATAAATGTAAATACGCTGCATCAGTGTGTGCATGTGCAAAAGCATACTTCAGGGTGCCTACAAGGAGCTCACTCAGAAGGGAAGAAAAGTGTGGAGATGGAGACAGATAGAATCACAGAATCATTGAATCCTTATTGTCAGAAGGGACCTTTAACGGTCATCTAGTCCTACTCCCCTGCAATGAACAGGGACATCCACAGCTAGATCATGTTGCCCAGGCCCTAGTCCTGCCTGGCCTTGAAAGTCTCCAGGAACAGGGCATCCACTGCATCTCTGGGCAACCTGTTCCACTGCCTCTCTACCCTCATTGTAAAAGACTTTTTCCTTAAACCCAACCTAAACCTACCCTCTTTGAGCTTGAAACCGTTTCCCCTTCTTCTATCACTACAGATCCTGCTAAAGAGTCCACCCCCTTCTTTCCCACAGTTCCCCTTTACATACTAAAATGCTTCTGTCAGGCCACCTCAGAGCCTTCTCTTCCCCATGTTGAACAGCCCCAGCTCTCTCAGCCTGTCCTCGTAGGAGAGGTGTTCCATCCCTTGGATCAGCTTTGTGGCCCCCCTCTGGACTCCTCCACCTATGTCTCTCCTGTACTGAGGACTCCAAATCTGGATGCAGTACTGCAGGTGAGGTCTCACCAGCACAGAGTAGAGGGGCAGGATCACCTCCCTCAACCTGCTGGCCACAATTCTGATGCAGCCCAGGATACAGTTGGCTTTCTGGGCTGCAAGGACATATTTCTGGCTCATATCCAGCTTCCCATCCACCAGAACTCGCAGGTCTTTTTTGGCAGGGCTGTGCTCAATCCTTTCATCCCCCAGCTTGTATTGGTAGCGAGGGTTGTCTCGACACAGGTGCTTTGGGATTTGTTGAACCTCATGAGGTTCACCTGCTCAAGCTTGTCTGGGTCCCTCTGGATGGCATCCTATCCCTCTGGTGTCAACCACACCCCACTGCTTGGTGTCATCAGCAAAATAGCTGAGGATGCACTCAACCCCACTGTCAAAGTCACTGATGAAGATATTAGGGTATTGATCCCAGCACTGATCCTTCTGGGACGTTACTCATCACTGATCTTCATCCAGACATTGAGTCACTGACCACCACTCTCTGGACCCGATGCTGCAGCCAGTTCTTCAGCCACTGAACAGTCCACTCATCAAATCCAAATCTTTCCAAGTTGGAGAAAAGGATGTTGTGGGGTACCGTGTCAAAGGTCTTAATGAAGTCCAGACAGATGACATCAGTGGCTCTTCCCTTAACCATTGACGCAGTGACACCATCATAAAGGCCACTAGGTTGGTCAAGCAGGATTTGCCCTCGATGAAGCCATACTGGTTCCCCCATATCACCTCTCTGTATTCCATGTGCCTTAGCATAGCTTCCAGGAGGATATGCCCCATGAACTTTCCCAGCACAGAGGTGAGACTGACAGGTTGGTAGTCTCTGGGGTCATCCTTTCTACCCTTCTTAAAAATGGATGTGATGGATTTTTCCAAGGACTTCACCAGATTGCCACAACTTTTCAAATATCATTGAGAGTGTCTTGGCAACTACATTAGCCAGTTCCTTCAGGATTCTGGGATACATCTCATCAGGACCCATAGACTTGTGGATATTCAGGTTTCTCAGGTGATCACGAACCTGATCTTCACTTACAGTGGAAGGGACATTGCTTCCCCAGTCCCTTCCTACCAAACCAAACATTTGAGGGCTGTGTAGTGAGCAGTTATCAGAGAAGACCAAGGCAAAAAAGTTAAGTATCTCGGCCTTCTCATCTGTTATCACTAGCTTGCCTGTGTAACTCACTAGGGGAAGTATGCCCTCCTCACCTTTCCTCTTCTGGTTGAGGTACTTGCAGAAGCCTTTCTTGTTTTTCTTGGCATCCCTTGCCAAGTTTAGTTCAAGCTGAGCTATAGCTTTCCTGACCCCCTCCCTACACAGCCTAGCAGCTTCTTTATACTCTTCCCACAGTACCTGCCCCTGTTTTCATTTCCTGTGCTTTTTCTTCTTCCTCTTCAGTTTGACCAGCAGGTCTCAGTTCAGCCATGCCAATCCCTCGCCTTCCTCTCCTGGCTTGCTACACGTGGGGATTGAGAGCTCTTGCACACTGAGGAAAGCTTCCTTAAAGATCTGCCTGCTCTGCACCCTTACCCATGAGAACAGGTTCCCAGGTTTTTTTTTCTGTTTTGTTTTCACTAACTGCCTGAAGAGCTGGAAAGAGATGGGAAGCTGCTGCAGTTACCAGCCATGAATGAAAGGAGCACAGACACCTGGTTTGGCAAGCATCCACATTGTTTTACCAAGAACACTGATTAACCCATTCCACTTTGGAGACGCTGGCAGTGGTCAAAAGACAAAAATACTTCTAGGAGTTCACTTTGAAGCGTTTTGCTGTTCGAAATGAAACAAATAAGCCTCCCCCTCTCCCCAAAACATAGAAGGAGGAAAAGATATGAAGAGCTTAATGAATCATTGCTCTTTCTGCCCAGAGTCAGAGGCTGGAGTTGCTGAGAGTTCACTGCTGTCAGTGCTACGCAGAATGAGAAATGCAACCACTGCTGCAAACATGAACAGCTCTGTCAGAGGGAAGCGCAGCTGATTAATCAACTTGTTATTACCCGAACTGATTAAACAATGAGACATCCTGGGGTTTTGCTGTCTGTCCTGATGAGTGCTCATCATAACTATTAGTACAAAACCCCAGCACGTCTCCTCTGGGAATAAACTACCTTCTAATGTTTTTCCTCTAAAGATTAATTCCATTGTTATGGAACCTGTGTATTAAAGGAACTATAAACTAATCATTAGTCATTTTCAAACAATTTGACCTTTCCAGCTTTGACTAGTGGAGTGTTTTTGGAAGAGGTCTCGTTCAGTTTCCCTTATTCAGATAAGCTGGTTTACTTAGACAAATAGAAAAGGGACTGATACGTCTGCAGCATTGTGTTAATTTCTAAAGCAGAAAATGTGGACATTTTTTAATGAACTTTTTTTTCCTGAGGTAATGTTTAAAGGATTAGCAGCTGTGGAAACTGAAAACCTTTGCTTTGTTCCACCAAATGGCCCAAACCTCTGCCTAACCTCCAGTACAATAAGCTTGCCCATTGAACTTGAGTGTTACCCGCAAAGGGAAACAGTTTTTTTTTTTAATATTAACTTAAACAGAGATTAAACAGTGTACATGTTTTATGTTAACAAACAATTTCTGAATTAAAACTACAGAAAAAATTCTGGGTAAATCTGGATAAAAATCTAAAAGTCGTGTTTGAAAGGTATATTTCTTACATGCCAGAGATGGGGGTTCCCTTTTCTATCTATCTATCTGATTTTTAGCATATGACTGCTCATGTGTCTATGGCAATCTTTCTGGTTCAGAGCACAAACGTGAATATTTTATTCTTTAATTCCTTTCTTTTTTGGGGGGGATACAGGTCATTCCACAACTCTTTATTTTTTGACCCATTGGTCACAGTATAGCCTCATCTGTGTTAGGAAATGCCAGTTCTATGTTTTCCATCAAGACCATTCACAGCTTCCTCTCATCCCTGCTTGTGAGATTCTGTCTGACTGAAACCAAAGACAGGAAAATGCAATTTCTTCTAATTTTGTATTCAGACTTTTTTTCCTGATTTCCAGTAACAACAGCTTTTAAACGTTTAACAGCTTTGTTAGCTTAAATATTATATATATTAATTTTAATTCACGTCTGGTTTCAAGAATGAGAAGTGTATTATTTAATCTATTTAAACCTTCTAGTTTCCAGGGAAAAGAATTTAAAGATAGTTTCACGTATGAAAATTCTGAAATAATTTTGGGTGGATTCATCCATGAGCCTTCTGCCATGTGCAAGTTCTGGATTTATTCTTGCTCACTTCCTAAGTTTTCCTGATAAGTATGCAGGTCAGAGTAAACAGACCCATAAAAGCTCCCAAGCCGAGCCCTGGAGCACAAAGGGCACAAAGAGCAGCTGGCCAGCTCCAACCCTGCCGTCATTATGGCAGCAGAGTGTGGTTCTCAGTGCTACAGTTCCCCACAGGGCCATACATCCCAATACAAAAAGCCTGCAAGGTTTGGGATTTTTTTTTATACTTTAAAGGTGTGCAATAGCCTAGAGAAATGACATGACAGAGTCAATTCATTCATTGATTACAAACTACCAGAGGCAACTGCTAAAATTTATTTAGGTTCCAAATACTGCTGAATCTTCTGGGTTATTTATAAGGCTTAAATACATGTAAAGTTTTGGAAGTATCCATGAATTAAACTTTCTGGTAAGCACATAAACCAAATGGCATTTCTTACTGGCTGCCTAAAACGAATATGAGCTCAGCACATGGCTTTTGTAGCTGCAGTTCTTTAGATGTTTAAGCTGTGTCTAAACACCTGCATATATTTAGGGCTGTGAATTTCATGTGATTATAATGTTTGTCATTATACATCTTCCCCAAGAAAATAATCATATATGCCTCACCACATACCCACAATAGAACATGCTCATGAAGCCCAGTCATCAACTGGGTGCTTTTCAAGTGCATCTGAAAGCTAAGAGAACCAGACTGTTACCACAGGCATTAACCATATACTGATCCACTGAAAAGTCTTCTGACATCATCTACCTCAGAAAAGCTGGCAATCTCTTGACTGCAGAACGAGATTTGCAGTTTGTGCACAACTCAGATAAACTGAAGTAATCTTTATTTTAGATACATTTTATATCTCCCTAGAATAAAAAGAGATCTCCAGATATTTTTCTCCATTAAAAAAGTTCTTAGAAGTGGAACTTCTATTTCAAACCTCCACCCTGTGAAACAATTTCTTTTGATTGTATTGCTGGCAATTTATAATATGATTACTTATTATCTTTTAACTTATTTTTATAAGATTTCTTTCAACTGCAATTGCAGAATTTTAAAGCTGTGGATAAGGCCTGTATAAAATCAGCTACGGTGACTAAAATCTAGTGATTGCAGTTACCTATGCAGCAGCTGACACACAGACAACTTAAAAGCACAAGCTAGAAAGTCCCTCTCCTGCCAAAAAGTGTTGCCAGCAACATTTCATTAATTGTTTGTTTTCTGATCAATAAAATCTATCAGCAGACAAGCTTTTGCAGCTTCCAGAACATCAATACAACTAGTTTAACTTCAGATACCGGTTGACTTCAGATGTCAAAGCTCCCACAGTTGTTGAGAGTCAGGCATTAAAAGAACTGATACAATCCTAAGCCCAAGTGTTAACAAAGCCTGTTGGCATCCCAGAGGAGATTAGGTTGCTGATCTTGTAAGGATCAGCTACTTACTTAGTGATGTTTACACTGACATTGATGTAGTGACATCCTGATCTAATTACATGTCAATAAACCGCAGTCCTGATGCCCTGAGAAGATCAGAAGAGGATTACAAGAACTCCACTGCCAATTTCTAAAGCCTAGGGAAGCAACCTTGTGATTTAATTACCATGAAGTCAGTAACTGCAAACCTATTGTTTTAAATGGGCCAAATATTTTCATTATTAGACTGTACCACTCCCTTTAACTCCTCCACCTTCAAGTTTTGCAAACCTTCTACATTCAGTTCACTGCTTTAACAAACACTTTGGAAACAAGTTTAGATATCTCTGGGTCTCTCATTTATGTCTACAATTCCTGTTTTTATTTGAGTCTAAGCACTTTTAAAAGTTTTGTCTTGAATTTTCCTTGGCATGCTGCCAGATGCAACTTCGGCACTACCTTAACCCTGTCCATCTATGTGTGCATGTGTGCCTGCATGTTTATCTCCTTAATAGCATCAGCAGTGGATGATCTACACTGTAGTCTCCAGGATGCTGGAATGACTGCTCCTGCTCAAGGAAAGGCAGAGTTATCATCCTAAAGGTGGCAAAAGGCAATTTTGCCTGAGCTGCTAGGAAAATTCACTAGAGTTTTGCTGTAAACGTGAGGACGGTTCATGTCTGTAGTACAAACATCAGCACTATGCATCTCACTATAGATACACCCCAAAGACCAGTAGATGTTTAAAAGCTTGACTGAATCTTCCTCACATGCAGGTGGGATATTGCTTATGGTCTCACTAGAAAAAGTAAGCTTCTATTATACTATTGAGATGCTCCTGTCCAGGCAAAACCCAACAACACAGAGTTATCTCCCAGTGTGAGATGCCCACAAGGGTACTGCACTACCCCAAGCAAGATGTTTTGCATGCTTCATTTCTCAGGCACTGGGAGAGAAGGGGGAACAGGACAGGATGGGGAGCCTAGCTGTTTGTACAATTAATCTTCCTAGAGTGTTGAATACTATTTCTGTTTGAAAAAGAGTAAGTCATATTGTGTGCAGTGCTCTGTGTTGTGGGGGTGAGCTAGATGACTCCCAACTTAAATTATTCTGTGATTCCATGTCAAGTGGTGAAATCTATATAAAAATACATACTTGTTTTCTCCTGTTCCTCCAGCTTTCCCTGGTCTTTTATTTCATCATTTTATTCACTCTTCAAGTAAAATACTAGGTAGTGATGTATAAAGCTTTCATTATGATATCCAAAGGTGCACTGCTGTTTCATATTACTGGAAAGGACACAGTCTTCAAGAGCAGTTGAGTAACTTACAAGTCTAAGGCCCACTTTTAAAAATGACTTATGCTCTTTGAAAGTCAATGCTGTAGTGCCTTTCCATGGGAGATGACAGCTTTCAAACATTTCCTCCAATGCAACAAATTGAAAATAAAGGAGTTTAATAGTAAGCTTTTGAATGATGAAAGCACTTGGGGAGGGGTGGGGGATATGGATGACATTGAAACCTGACTCTCAGGGTGTTTTAGTGGTTTTGAAGACAAATACGTTTTTACTGAAATAGGTCCTAGTGTGACCTTAACTTGATTTGATATAAAATGCGTTAAGGATAAAAATAAAAAGAACTGGCTTCAACACTAGTAGATTTCTACCAGCCTCAGTGGATTTACACTGGGGATAACCATGGTTTCACATAGTATGTGAAATAGGTTCTTTCCACATATACTTCCCTCCTGCGTACCTACAGCGCGCTCTGTAATAGTAGTAGTAATAACATCAAGCACTTAACGCTTTCATCTTCAGAGCTCTTTGCAAATACTACCTAATAGAAGATACTCTGATTAAAAAAAAAAAAAAAAAAAAATTTCTTGGAAGAATAGTTACATTTGGTCGTACACCAGATGAGCTTTTACAAACTCAGTATTCAAAATTCACAAAAGACTGAAAAGTGAAAATATTTTGCTGCAAGCATATCTAGATTTCCTTACTGCAGAATAACAACAGTACAAAATACCTCTGGTGAAGAGTACTTCATATCTCCCTGACCACAAAGCTCTGTTTGATGCTGCAGGATGCTAAGCTATATGTGCCCTTACATCAACAACATGTGCAAGCTTTCGTTCACACTTCAGCATAGGCACCTTCAGTCTTCCAGCCAACATTCACACCATTTCACTTTAAGTAAGCAATCAGCGCAGCTGCTCTGATTACTCTCTGAAGACTGTTTTGTGGGTTTATTTCTTTAAAGCATCTTCAAGAACTTAGGCTCCTAGAAGCAACAGTTCTGAATCACACTTTAGCTAGGGAACCAAAGCAGGCGATGTGGATACCTGCTCTTCTCTGAGCATTTGCTCCTCTGAAGCCAGTTAGCCACTGTAGGCTTTCCTGAGAGCTACAGGCTCAAAACTGGTGGGGACTGTGGACCAAGAGCTGTTCTAGACTCTGTAAAAACAGAGGGGAGTTGGTGGAAAGCTGTTTGTATTCAGTCAGAAAGTGCCAGCACAGAAGGAGTAACAACATAGTAATTACTCTGTACTTCATTCACTAGCTGAACAGCAACAAAAACTATGAAAACACCATTTTCAGCTTGTCTGTTTCAAATGAGAAACATGAACAAAAACACCTGCTTAATTAAAAGAAGAAAAGAAGAAAAATATCATCCAGAAGAAACTGATGCTAGGGTCTCTAGCTACAGAACATTCCTCCTCAAAAAGCAGCATACAACCAGGAGACCCTCTCCATTGGGAGACTAGCCCTTAAATGAGCCCAGGGAGGGGTGGACCCTGGTCTTCCCAATTCCAGTCACATGGGAAGCACAGGTGAACTGTTTGCACCTGTGCTCCTGGGCCAGCCACCCCCTTCACCAGGTGCTCGATCACCAGTTCAGGCCTGACATAACAGTTCCTTTACACAGGGGAAGTACTAGCAAAAAAAAATCCTCTTCTTATATGCTGTAGTATACACTGCATTTAGTTCTGTGTGACCATGTAAGCCTTGTTCAACCACACAGAATTCTCTTAATATTCTTAAAATATTATAAAAATTCTTATTATATTATAAAAATTCTTAATACTCTCTATCTCAGCTCAGCAGAAGGATGGAAATGTGGGGCTGTAGTTTTCCCATTTCTTCCTGTCTTTATAGAATCTACGGTTTCTTGCAGTTAACATTTACCTTCTTGGGGTTTTCCCATGGAGAAAGGGAGCTAAGTTACCAGTCTATCTTTTCCCAGACACACAGATTAAATGTTCAATGGATATGTTTTATTATCATCCACATCACTAATTAGCTTCACCCTCTGCCACAGTTAAGTAAGAAGCTGTACCGTATACATGAAGAACATCAATGGGAAGGAAGTGTAATGGGGATGGAGACTACATCAAAAAAGGAACATCATTTAAAAGGCTAATATACTGCATTAAGCTTAGAAGCTGAACCCTGATCTAAATTCTGGGCTCAATATATCCATTTGTCTAATTTCCTTGCTTCTGAAATTAAGCATTATATAAATGTGTCATAGTGCTCCAGTTGTTCATCTCTTAAGAAATGAAAAGCTCTGAGTCTCATTCTGCATATTTAAAGAAAAATAAATTGCAATCGAGAGATATAGTGCTGACTAAAATGGGATTCAGTGTTTATTTAAAGTGGGTCTGCTTTCATTGAGACATGGGCAACATTAGGATATAGCCTGCAAAATTCCCATCTTCTCCAGTACAGTGAGAACACAACATTTCATTACAAGAGTATAGTGCAAAATAAATTTGTGTACCTTTTGTACAGGTGTAGCTTAGGTAATTTTTTAACTGTTTAGATTTGGTTTGCTCTGTAAAATCATAAATGTTTGTAAGCTTTTTCTCTATTATACGTTACAGGATATTACAAGTAGCTGCTAACCAAAACCAAAAAAGTAGACTTTTCTGTAAGCACTAGGAATTACAAAGCCACTACTGCCACTGCTGTCAGTTCATGCACACAATTTCATGATACCTTCCAGAATGTGAGAGAGATTTGTAGCATTTGGAAAAAAAAAAAAGAAATCACAGATTTCAATTAATACCCGTACTGTCGTGATATACCACACTTGTTCTAACCCACCTTCCATCAACACAAGATATGATGCTTGTTAGCCTTGTCCTCCTTGGCTGTGCAATGAGCTATGCAGTAAGGATGCTTTGGAAGTGTAAGGAGTCATGATGCTTCAGAAGGAGCCATGGAGCTTAGCTCTCTGGCTGATGCTGTTGCAGATATAGGACTGTAGGGAGAATAGCAAATTGAACAGATAAGGCAGCAGCCTGTGGCTGCACCTTTGTCCCTTTTTTCTTCCTCATTCCCTTCATGCACGCTCCTCACTCCCACACCTTTCACTGCACTGTATGTGAGCAGGTGCCTCTCTGTTTTCAACAACTCTGAGAGGCCTTTGTTGAAATGCATCGCTTCAGCATTTGTTGTTTTTAAATCACTTTCCAGTGTATAACGTATGCTTCTCTGAGAGCCAAAAATAAGAAACGCTGTTTTATCACCTCACAGCTTTCTCTGCAGTTAACAATCAAAGCTTTGTAGAAATTAAATTACTGCAGTTCATATAATCTATACTGAAGTTAATAGATTTTGTTTAACTATAAAGGTACCAAAGATAGAGTCGCTGACAATGGTGTCAATATTTCCTGACTCTTACCTAGACTCTGGAGTTTCAGGGAAATCTCTTGGCTTCACAGGCTGCTTTTGGCTCTGCTGGCAGTGCTGTGCTTACCTGCACTGACACTGGGAACCCTGGTCTCCAGCAAAGACATTTCACTATGAAGGGTCATGGGCAATTGACTAAGTGGAGGTTTCAGTTCAACACAGAAGAGCTGCCATTTTTGTACCTGACAAAGTCTTCGGGTCTCCAAAGCTCAGGGGGATGCCAGCAATCCTGAGCAAGGTTCTTTGCCCAAGAAGGAACAGGGAAGAGGAAAGTCAAAAAAGAGCAATTATGTAGGTTAAAGTAGGAGGTAATGAAAAGAGGCTTATAAATCGGTTGTTATAGGCTATTTCAGTGGGTGCTACTAGAGGTCATAACTTGCTGTGGGGAAAGAAATGTTTTTGTGTGACAACAAGATATTATTACTCTAAAGATATCCGAAGAGGCGCCATGGAGCTCTGACACAAGCTAAATTCCTGCTTGCAGAAATGAAGACCTGCATTTTTGAGTAACATCAGGAGATGTACTCGTACAAACTGGTTCTGCATTTTGACTCATAGCCAGAGGGAAAGGTTAACTACGAGAAGCTATCGCAGCGTATCATAGTAGGTAAAAATTAAACAAGAATGGGAGGAGAACAAGGAGAGGATAACCAAGCAGTAATCAGGGGAAGGATATCCAATTAAGTGAATTAGAAGCATCAGATAGGCTGTAAACCCCAGAGTACTCAACCAGTGAGGAAACGGAGGAGGTAATTCACACCGGGAAGGAGGAAATTTAAACTGTTTTGTCTCTCCTGTCCCATCCATCTTGTTCTTAAGGTAGCTTGCTCTTGCAAAAACTGTGAAATAAATTGTGATTAATAGTGAATAGTGAATCCTGCTTGAGCCTGGACTACTGAACCTGAGCATTTCTCACACTGCTTGTAAGCTTCTCTGCAAGATGTTAAACTTGCATATCATTGGAGGTTGATCCAACGGTAGAAGACTTTCCCTGGTGTCAGAATCCAGGCCATCATTTTGATTCCACTCACAGCAAAGGTCAGCAGGTTCTCTGTAATGTTGGAGTAGGAGTAAATAAGAAAATCTAGTATGTAGCTCCTTAGCGATAGTTACAATGAAATATAAGAGAACCAAGGAATCAGCTCAAATACCACACCCCTTGTTTTCATTGCTTAATCATTAGCTCCCATCATAGCTTTTTTGGAATGATTGCAGGAAGTTTTCTCCAAACTAAAGTCTGAGTGTGTTCTGGGGATAATTCAGTCTAGAAACTATTTCCAGTAAAACTGCACTACCTTTGGCTCCTGTTGTTCTGTATTATCTTCCGACTGTATTTCATCTGGTTTTGCATCCTGCAGCTCAGCGCCGTCATGTACCTTCATATTATATTCTGTGGCCTTAAAGCATGCCTTTGTGGACTACAGGTTATCTAGAAGTATTAGAAAAGACAAAGGAGATACAAGGTTCTGCACACAGAGGATGATTTTGGAGTACCTGAGCGTAATGAAGAGATCAACTGAGCTGTTACATCAGAATGAAGATGTTGGGAGGCTGACAGAGAAAACTGAGAAGGCCACCACTCTTTACTGAACTAGCAGCATTGTGCTGCACAGCTAAAAACAGTGTGCATGAAGAAATGTGAAGAGCAGCCCAAAAGTCTTCGTGATGATCATTCATTCCTGTGGAGTTTACACAAGGCAGTAGGATTCTCCGCTAGTTCATAACCCCTGCACAGTTGTGCAAGACTTCCACAGACTGCCTAGAAACTAGAGTGGTTTCTGCTGCCACACCTCTCTTTACTATTCTCAAGTCATCCAAGTAGAAATTCAGAAAGTGGCTTCAGAGACCTAGAGATAGAACTGTAGTTTCTCCTATAGTCTGTGGAAAGAAAAAAGATGTTTCAAGGGGATAAGTCAGTTCACTTAAGATCTGAATTGGTTTCTGAGCTGCATATTTATCTCCACTGCTTAAGAAGGAACACTGCTCTAAATTAGGTATGTTAGCTAAATACTAAATTTAAATGGGATGAATATGGAAAAAAATAAGAATAGTCATCTGTATTAAGTAGCTGGACCAATATTTTAGCTCATCTTCTCTTGTACAAACTGATGTGCTGGAAAACATCAAGGCATCAAACTAATAGTACAAAGGAACGTGCACATCTTCACAGAGCCTTCCTTCATAGCCTTGTCCTGCACAGTAGGATGGCATGGTTTGTACTACTGCCCAGAGAAGAAAAAAGTGTTTGCTAAGTTAATAATTGCAGTAAGCAGATGGAAATTGCAGAGAATAGCAGAGGTAGAGGTTTCATAATGGCAACAGGCCATAGTCTTATTTAAATGAAAGATAATCTAAAAAAAACCCACCTGTGTCAATGATTGTACCAAAAAAACCCTCCAAAATGTTTTCTTCTCTGCATACAACCTCCATCTGAGTTTGACAGAACTGCAAGCCTTTGAGTTTGCAGTGCTTAAGATTGAGCAACAGAAGCATCTCACCATTAAATCCCATGTTCCAAGAAAAAGAAGAGAAGAGAAAACAAAACAAAACAAAACAAAACTAAGTATCCAAAGTGATTACCTTAAAAGAGGAAGAAGCAAAGGAAAACAGACTGGGAAAATAGATTTTTCAAAAGCTAAGGCCACACTGCACTGTGGTCATTTACTTACAATTAAGGCATTGTCTCTGCAGCAAAAAAAAGAACGTGAATTTTCTCAAGCAAGAACAGACCTGTTTACTCCTTTTCTTACTCACAGTCTACTTTTGCTTGTGATTTGTATACTTTTTTATGGCTCAATATTTACAAAAAGACTGCAAAATTAAAAGAGATCCCACAGTTACAGAAGACAACATAATTATAAGGGTCAACTTGATCAGACATATAATCTTCAGAAACCTGCAGGTTTGCCTAATAAAATATTTATATCATTCACTGTTGGACACCAAGTGAGAGCAATGGAAATGAATTCCTTAGGTGTAACTTTTCAGCACATGTGAAAATGTCAAAGAAATGTCGTATATGGGGAGATTTGAAGAGGAAGCCAGTATTTCTCTCTTTTTCTTCTTTACATGACATAATTGCAAATTAAGTTAGCACTCTCTTTGAGGCACATTGACTTATTTCATATTTTACTGTCAAAGGATTTTTCTTTTTACACTCAGTATATTTGCAGTTGATCATAAATTTGTGTAAAACAAGTCAATATCTCTAGAAGTTCAAGATCCATGTACATATTCTCAGCTACAAATCAAACCTTGATGTGCCCAGTGGAAACCATTTATGCAACCATAGGACAGACAACATCAGAATAATGGAATTCACAGAATCATAGAATCATAGAATGGCCTGGATTGAAAAGGACCACAGTGATCATCTAGTTTCAACCCCCCTGCTATGTGCAGGGTCGCCAACCACCAGACCAGGCTGCCCAGAGCCACATCCAGCCTGGCCTTGAATGCCTCCAGGGATGGGGCATCCACAACCTCCTTGGGCAACCTGTTCCAGTGCGTCACCACCCTCTGAGTGAAAAACTTCCTCCTAATATCTAACCCGAACCTCCCCTGTCTTAGTTTAAAACCATTCCCCCTTGTAGTGAAATAATAACAAACTACTTTCAAATTTAGATTTTTAATTTAGCTATGTATACATCTTAAAATATTCTGACACTAATCAAAACTAGAAATACTAACACATAGATGGAAGAATGGAAAGACAAAAATTACAAGACATGGGAGGAAAGATATAAAGACAGATGTTGGTGTTCTGGGTGTTTCAGTATCAAGCAGGGGCCTGAGAGTCGATCATTCTTAGGAAAAAGCAAGGAAGAAAAGATCAACTTCCTGTGACTCTAGCTAGAAGCTATTTCTAAAAACAGTGTAACAGGAACAAAAGACCAAGTTATAAAATTGCAATGAAAGCACTTGCTGCAATATCTAACACAGCTGCTTCTATTGTCTCGCAGTATTGTTACGGCATTTCTGGCAAACAGAGGCCTCTGGGTGCTCTGTTCATTTAGCATGTTCTAGCAGAAAGCCAATTTGGGGCTCTACTTTCAAAAAGCTGGAGTTCCAAGTACATTAGACGTATTGGAAGAAAGTACAATGAGGTCAGTGAAAGGGGCAGTTGATAGAGAACGAAGGTCATTGTGAAGTAGCACAATAAAACACAGAGTCACTTAAAAAGCGCTATTTGAGTTATAATCATTTTAAAGACTGAGGGCAGGAGCTTGGTTTTCCCAGGAGACATCACTAGTCAGGTGAGTGATGAATGGTAAAAAGAAAAGGTGCTTCTGAATGAGCTAAACAGAAGCAAAGCAGGTGTTTGGATGAAGAGGCAAAGATTTCACAGGTGGATGAAGCAAGTTTTCCCTTCTGCACTGCAATGCTATGAATTGTGTGGTGACGCAATTGATGTCAGAGACAAATCGTGTACATCTTCACACTGCCTCTTTCACATTTGTGTGTTTGAGACATACTGTTCTAGAGTACCACAACCCCATTCGAATCCAGGCATGAATCCTCACAGAAGTCTCCTTTGTAACCTTCTGTTTTGTGCAGAGACAAAAGAAAAAAGCAATCAGCAATGAGAAAAGAGAGAATCAGCTAGCTCAGGGCCTAACAAGTGTTACTGCTGAGCCTCCTTCTGGGTGGTAGGAATTATCCTCAGCACTTCTCTTCTGGTATGCCTCAACATATAATTGCAAATTAATTACCATGTGACAATAAACAAACAGCTACAGTACACAGCATATTTACTGTATACAGCTTTATTCCATCTCTCTGGTACTTCAAACAGGTGTTCAGTGTTACCTACAGCTAGAATTGGGGCTACAAATCAGCATGAGATTCATCAAAACGAATCCCTGCCACTTCACACTATTACTCCAGCAGATATAATTCATACTGCTCAGCAGTGGAAGCATTATATGCACCTTCCCCCAGCCTCTTTCTCCCTCCTTGCAAAAATGTCAAGAGAGACAGAGAGAGAATATCGAAGGAGATCCTGAGTGTCAATGAAATATCCCACAGTGCTGAAGACAGAGAAAACATTGGCAAGCTGCTTTAATAAGGAAACGCTAATGTGCCATATCCAGGCCCTAGAAAGAGGGAGCAAAACTATGGGGAGAGGATAAAGGAGGGAAAAGGTAGATTATATACGATGGTTATAATATTTAGGTATAAAAACTTGAGAATCATGAAAAGTTCTGTAAACCTTTGTCTGAAGGTAAGACTTTACCACTTCCAGATTCATTATTAGGAAGTTAGGAGGTAGGAGAGCTTTTTAAGAACAAACTGTTTGAAAATAAATTATGGAAATAGTATTATTACCATAGTATTATTTTATTTTAATAGATGATTGAGACACATTAATGTTGTGCTAGTCCAGATTTAGGAAATATTCCATATTGACTTGCACCTGGTGACTGTTATGTAGGCATGTCACATCTGCAGGAAGTATGGATAGAGGTCAAAAAGGGAAAAATGCATCCAGATGCCTTGTAGGAGCTTAATTCAGCATAGCGTTATTTTTAGCTGCTGTAAGGAACTTGCATGTGAGTTTGCAGATCTGATCATTCAGATACCATCTGAAATGCCTGACCTATTAGGACAGACTTGTACTTGACATTTGGTTGCTGTCATTCCCAACTGTACTTCAGCAATGGCTGGAACAGTTCTGGGAGACAATTTCTTATGTACATATGTGAGATTTTCTTCACCCTTAAGAAAACTTTGCTTAGAAATCTCAAAAAGTGAGACTAGTCTGCTAAGTCTGCATCTCCCAAACAAGACATTGAGAAGGCTGTGGGATCTCTACAAGTCTGGGCTTCTGCAATTTCTAGGGCTCTCACCAATCTGATGCCAATCCTAAAGACGCTTCAGAGACTGTTGTGCCTCTCCTGCCTTTTTCTCTCAGAGAACAAAAGTGATAACAATCCAATTCATACTGGTTTCAATGCCACTGTAGCCTATCCTCTCATTTCTATAATATTAAATCCCACTTTTATGATAGTTTAATATCCTTTTACATTTTCAAAGTGAGCAGTAGTGTCCTCGCAGTAAGAATAGGTCCAAGTCATTCATGCTGTTCCCTGTAGCCCTTTTAAATCTAATACTAGTATCACACATAGGTGCCTAAGTCAGCTGTAGTGGAGCCCTGTTTCTTTTCCAGGCTGTCCAGAAAGCATGCAATGATTTTGATTTGCCCAAACTGCCTTCCATCACTCTATTTCAGTATTGCTCTTCCTTAGCACAAGTATATGATACAGCTACAAGGGAGCAGATTTCCACCTTCTTGCAAAAACACCATGAGACCATCACAGGAGACCTTGAGTGTCAGTAAGTATCCAGGGGTACTGAAAACAGGGAAAAGAGTGGCAAGCTGTTCTGGTCTGGGCCTTGGACCTTCCATTGTATATCTTGGCAATGCAAGATGACTTCAAGTTTACCAATAATCTCTCTATGTATATATAGATTGAAGCTGTGCATGGACAAATGGGTATTACTAATCTGCATATGGCTAGAAGAGCAATGCCCTTCTTTCAGATGTAGACCCACTGAGTGGTAGCCAGTTTAAGTTTAGTAAAATGTCTTATATGCAGCTATGCTTTAAGTACTGAATTTTAAAGGGAGCTTATGAGTTTATTTTTACAATTCTGCAATATTGTCCCCATATAGTACTGCTGACTGTGGGCTGATGGAAAGGTTTGATCCAAAACATTCAAGGCTGCATACCTAAATTTAAATTTACCCTTACTCTACAGCTGAAGTACCTAGAATTAAATGGCTTGATTTTCATATGTGCTGAGCACTCACAGATGTATCAAATACCAGCAGGAGTGAGCATTCATGTGCACACAGTAAACTGGTTGCAGCCATGCTGTGGATACAGACTGCAGCACCCCTGCCACATGTCAGAGATGGAACCAGGTGCGGTGAGATTTATAGAAGCCACAGGAATAACAGAGGGAACCTGGTTGCCTCCTGCCCTCTCCAGTAATCAGTCCATTCAAAAGGACAAAAACAAATTTATAGCATTTCCAGTTCATGCTGTGGTATTCATGTTTACATAGCACATTTGTTTTTTAGCCAATTGCCATACCATTCTGTCAGTGGATTGTATTAGGGCTTCTGCACACCATGAAATGTGATTGTGACAGAGGCATGTTCAAGTATTACAGCAAGGAATCCCCAAGGAACTTTGCCTGTGGTCTCAAATACAGGGAGATCAAACCTCCATTTCCGTATCAACACTCTTAGCAATCGTGAGGTTTCCATAAAACCAACAGAAACTGGACGTGCAATTTCCTCTTAATTATTTGAAAAGCTCCATGAGAATACAGACTGGTAATTTGTATTTTAAATTTGTTGCAGGGAAGGCCTAAATCCTTTTGGCTCCATAAGAACTTGTGCATCATAGCCCACACACAATTTTAAAATGATTAACATAGAATCGTAGAATGCCAGAGTTGGAAGGGACATGTAAGGACATTGAGTCCAAATCCTGACTCCACACAGGATCACCCCAAAAAAAACCCTACGTCTGAGAGCACTGTCCAAGCACTCCTTGAACTCCGGCACTAGGGGCTGTGCCCACTGCCCTGGGCAGCCTGTTCCATGCTCACCGCCCTCTGGTGCAGACCCTTCCCCTAACCCCCAGCTGCCCCTCCCCTTACAGCTCCATGCCGTGCCCTCGGGCCCTGTCACTGCCACAGAGAGCAGAGCTCAGCGCTGCCCTTCCACTCCCTGTGAGGAGCGAGGAGCTGCAGCCGCTATGAGGCCTCCCCTCAGCTCCTCTGCTCTGCGCTGAGCACACCAAGCGATTATCTGATATACATAAGCACCAAAATAAAACTCTTGTGAGTTTCAGCAAAACAGCTGTTTGCAGATCTTTTTCTTTTGAGGAGGAAAACAAATGTACATATCAGCTTATAATCTTTTCCCTCTGATGTTCCTATGCTCTTGGATGTGCAAATCTAAACTATCAGACACATAAAGTTCAACCAGCTCCTGTATAAAAATACTTTTTAAAACGATTTAAAGTATCTTCACAAATGGAGTCTGTGCAAGAGCATGACTTGAACAAAAAGTTCCTGCTGGTTATTTTACTGTTGAGAAGGGAGGACAATCTCTTGCATACACAAAAGCATGATACTCAGCTTCTTCAAATATATTACAGCCAGAAAAACAATTTTAACTATTCATTTCAATTATATTCTACAGTGTAGAATAAAATGTAGTGTCTGGAGCTATGCAGTCTTAAGGCTCTTGAGTGGAAAGCAGAAATAAATGAAGTTTCAGAATAAAATGTTCATCACAACTATCTCAAGCTTGACACAAGAAAAGCAGCTTCTCCTATTACTACAAGTCAATACATAGCAGTACAATATAAGTGTCTTCCATTTTCCCCTATTTCACGCTAGATTTGTCTGATAGATGAGTGTACTTAAGTAAATAGCACATGCAATTTTAATAGGACAGGTGCTCTGAATGTACAGGGAAGGTCATTCCTATTATTTCAATTAACAGCATAAGCTACAAAAACACATGAGGGTGAATTAATTTAAAGCTTCAATTTAATGCTACTAGTAAGGACATCCTTAGGCCTCTTGGTTGTCTTGACAACTCCTGCATCCCAGCCAGCAGAAGCCAATCTCTGCTGTTCCCCTTCTCAGCATACAAACAGTTCAGATAGTACATTAGCAAAGAATATGATGCCCATGTAAATGTTGAAATATTTTTGTTGCCATAGAGATAAGAAGAATGGCAAAAATACAGGAGCACTTGACATACTCCAAGGCAGACTTTTAATTAAAAAAGCCTCAAATGACAATGCCAAGATGGCTGAACATACCATAGTGCTTTTATGCTAACCTACAGCACACAAAATCTGAGTCCAAATAATATTCTTGCAGGTGGAGAGGTATAAGAATCACAGATAGATGGTACATGAAGAGACTTAGGATTTTCAAGAGATGAAGTCATCATTATTTGTTTAATTAACCATTTTAAAATGACATGTTTAAAAATGGTGGGCAGTTCATAACATTTCTGTGATTTTAAATATGTTTAGAGAAACATCACAAATATTCATAAAAAAAAATTTCCAAGCAAGGAAACAGCAGTAACTAAAGTGTTCTAATTAAAGCAATGCTACCACTGTTAGTATTGTAACTGATGTGACAAGGCAAAACAATCTCACATTCAGTGAGGATCAGTATTTCAGCTCTACTTCTATCTGAAATGTACGTTCAGTTCCACATCCACACTTGCACTTGTGTGTGAGAAGCCACACCAGAGTCAGATGAGTCACTGCAAGTAATCAGTTCAGCATCTGCATTTCAAACATGCTTAGAGTGACTTAAACTCAATGAGCTTTTACTTGATGAGACAAAAAAACTAGGACTGATAAGGGTAATACATTTCCATCGTATTCGGTGACTACTTGTACTCCTCTCCAGTTCTGCTAATACCTTCCAAATATTTGACTATGCAGACAAGGAAAAAGTGAGGAAGAGGACTGTTCTGATGAATCCTCATCAAAATACAAATAATTCTGACATATTATTAATAGACATGGAATCCAAAGGGGTTAGAAAAATATTTGCTTAATTAATTCTGCTGCCATTTTTTTATAGAGCCATTTGACTTCAAACTTGCCATAAAGATGTCTTATTTACACTTGAAAACGTTGGCCTGAATTCAAACGAATATTTTATGCACTTAGTTTAAGAGTTGTTTTTTAGCCAGTGTGTTTGCATTTTTTTTTTCTCAGGGTAGATGTACAAATTTCAGAGATTTTTAGTAAAAGTCAGTGAATCCCACAAGCCATGGGACAGACCTGGCAAATTTTCTCCCAGCCTCACATTAAGGAAGCTGAAGTTGAGGAGGTGGCAGGGCTCTGCAATTCCACCCTTTCCAAGAAGTCTGTCCTCTATTTCCAGATATCTCAAAGGAATTATTTGATCTTGAGGGAAGAGTAAATTCCAGAGAAATATTTCTCAGCCAACTCTCCATGTTTCTTTACTGAAGAATTTCTGACAGCCTCAAAAACCTACTGACTAGAGTACAACACAAAGTAAAAGGAACATGCTCTTCTCAACATATTCTTCTTGCTGTACATCCCATGGTGCAATTCTCATGTTATCTTTCACTGACTGCCATTTTCAGAAACCCTATTTGCTTGGATAAGTCATCTTCTGACATAAGGCATGACAAATGCTGTCTTCATTTTTTTTATAAATGCTCTCTGTTAAATGCATTCCGATATTAGTGTTAACTAGCACTTTTTACCTGTGTCTATTGTAGTTCAATCCTTGAGCCATTCTATCAATTTTCTCCTGTTATACCGCTCTTTAGGTATTATATCCCAGCAATCCATGTTAACCGTACTCTCATCCTTACTCACAGCATCTGGCCCACAGTTTTTACTGTTCAACACTTACGTGTTTATGAATATTGGAGAGAGGATGCACAGAAGCCGAACAATGTTTATGCTGCACTTCTGCAAATTAACATGTAGATCTTTAAATGAGGAATGTGGTGCCAGGTACAAATGCTTAATGCATCTCTGAATATCCATTTTAGCTTGGCATTCACATGAAAAGCCACTTAGAATTGTTATGCTTCAGTAATTCCCAATCAACTTACTGACAAAAAGATGGGTTAACAGGTCTAATTGGTCTTTCCAGTTCTAATACCAGTAATGTGATGAACAGATTGTTCATAGCAATAATAATCAGTACAGTATTTATGACCAATCTCTCAATATGTTTGTATTAAGAGAGCCTAAAAATTGTTTTGAAAGGATGTGTGTGGAGAGACGAGAGCTAGTGGTATTAATAAAAAAAAATCTGGAACTAGTAAGAGCGTTTCCTTCTCATGCTTGTGTGGGAATTTGAAAGCTCAAAAATATTTTTGAGCTAAATAAAAGGGTGTGATGTCTTCAACAAACTTCTCTGAGAGTCTTTTAGTAAATGGTTCTTGCAAAAGAAAAAATGTATTGTCTGCGTAAGAATTTAATTAAGAATCTCATTGTATTATTTCTTCTTTTAATGATAACAGTGGTTTCCAGAATATGTGAAGATCTATAGTGGTGGAAGCCTAAAGGCTAACAGCAGACTAGCTGCTCACACAGAATCTATTCCCTTCACAACAGAACTGTATAAAAAAATGTTCAAGGACATTGAAAACAAATATTATATACTGTAAATAGTGAAATCATGTACAGGGTAATAATCCTACCACACCGTTTTCAATAAATTCTGATTTTCCATATTAAAGTAGAATTTGTTGTTGTGAGAAGTAGATTCAAGATAGTCTCTGTTTTGATTAGGGAGTAGATAGCAAAACCATCATCTTCTGGTTTTGATATTTTGCTATATTTGCTAACACCAAGTATTTTCCTCATAAATTTCAAATATCCCGTAGTTTGTCATTCCCACTCTTCTTCCACCTTGGTTGTTATGCTTGGATGATCAAATTGATTTTGTCTCTGCCTTCATCCCCTCGCCATAACTTTTCTTAAAGCTGCATTTATCTTGCTAGCATTCAAACTACCTATCTCAGCAGGTCACATCTAAAGCTAAGATACCTTCCTTACTTCGTAATATACTTGGAGCTTCTTATTCGTTTCTGATTGTCCTTTCACTCCTCTACAAGCACTTCAACTGGCAGTTTGTAGGGAGTGGTAATATCATTTATTAGCCTAACTGACACAGCTAGGGAAAAAAAGAAGATATCTCCATGCCCATAAGCCATTTCTCAGGTCATTCTGACATATTAATACTAAAAATTTCTTCCCAGAACTGCACTCTCTGCCCTAATTTATATACTGAAAGAAATCAGAAAGATTTGAGATAAGCCACAATCCTGTTTCCTCTGCCCCAACTCCCCAGTGAAGTATCTGATGCCTTGCCATCCAATTAAAGAAGTCTCCTGAAAACAAATATATTTCAGAAAATAGACTGTGGGCAGCACCTATAGAACTGGCTGGTGGGAACTGGCTACTTGTAACTCATAAACAGAGTTCTAGAAGCAGGGATCCTGCTGATTGGAATTGGGGAATACAGGATTAATGGTCTACTCAGAAGGCTACAAGAAAATGAAGGGAAGAATGGCAGAGAAGAAGGGATATATCTGAGGAAAAAGCAGAAAAGAATTGGTGTCCAGGTTTGTGCAATCCTGAAGTACATTCAAAGGCATTAAATGCGATACTGAGGAGAAATCTTGATTTTTCCGACTGACACACAACATTCACTATGCCTGCAATCTACCAGAACCTTACAGTTTTGTACTGTGGCACATTTATGTTAAGACAGGTTTTTTTTTATCAATTAAAATACTCCTCCCTGCACCCTCCCGTGACTTGGGATCAGAGAAAATAAGCTTTGCATTCAGAGATATAATCCCTCCTCCTTTCATTCTCCCCATAATAAAGCAATTCTAAAATCATTTAATAAATGCGTGTGGTGTATCTCTGTTTGTTTTGTCTGTAATCTCTGATGACACAGGAAGAATGCATGTGGACCAAAGCTTAACCTCCATTTCTGTTGACCTATACAATTCACAGGTGACTTGGCTGCTGATCCCAAATGATACACAAACACATCGTTGTGTGTCCTTATTCTACGGATGATTAGGTGAGAAAGAGAGGGAGAGATGAAGACAATATTATGATGTCATGCTACTGCGAGTCTATTTGGGACGGCCAGATTGCTTGCAAGAGCCGCAGCCAATTCATTGTGCTGAACTTCTGTCACTCTCGTAGGTTGTGAAGCAAAGTCCTATTATCTTCTATGCCACGCAGCTAAGAGGTGGCACTTTACAGGCAGGAACTGCGCATACGCATACCAAAGTGGGTTTACAGAGTATCTTTAAGAGAGAGCCCTCTGCAGACAATGTGCCACTACATACTTCTAGAAAGAATAAAAGACTCACAGCTGATACAATAGCTTGAGAAATGACTATATGCAAGATCAAAAGACGCTGAACTGTGTAATGTCATGGAAAGGAAAGCAGAGAAGAGTTGGGTTGCTGAGGACAAGAGAAATAAAGGCTTAATCATCCAGGAAGATTGAAAATCATATCATTAGCTGTCTTGTGAATGGCCTAAGTTTGTACCATGCTGTAAGCAATGCTCCTGCCTGCATAGTGCAGACAGAGGTGACAAAGTTGTGCATCACCAAAGCACACATTGCAAGCTCCAAGGTAACGTAGCAGGTATTTTTCTGGGTATACACAGTGGGGAGTGGTTTAAAGTACCTTTTCTATACAGAAGGTAAATGTGTTTGTAATCCTTCACTTGCTTTGCCCCCAGATGCCATTTATTATAGAAAAGTGCACATAATAGTGGAAAGGACAACGTGATCCCCAACAGCCTCAGCATCTCCCAGAGCCCAGGATGGGGCGAGGCAATTTTCTTCTGCCTCCTGCTTCAAAAGCGGCATATCTGGGCAATGTTTTCAGAGGTGACTGGTGATTTTGGTTGATGTACTGATCTACTAAAGGACAAATGCCATGCAATTTCCAAAGAATAAGCTGGTTGAAATAATCAAAAATCTTTTGAAATTTGAGGCTACATGACTTGCCTAAATTGACACTTATGCAGATGTGTGTGTATACCGGGATGAGGGAGGAGGAATTCATGTATTTATGAGAGGATGCGTTAGTCCACTCCTGAAATGGAACATGAAAACTGTCTGATTAAAAATAGCAGACTGTTCATCCACCACTTCAAAAAACATTAGACTGCCTCTTTCTCATGCACCCACAGAGGGTACTAGCAGCAAAGTGCTAGCTGAGCTGAGGCATATCGAATTATAAATATGAAAATGAAGCCTATTAAGAAAAATACTTGGACAGAAATAAGGTCTCACAAAGAAAGAAGTTCCTCAGGTGGTCAAGCAGAAATGGTGGAAGCAAGATAAAGATAGCAGGTGCTTCCTGTAACTGCACATAGGGAGATTTTACTTCATGGGTGAATGACACAGAACGATTTAAACGTCGGTGGAAAAGGACACATAAGAAGAGAGCACAATATTGAGGAAGAAATTACTGAAAGTCTAAAGTTTCTGACCTACTGTAAATCACCATGAAATAGCAAAAAAAAAAAAAAAAAAAAAAAAAAAAAGAGGGAAAAACAAAGTTTGAATTGAATCATACATTTAACTAAATAGGAAAACATCACTGCCCTTTACAGACCAGATGCAGGCTGAATGCCATTCAAACAAGGCTCACCTTAGGGATATTTATTTGATAATTTCTAGTCGTTAGACCAGGTCCAGAGGGAGCACCACTCCTGTGAGGACAGGCTGAGAGAGCTGGGGCTCTTCTGCCTGGAGAAGAGAAGGCTCTGGGGGGACCTTATAGCAACCTTCTAGTACCTGAAGGGGCCTACAGGAAAGCTGGGGAGGAGCTTTTTATAAGGGCAGGTAGTGACAAGATGAGGGGAAATGGTTTTAAACTGGAAGAGGGTAGATTTAGACTAGATATTAGGAAGACATTCTTTACTGTGAGGGTGGTGAGGTTGCCCAGCAAGGTTGTGAATGCCCACTCCCTGGAAACACTGAAGGCCAGGCTGGATGAGGCTTTGAGCAACCTGGTATAAAGGGAGGTGTCCCTGCCTAGAGCAGGGAGGTTGGAACTAGATGATCTTAAAGGTCCCTTCCAACCCAAACCATTCTATGATTCGGTGATTCTATGCAAAAAAAATAATAAACATCTTTACATTTTCTACAGAATCTTCACCTTTCTCTTTGTGAAATATGGGAATTAATAGAATATAGCTTGAGAAAGATGAACACTTTGTTTTGTTTCAAACACTAGAAAAGATTTTCCCTCATATGACATCTCTATTATTTAGAATATAAGGGCTTTTATTTCTCCATATAGTTTATAAGGAAAAAATAATCTTATCTTTCCTCCTAGGTATCTTCTGTATCACTCCTCTGCAGTCTTGGAAGACAGTTTTAGAAGAGCAATAGTCTTTCTAGTAGTAGCAGGGAAAATAAGAACTACGTATGTGTCCACAAGAGCTAATTTAATTTCCTTTAAATTAGTTTTCTCCTATTTCTCATAAACAGGGTCCATGTTAAAGGAAGACCAAAAGAAAAAAAGATAGAAAAATGAGATTCTTCATGTGAATGTTGAAAAGAATTCTATTTTGCAAGGGAAGAAGCTAGTAAGTAATCTAGTACGTGTCATCACAGACTGGCCAGATATAGCTCTTTAGACTTTTTAGAAGGGAATTTTTTTGTTTATTTTCCACAGAAACAACCTTTTAATGTGTATATTCCCCTCTTTGGAGAAGACTTAATATAGAAGACTTAATATATGGCAGACCAGCAGGGCTGCCGTAGGTCCAGGGCAACATGACAAACAGGCTTTTTATCACTTGCAGTGAGTGCCTGCGACATTGAATGAGGTGAATTTATACATCACAAAGATTCTGGTTTGAAAACCAGAAAAGAGAATCATAAATGCAGGTAGGCTTGGGAACACTTTTTCCTTCCTGAACTCTATCTGGAATAAGACAGAAACGTTGTAAACATTAGAGAAGAGTTCTGAGTTCAAAACAGCTGATTCTATATGTAACATCCCATGTCATAGAAGAAGCAGATATCCTCCCAGATTATGACGGAAGAAAAGGCTGGAAGGCTCTTGGAACATAAAACGTGACATTAAAAGCTCAAATCACCTGAAGACTCCAGGAATGGTATTTGAAAAAGTTAGAGCCTTTTGCCTATTCATTTGTTTGTTTGGTACACAGAAAAACAGCAGATAAAGATGAATTATCTCTTGAGGAAACTGAACAGTATCTTGCATTTCCATTTTGCAAAAAGCTAGATATTTTCTTCATTTCATCAAGTTTCATCATTTCAGCTTCATTTTGAAATCTTTTTAATGTTCTCTGATATATATTTTTCCATAAATTTAAGCACCCATTTTGCATTTCAAATTATGCACTCAATCCAAAACACAGTCAGAGGATCTGAATGCAGACACCACTGCTTCCAACAGAAAACCAATCCCTGAACCTAAATTAGTGTTTAGAACTATAATCCAGTAATTCTGCAATAAAGTGAACTTAGTCTTAAGAACAAAAATCAAACTGCAGTATTGTTTGTATATGTAAGTGTATGCAAATGCATACACTGAAAAGCACAAAATTAATCATACTTAAAACTAAATGTTGTTACAGTTGTTAATTTTCATTGGCTCAGGTTGCCCAGTGAATCTGAGGAACGTCCACACTTGGAGACCCTATTTGAGCAGGAGTGTTGGACCTCTGAACATGCCTCCTAACCTCAGTTACTCCTGCAGTTCCACTAGGTTTCAGCCATTATTCTCATGCCCACTGTTCTTCACCACTTGAAATTCCAGAACTGTGAGATTCAAATCATCATCTAAACATAAAAGGCATTTTTCAATTCCCTTGTTAGGTTACTTCTGGAAGTATCAACACAGATATATTTTAGAATCATTGTTGGAAATCCTTATTACTAGAGGAAAGCATTTTAAAAAGGATCTGAGATGAGAATAAACTGGAAAATGATTTTGTCCAGAGTGCCTTTCAGGTTAGCGCTAGAGCCTGGATTTTCACTGATTTGCTCCAGTATGTTCTCCGTACAGAGCAGGGTAGAGAGCCAGTGCACCTCAGATTTAGATTTTGTGCTGGTTTTCTATACAGTTGTGCAGAAATCAGTCCTTGCAAAAGTTCTCACGGAAGCAGTAATTAATAAAAATAATCATATAGAATGTTGTTACTCAGAATGTTTTTCCACTTAGGCCTGGATCCTTTCACGATCATAGCAGAATTCCAACTCCAGTAACATGAGACCAGGCATTTTTCCCATGAATAAACACATTAGAGTTAACATCATTCTACTGTAGCATATTGTTGTAATTTGAAATTGTCTGTTCCTTAACTAGTATTACTAGCACAAATTCTTAAAAAGGATTACTTTGTGTTTATAAAATATAACCATCTTCGAGTTTCCACCAGGGGCTTGAGATAATTGCTAACACTTAGTCAAACTAAGTGCAAACACAAATGCCACCCTACCTCAAGTAGAAAGAGATTAACACATTGGTGTTCATTAAGTCTGCTCTCAAAGGATCATGTCCATTTTTACTGGCACACAGAGGAGCAAGGCTGACAAACAAAATGATGTCCTATGAATACCATCAGGAGTTCACCACACCATATCAAGTAATGTGACAATCCAATCCATGGATTAAAAACCAAGATGCTGCTTGTAAGAATAATTTTTAGCTCATTCTGTATATCATTGTATTTCCCAATCTGGCACCGTGAACCATAAATAATCCTATCATTTATTAATTACATTTTCTAACCTAGTCAAGAAGAATCCTGCAGTGTGAAGCAGCAGATCATGAATAAACGGTTCATTGAAAAGCAACTCTTATTGCCAAGTAGTTGTAAATTAGGGTTGTGATAATTACCCACTTTAACCTTTTTAAACAGGTTCCTCTAAAAAGCTCCAGGATGGATGTTTTATTATAACAACTTTGACCTCCAGCACACAACAACACAATTAGTTTTGCATTATGACAAAAGGATGCGCCGATTAAAAATCTAGTACATTACCGTCTGTTATAAAACATTGAAACAGTAGGTTTATGTATGTCTGTATACACATACACACACACATATACATATTCATACATATCCACAAAATGCTCATCTAATGTACTGAATAGGGCTAAAAAACAAACAAACAACAGGAGCAAAAAACCACAGTAGGTAGCTGAACTGGAACAGCAATGGTATAGCCCAGGTAATACTTTAATAAATAAAATCTGAGAGCAACACCTTAACAGGAGTAACCCACATATTACTCTACATCCTAGTGATATATAAGCTGTGATTATTCAGCAAGTCACCCACTAGGTGAACATTTGTAAGGGGAAACAACTGATGCAGAGGAGCTGAAGTTTGCGTGCTTCTGGTGATTTTATTTCAGACTGTCTCTGTTCTGTTCCCAGAGGTTAAATTCCCATTAACGTTTGGAATACATTAGGTGACCTCCAAGAATGCATCTTTCAATTTGATTTCATCCAAAAAGAATCAAATTCACATGCTAGGAGAACGCTCTGTGATGTGAACCACAGTGGAGTACACTGGAGATAAATTGGTGCTGGTTTCAATTGCATGCTCCAGAGCCAAACTAAAATGCTAATGTGGATTCCTCTGTGCTAGCAAGACAGAATCACACTCCAGTCATAGCCATGCTGGTGGAGGAAAAGCCTGCATTAAACCTGAAACTGGCTGACGTATATCAGCATGCAGCTATGTGAAATTAACCCCATACTGCTGCAATGGTAATGGGACTATGCACAAGCTGAAAGAGCCAGCAGCAGAGCTTTTGAAGACTACGGAAAGCTCTTAATGTGCTTTCCTTAGTGACAGAAATACTCATCACGTTTCCCAATATCATTTTCCTTAGCAGGAAGAACGCTAAAGGAAATAAAGAAAAGAAAAATGGTGACCATCTGCCCTAGCATGAGAATAGCTAGCAGTTTCATATATGACCTTTGATATTGGTGACATTAATGGTTTCCCAGTTAAATGGCTGAATTGAAAAGAGTTTTGATTAGCCCCTTAGAATTCCACAAAGAAGTTACGAAGTACATTGGGGTTACCAGCAAATATTCCTAGCATGTAGACTACAGCCAGCACTATATCAGAATGAGGTCTCCACCACCGAAAACCACATGAAGATGAAACAGGAACTCCTAAGACAGTCTGAACAGTAAATACGGCAGAGAATAATCAAATTAACTTCAAAACTATCATTCCAAAAATATCCTTCCAAAACTCATCCCTTTCCATAGTATCACAAGCCTTTCTGCCACATGGAACATCATCATCTTGGTCTCTCCCACTTGTCTTCTGCTTCCCATGTAACTTTTGATTCAAATAGAACCATAGGATCATAGAATCATTTGAGTTGGAAGGGACCTTTAAAAGTCATCTAGTCCAACTCCTCTACAATGAACAGGGACATCTACAGCTACATCAGGTTGTTGAAGAGCCAGTACAATTTGAGTTGTGGCAGCACTCTGGAGATTTCTTACAGGTCTCTTCATTGATCTTTAATATTTGGGCTTTCCTGGCACTTGCTAAAGTGGTGGGTTTAGCCACTCCCCCCTCCAAGTACATCTAGTTCACCCATTTTATATCTGTGCATCATCTCCTTCTTCCAATTTGTTATTTAGTCAAACTGGTATCTGCCAAATTACAGTGCTTTACTGTTAGAGTACTTCAGTACTTTAATGTACAGAACAGAAATACCATAATCAGCGCACTTCTTCACAGAAGTAATAGGATCAAAATTCTGTGAAAGCACTAAGCTTAACAGTCAGTGAATCATAGAATCATAGAATGGCTTGAGTTGGAAGGAACCTCAAGGATCATCAAGATCCAACCCCCTGCCACAGGCAGGGCTGCCAACCTCCCCATTTAATACTAGACCAGGCTGCCCAGGGCCCCATCCAACTTGGCCTTGAACACCTCCAGGGACGGGGCATCCACAACCTTCTCTGGGCAGCCTGTTCTAGCACCTTACTACTCTCATAGTAAACAACTTTCCCAACATGCAACCTAAATCTTCCCTCCCTCAACTTAAAACCATTTCCCCTTGTTCTGCTATTATCTACCCTTACAAAGAGTTGACTCCCCTCCTGTTTATAGGCTCCCTTTAGGTATTGGAAGGCTGCAGTGAGGTCACCCCACAGCCTTCTCTTCTCCAGGCTGAACAAGCCCAGCTCCCTCAGTCTGTCTTTGTAGGGGAGGTGCCCAGGCCTCTGATCATCTTTGTGGGCCTCCTCTGGACTCTCTCCAACAGCTCCTATTTTTCTTGTATTGGGGGCCCCAGACCTGGAGATGGAAATGCCAAGATGTCTGTTACTGTTTGGGAGAGAAATGTAGTCCTGCCCCAGCTCATGAAAATGTGGTCTGTTCGTAAGCACCCTCCTTCTGCCCATTAAAAATGTACTGAGAGTAGGATGTCTTGGGATCATGGCTGTAGTAATATTCCACCCTAGGAGCAAAAGGTAATTTCCATGGAGAGCTTTGTATAATCAAGATAAGTACTTTGAAACATAATTTGTTGTCAATAGATAGTTCTTTCTGAACTAGAGATAATGTGCTGTAAGAAAAATAACCTCTGTTTAGCCAATACAGTTGTACCAGGTCTTGTATTCAAAGAATGCATCTCAGACCACACCTTGCTATTTTCATGTGGGCAGAGATACCAGATGGCTCTACAGGGCTGCATGTCTGCCCCTGCTGCACTGCTACCTACAGCTGCCTCAGAGCCATTTGTGCCAATGCTTTCCAATAGGGAACTTCCAGTGGTGTTTGCATTCGTGCCAAAATTTGATGAAATGCAATAGCAAAAGATGGATTTCCTGAGCATGTTACTTGCCTTGGCCAGGCTGCAATATGAAAGTCTGAGACACAAAATTCATTGAGCTATAGGCAAAGGTAAATCCGCTACTATAAGGGACATTTGAGTACCCTAGAGAACAAAAGAATGTAAACAAACACGAAAGACTTACTGCTTCAAACAACTTGCTGACACAGAAAAAAAAAAAAAAAAATCAAGATGTGCTTTTACGAGGAAAAGAACCCAAGGCAGGTAAGAGAACAATGTGAGGTCATTTGAAAGGACAACTGTTTTAACATCTTCAAGGAAAAATGTACATTTAATGAATATTTGTTGCTGCAGAGTCCTAGGAATAGCTACCAGCTCTAAGACTACACACAGTATCAATATTTGTTTGTTTCCATTCTCAGAAATTTAAAGCAACGGAAAATGATTTTAATATATTTTATTTCTTTCCCTCTCCCCTTAGGGATTTTTTCAACAAAGACATGATTGGCAGAATTAGATTTAATGATGCCATTTCAGCTCTCACTTCATTGGTAGCAATTATAAATGGTTTCGTGATACGAAACAGGTGTTCCAGCATGGTCCATTGGGCAGCGTGAGGAACATTTTGCTCCCTGATGTCATTGTACATGATGTATTCAATAATTGCTATTTTCTGATGGAGAATACATTTAGATATGCACTAGGTAGAAATTTAGCTGTTTTGTATGTTTTGGTTGGTCTACTGAACAGGAACTTCTGAATTTTCTGGACTGTGTCCGTTTTTCCGTACTCCTGTTGTGTGACTAAAAATCAAGCAGGAAGGACTCTTTATTATTTATAGGTTTGTTTTTTTTTTTAACACCCACAGTGTGACCAAAAAGACCAATGGTATGAAAAATACATGATTTTCAGAATGTTATCATTTTTTGAAAATCAAGAGTTTGGTACAAAATCAACCATACTGACACATTCAGGGATGACCTGGATGAGTCTTGTTGGCTAACCCTGAATATGGCTTAAGGGAGGTAAGAGTTTATGTGCTTAAATGCACCTCAGCACAATTTTATGTCTCAATTCACTGCTGGATACGTGCAGTGATCTGTTTTCTTCCAACACTGTGGTTTCCAACAAAGAGAAGTTGAGGGCATAGAAAGCAGACTGACTGGTAAAATGATGTACTATCCAGCGTATCTCCATAACTCCAGAGTATCTCCTAGACACATCACTGAATTTAAATCCAGCTTTGTGCCATTGCTGGTAATGACAGAAGTACTGAAGTTAAGGCTAGAAAGAATGCTAGAAAAAGAAACATGGAGAACATATCATCTCAGTAAAGCTATAAGAAAAAAAAATCTTAGTTAATACATGTTAATGGTAAAAATGATAATGAAAGGACTGTTCAGAGTATGAAAAAGCAGCTGCAGAAGAGGAAAAAAAGAGCACAAAGGCAAAGTCAGTGATTAGTCTCCTTGAGCTGCCATCAGTACCCGCCAAGAGTAGCATTGACCAGAAATGTTTTGATAACCATCCTGTATCACAGCCTCTACTTCTTCAGTGCTGCTGTAGCTGCCTCTACTCTGCATACAATCCCAGTGTGCGACAGGGGAAGTCTAATATAGAGACACTGCAGAAATTCTTTGAGTTAGTTACAAAGAGAGCTAAATAGAACTTGCAGAACTTGTCAGGGAAATGATGTCTTTGCAGAAACAGATTTCATCATCACTTTGGGTGATATTCAGCAAACAATTTTAAATGTAACAATGAAGGGAACGTTCATCTCAATGGATTCTTTTGAAACCATTAAGAAAAAGGAAAGAAAAAAATATGATTTTTTTCCTCTGCTTTTGGAAGAGGCCATCCAATCAATATAAACCATAAGTGACACAACTTTCCTTTATAGTTGAGCTACATAGTACATCTCACTTAAGGCTCTTGTGGCAAGTCCATTCCCCATACTGAGAGAGCTGGTACCAGTAGTCTGATAGGAGATTAACATCCATAATACTTCTTGGTTCACCTAGCTTAAAAATCAGTGTTGTTCAAGATACAAGCTGATTTAATTGTGATTCTTCCTGTTGCAGTTGCGCATTTTGTGGCTGTCCCTTCCTTGCTATGTAAGGTTTTGTTGTGCTTTCTCCTTTGAAAGATAAAATAATACTTCACTGATATTTTTGTATTTAAATTGTTTTGTTAAAAAACACATAAAACTAGCATGTATTTATATTGCAAACTATGCTCTAAGGGAATGATATAATTACTATACTTTGCCATTCAGATAAAGGGAGGAATAGAAACAAATCATTTCTTCGGCATGGAATCAATTACTTTCCATACATAACTGTTCTCTGTACATAACTAGACTATTGTTTAATACAGCCATCAGCAAATAAGCAATTTTCAAGGATATGTTTAAGCACGGGCAGTAGCCAAAGCTGGCCTAAACAGTATCAGGCAACATCAGAATCTAAGCTTCCCTTAAAAGTAACAGCTAAACTGGCTCAATTGAAACCAGTCACCTGATTCCAATTAACCAAGTTTATGCTTGGTTATGCTTTTGGCTCTCCTGGTTACAGAAGTCATCCCAGACACAGGGAGCAGTGAATGAATTGCCCAAAACAAGGACTGCAGGTGCTGGACTTTCCCAGCTCATCTCAGCCAAGGGGTAAACCTGACACCAACCGCTCTGCTTCTGCACTGACACATGTAGTTAAGTCCTACAGAGTGAATCTGTAGAAACTGATTTCTCCTTTTGTAGTGGCTTTTAAAACAAAGTTCACTGATTGTGACTAGAATGAAAGGCGAGTCCATACATATGGCTCATATACGCAGCACATACAGAACACCGGTGTATCAGTCAGTGAGGTTGAATATAAGCACACTGACCATCTCCTGTCATAATTAAAAGGAAAAACAGAATCAACCAAACAGGACAGGAAAAGAAATCCATAAATTAGCCCTTTTAAAATCTGGGTACCGAATATAATTTATAATGGAAAAGTAGTCCGTGAGTTGTTTGTGCTGAGGGAGTGATTGAAGGTAAGAGCTAGGGAAGATCTGTGATAATTACAACAAGCATTTCTGACAAAGGTTACGGTCCTACAAGTATCTGCATACTGCCAGAACAGTAACCTTGTCAAGTCTCTTGGCAGTTGGGAGGCAGCTCCTGCTCTTCCATGCATCCTGTCGTTAGCTATTGATCACATCCTATTTTTAAGCTTCACACTAGAGGCAAATGAATAAATTGACAGCTTCATTATTTTCCTATCCTAGAGACGTTCTCCTAGCCTCAAGGGGAAAAGCTAGCTGTAGATATAAGTACAAAACAGGCTGGTAAAATGGCAGATTCCAAGCAGAACATCCTGAAACATCAAGCCATTTCTGAAACTGCTTCATGTCTCTTTGCTCTAGAGTGCATGTGGATAAATACAGCTTCCAGTCTGTTCTGGACACGAAGAAGCCAAGGTCACAGCATATTTAGAAATAAATTCAGGAATTGCAGCTGACCAGGTATTGCAGGATCATGTCAAACTGCTTTTGTTTGAAACAGAAAACCTATTCTTCATAGATATGGGCCTGTAGCCATTTGGGGATCAGTCATCCCCCATATAAGATAAATGCAAAAGGACAGAACCCCCTAGGTGATGCAGTTGCAGAGTTTCCCAGAGCAGCCTGATAGTGGAGTGGGCTTTGGTCCTGCCACAGCAAGTACCCCAGGCCTCGGGGTTCTTAGGAATCTCCAAGCCTTCAGGTGCCAGCACAATGCTGCCCTCAGCCAAGGCCCAGGAACCCAACATGAGAAAGACAGAGAGCCTTAAGAGCAACCCCAGCCAGGCTAGGTGCTTCACAGAAAACAAAATTTGGCATCTTCATAATGCCTGGAAAACCACAGAAGATACTGCGCTTCTGTTTTCACCTCTCTTGAGCTTCTCAAAGTCCCTGCTCCTCAGTCTTCCCTTTCTAATTTACTAATTTAATAATTTACTGAGGTCTGGTGAAGGCATCAGTAAGGGGCTGGAGATATCTCTGACCAGTCTCCATGCAAAAGGAGAATGACTCAAAGGACACGTTTCTTCTGGTGCCTGATGTTATACCAGGGTCTGCCAGCCTTCTCATGCCATAAAATGCCTGTCAGCAATGATAGCATCATTCAGGTGGGCTTTTGTCATATTTCACAGCACAAGGACATGCACAACAGTCTTATGCTTCATTTCTCCTATGAGATTTAACAGTTGGAAGCAGTGGTATTATCATGGGCCAAGATCTTACTTCCACTGTAACGAACAGAAACTTCTATGCTGGTTTTCATAGCAAAGAGAAGTAGCACCACATGGCCATCTGCCACTGACAAGATCACCAGCATGGACTGAAGTTTAACTCTCTTTTATATGATGTTTAAACACATCGTTTCTGATTCCTTTCTGAGAGACCCAAGAAAAGGCAGCATGTATTTTATCTGTATTTTATCTTTACACTCTCCAGCCCTGGGTAACAGTTTCCATAAGTGCGCCTGGAGATTGGCATCACCCTGAGAAAAGGAAACTCAGCAGTTAAAATCAGTTCTAACAACCTCTTTCTGGGGCTTTTCCATTTCTCTTCCCATAGAATGCAGCTCCATCTCACCTGGAAAACTGAAGCCTTAGGAACTTGCTGATATGGAAACTGCTCTGTTTGTTGAGCTCCATGACATCTGGCAATCATGACAAAAAAGAAGAAACAACAAAACAGCAACTCTTAATAGTAAGGTTTGTTCTGTAGAGTGAAAAAATAGCAGTTTAAAATCTCATTAATATAAAGACATGGCAGAGCAGAGTGCAAGCTGGTTGCCTAGTTGTATGGGACATGTCCACTTCATTGAAAATCCTCATTAATTACCATTTGGTATCCCTCTTGAGTGTAAGGATCTGTTAGGTTAAAAACAAAATAACAATAAACTGGATAGGCAGAAACAATTTAATTTCTGTGGATACATTGCACATAGGCTAACAGTAGTTCCGTGCTTGTACTTTGGATTTCTATAGTATTTTTTCCTGCACATTTTGTTTAGGTCGAGGAACTTCTCTAGGACTGAATAGAAGACAATGTCTGGAATATCACTGTAAATGTAATGGACAGAGTAAATTGACAGCAGCTCCAACTAAATTACAGTTTAAAAGACAAGGGAAGGCTCAAGGGACATCAAACAAAGGAAACTCTAGCTGACCAGCGCTCAGGTAAAATTGAATTGGAAATGTTCCCTGACTGATTAACATAACAAAAGTCCCAGTGTTTAAAAAGAAAGTCATTCTGCAGAAATAAGAGGGAGGAAAAAAAGAAACTGATCTTCCTCCAAACATACGGTAGTTATCTTTAAAAATATGCGTTCAGAGACAGATCTAAAATATTAGTGTGAATAAGGACTTTTTGAAGAGTTTTTTTTTAGTGATGTCACTCAGAAACATATATAATTTTTAAAAGAACATGAGTTGAAAATTTCTCCAGTTTCACTCCCTTCATTTACCCATAGAAATAAGATTTGTTCCACCAAAAAAAAAGAGTTAGAATTGCACAAAATGTATATTTTTAAACAAAAAAAGTGAAATAGAACTAAAAACTGAAATAAGTGTGCATGCTTTATATCAGAAAAACAGCTGTGTAGCAAAAAGGTTTACTTGTCAAAATAGAACTACTGAGAAAATAATCAACCCTTATTTAACATACTTGTAGATTAGTAGAGTTATTTATTATGTAACAAAGCTATTTTTATTAGTGCCATCTCATGAAGATGTAAGAAAAACAGAGATGATTGACACTCATGTTTTAAAATCAAGTCTTTTCAACAGCATTTCCCTAGTTAGACAAAAGATTTTTAGATAAATGGGTGTATCTGCATTCTTTAAATTGCAGTTTTATTGCTCCCTTTGCTGGCCCTCCACTTCATGCTAAGGCTTTCTGAAACTGTAATCCAGAGTGATCCTGAGGCAGCCCACATTACTGCAATAAACAAAAATAGAAGAGAATTTCTGTCAATTATAACATTTTCTACCAACAGTCTACAGAAACCAACAGAGAACAAGAGCAAGCAAAACAAAAGAGTCCTTCGTAATGTTCATAACTTTCAGAGCCATATTTTGGGAACAGTCTTGTCTTGCCGTGTTGTCTGCAGGTACTTTTTTTATCATCCCAAATTACCATGTGAAATCACACATTTCTCAAGCCTGTTGCTTTAAAGGCAGTCAGAACCTCATGAATGGAGTTGCCAGCAACTGTGAGATAGGTTCCGCCCTCAACATTTTACCAAGCGAGCTTTGTTCCTGCTTCTCAGCTAACAGATTTCAGATTTTTTACAGTAGTTGTCAGATGATGTGCATTTTCTAAAGTCTGCATCTATTTGTAGATCCAAGTTAGTGGGGAAAAAAAATCAAAAACACAGCAAACAAATAGTTAGCAGTAGCAAGACTCAGATCTTACTTTAGGTTTATTAATGTCTCTTGCTTCCTACTTACTGTTAGTAAGCTTCTGGCTTACCCAGGATCCCAAGTGCATAGCCCCACTGACAACAATGTTGGGAGCAGGTCCCTAGTGACTCAGTGCAGCCAGAGGAACATGAATTCAAGGATGAAGGTAAAAAATTAAAGTTTATACTGTTTAGCTGAAAAGCATCTAAGATATAAAACACAAGCCTAGCAGGAACATATCTTCATACAATACATTAAAATGATCCATTCTGTGAGACAAATAAAGAGATTTGGAATTGTCATTAATTGGAACAGGGAGATCTGTTACACCAGGTTATACTTCGGATTTTTTCATTCTGCTTGTGTGACTGTAGTGCTGATGTACCTGCTTGTCAAGAGTCAGTAGAGATGCAGGACTCAGAGGACCTGTGTGTAGCTGTGTGGCTGGGCAGCTACAGCTATGGCTTACAGGGGAAAAACAGAGGACACAAATCTATAGAAAAAAAAAGAATGTTGTTGGTTTCCTTTCTCACAGGGATATCTGCTGGGAGACTTTCCTGTGTGACCTACTGAAGAGAACCTGCTCTAGAATGGGTTGGACTAGATGATCTCCAGAGGTCCCTTCCTACCCTATGGTTCTGTGAAATTATCCTTTTTTTTTTCTCCACTTAATGGGTAGATAACAAGAAGTGTGAGAGACAGTTTCTGGAATATAGGCAACAGACACCACTCTAGACACTCAGGTTTCTTGTTCCTGGTCTCCTACAACTGTTTCAGACAGGCACAGGCCTTCCACTGCATCCGCCACCCTAAGGTGGGTGTCTCACATACGCTCAGGTATGCAAAATGTCTCCCAGTGCATGCATTTACACACGCCCAACACCTTCCCAAGAATTGTTTAATGAATGGCTACTTCAGAAGTTACAGGAGGACATTCAAATGATAAGCTCCCTGGTTCCCCTGTTTGATAAGATTATCATTCCTCAAAAAGACTTAATTTTCACTGAAAACATAGACTGGAACTCTGATTATAGTCATACACTAGACAACTGCAATTGACACAGCTAAGAGGGTCATAATCCCTCCATCACGCTACCGCACTGAACAATCAAACTGCATGTTAAAGATAAGTTTAAAACATGGAATCTTCCTTTGAGATGAGAACAGCAGTACAGAATAAAAAGAAAATTATATATTAAGAGGGACAGTCAATTAATAAACTATACCTTTCTATTAAAATGTTAGTCAATAGAAAATGGATTACAATGGATTCAAAATGCTTAAAAAAGCATGCGTATGAAAGAAAGGGATGGGAGAGAGGACACGGTTCTGTAGAACCAACGTGAGAAAGTGTCTATGAGACTTGATTATATGGAGGACAAGTTAGCAAAGACTTACAGTGCATGTGTCACACAAGATATTTTGACTATGTGATGAAGCTGCAAATCTGGGAGATCCTGAAAAATATTTTTCACATCAGATCTTTAAATTAAATCTTGATTTCATAAACAGCTGTGACTCGGTGCTTAGATGATGTACTGGTTTCATCTAAAATATAAAGAAGAATCTTATTTTTTGAAAAAATATCGTCCCAATGTACCATTTGAAAGGAGTTTTCACTCAGGTTTTCACTCAGCATTTAGCGGAAATATCTAGAATTATTTTCCTCACTCCAGAAAGATGCTTTTGCTGAGTGTCTGGTGGCTTTCTTTGAACTGCCATCAAGCAGCCAAGTTGTTTTATGTCTCCAACTTGGCAACTTTGCTCAGGACTGTTCTGTGCCATTCTTAAGCTTGCTTTCACAGGATTTCCTTTTCTGATCCGCTTGCAGCAGAGCTGACAAGCGAAGAAGATCTTTTAGGGTCTGAATTATCACCATTTATTTTGGACATTTTTCATGGAGGAGAATATGGTGGGTGCTTCTGCTGTTTTGTTCTCTGGATACTTCCAGACAAATACACTGAACCTGTACTGGCATCCAGTAAGCCTGTAAACACTTGCACAGCAGAGCTAAACAATGAAATAGTTCAGACATCAATCACTCCCCATAATTATGCATCTTCTTCACAAATGCACTTCTTTTTTTTTTTTTTTTTTTTTTTTTTCTGTTGTTCATCGAGGATGGCACGTGGGAAATGGAGGAAAGACAGTAGATGAGCTTTGTTGAGATGAGATCTGTTTGCCACCACCACCTTGCTCATCACGTTGGAGGTATCATTTACCTTTAAAAGCAGTGTGTTTTAGAAAGTCTTAATTCACTTCTGTCAGGCAATCAGATTGTTGCAAAATATATAAATTCTATATACAAATACCATCAGATGATGCAGCAGGCAATCACTGTGGTAATTAATCCCACATTTTTGTAGTTGAAGTAACAATTCTCATTTCAGGATAGAGTTTGAGTAAGAAGAGCCTATCTATATCTGTAAATGAATGATATCATTATTTTGGGAAATGAAAGTTTAAGCTCTGTAAAACATACAATCCCATGGAGATCTCAGCAGAGGAACTTGTACGTGCAGGTGTTTAATGTGATAAGGTACGTTACCATTTATCTGTGTACTTGCAGACAAATATTAACATAGTCATGAATTAAGCTTTTAATCCCTTTTATTATAAATTGAATATCTTTATTTTAACAAACATCAACAATGCACATTATTGTGCTCCGAACTATTCATTACTATTCCCCACAGTGTACCATTACATGATACGCCATAATACATGTGTTAATATAATGCCAAGCATCTGCTTGAGTATTCCATAGTATATTTCATTCTCTCCCTCTCTCTTTTTGTTTAAACAAAGAGGCAATCTCACAAAAGACACTTTATATAGGAAACCACACAGCCGTTCAGCTTTATGTTGGAGGAAGACAGTAGCACACTACATGCCATTTTCTGATGATTCAGATCCTGGTTCCTAACCTTCAGATTCCTTGACAGCAAGAAATAATAGACTTGTGAACAAAGAGGAGAAAGTTAGAGGTGGAAAGGTGTACTGAACTGATAGTACTCAGATGGGGCTACCAAAATGATGTCTGAATGATGAGTCACTAATCACTGGGTGCCTTGCTCAGAGCTTCATTACCAAGACCTGCCAGTGGGCACGTTGCTTAAACATGGAGAAGAAGCGTTTACTCCAGTGAGTAAATTGCTATGATTTTCAGAAATACTCAGAAACATTAACTTCAGGTTGTTTAGATGAGCCACTAAGAGTCGTGGCCTCAGAGCTGCTGTATGTATAACCACATATCAGAATTTGTATTAAAGAAATGCAAACACCACTAGCTCCACAGCTTACCTGAAAAAAAAAAGGGGGGGGGAGGGGGGGGGGGGTGGAATTTACTTAAATCCCATGGAAACAGGTGGAAAAATCATAGAATCATAGAATCATCAAGGTTGGAAAAGACCTCCAAGATCATCCAGTCCAATTGTTCAACTACCACCGAAATAACACAGCCAGAACCTGAATTATGAAGAAATGCAGCAGCAGGACCACTATGTTTTTGTTATGTCATATGACATCTGCCACTGGTTTCCTAACACAGCTGACAGTAACTAGATTGACAAGGACTTGCTATGTCACCTTCTCTCACTAAGGCAGACAGCGCTGCACAGTACACAAAACTGGGAACCAAACTAACCAACCAACTAAAGAAAAACTAAAATCAAATCAAAACAAAACAACTATTTGCTTTGCTCACACACACATAACTCCAAGGAATTAAACAGAATCAAACAGGGGTCAGAATTTGAGAAGAGAGAGAGGTAGAGGAAGGGAAAGGGACAGTGTGGAAATCGTAATATGAAAGAAGTACTGTAAGAAAAATAAGGAAGTAATAATATTTTGATCAAGGGCTTGGCTTGTGTTTCAGCTTCCACAGAAAGCCTTATAATGAAAATGCTGTATTAGTAACATATATTGTCTGCAGATTCTCTGTGACTTAAAGTACCAACTCCAGTCTTGCATCTCTTGCTTTCTGGAGAAATGCAGAAAAATTAAAAAAAATAATACTTGGAGTCAACCAAAGTATCTAAGCAACATTACTGCTGTAAAAGAAAGTGCTGCATTTCTGTCCACGCAACCAGTTAGCTTGCTTGTTCTCATTTTTTATAACAACTCTTTTTCTTCTAGTCATGACTGTTAAGAAAAATGACTAATAATTGTTACATTAAATGAAAGGTTGTTGTTCCAAATACATTATCCCAGAGATCTCTTCAATTACTGTAGAGGAATTCTGCTGAAAACATATTCCAGTAGTTCAAATAAACAGTAGCTAAGCAGAAAGAAAAGGGAAAATGGATTACAGTATATGGGTTCTGTTTTAAAAGCTGTACATTGAGTCTAAACAATTCAGTGTAATCTTCATTATCCCCCCAAAAGCCTTTTGATTGTTTTATTCCTTCAAATGTGCCCTATTTAAATATTTTTTCAAGCTTTACATATGGTATCCATGTTATTAGCTCTGTAAAGTGTTTACACGAAGTCTCAAAATGCAATCCTCAAGGCACTGTAATTTACAGAGAAGCGAACACTGTCATAATAACATCTTTATCCTACAACATATCGCAGCTTAAAGTAATATTGCAAAGTCAAACAAATCCCATTAAAGAAAACAGAACAACCAGCAATAAAATTACAGTATGCTGAATCACTCTTGTGAGAGCATCGTGGAAGCCAGGCTGAGAGAGGGCGGTAAAGTAGAACAACAAAGCGAATGATGGGGATGGGAAGCAAATAGATTATGGACCCTGTTAAAAGTTAAATATAGATCCTTTCACCCCTAGGTCAGAGGGCTGAACAGCACCAGACCTCTTTCCCTAGTAATTAAGACTTTTTGGAGGCTTCTGCAGAATAATTCAATGGCCGTGCTAAATTCAGGGCTTAATGAGTAAATATGTATTTTGTGCATTACAAGGGAGTAACTTCTACCACAACAAATAGCAGCACTGAGCAAATGCAGAATTTTGTTCCCACAGCTGCTAGTCGTCTGTGCTCAAACTGCAACATTTTAAATATTTACTGAGTTCTGTTAGCAAATAAAGCAGCTGTCCCAGTGCATGTAAACAATTAGCAGCAAAACACTACAACTAACAGTGCACAGAAATTATGGGTCAGTATGCTTGTAAAAAAAAAATACCTGGTATACAATCATGACTGTAGGCTCTCTGGGGAATAAATAGGTTTCCCAGCCTATTTCCTGCCATAATGTCGCATCACTTCTATCAGTGTACTAGCAGTGCCTTCCTTTCCTTCTGCCATTCTGTTAATTGCTGTTATTTTTACCGCCCCAGGTTGGCTCACCACATCATTCACTACACTCTCTGTAAAACATTAGAGAGAATTACTTCAGGATAACTACAGCAAGAGAAAATTTGACATGTTTTCTCAAAACTTACTTACTGGGTAAAATCTTAGATCTGGTGAAAGCTCTGCTATTGAGTTTGGAAACCTCGGGATTTTACACTCTTGCTATTTATATGCATGCTAAACGATTGATACAACTCTCTTTCTGCATAAAACTGATTTCAACTGGTTCTGAAGCCCTGAGATACACCAAAACAATCCTAAAAAAGTCAGAATTTGTGGTATCCCGATTTGCCTGATCTACATATCTACCAAGATTTCTTTCAAATGTAAAATATCCATCACCATAGTGATTGCAATATAGAAGAAAATATTAATATGAACATAAATTAGTATTTTTGTCTGAATTTGCAAGAAATTGGACAAAAAATACTTTTAATTGTAAGCAATGGTAACTTTATAACAATCACTGCTATATATGGAGGATTGCTGATCAGCTTTTTAATGTTCATAATGTGTTCTCTTAGTCATTCCTTCTTCAAAGGGTTGTTTTTTTTCTCAGATTTGAGAAGTCAAAGCAAATCTCAGCTGTTCTGAAAATCTACAACATTTTCATTTTAAAACAGTTATTTGCTCATCCTCTTAATGTTGAACCTTTTGATGAATGTGACCTTCTCTGAAAATAAGAAATAGAATGTGGAAAAATTCTTTTTAAAAAATGCATTAGACTGAAGTAGTCATGTGAAACAGAAAACAACTTATTTTCCGCTTTGTGCAACTCCAGGAACTTTATCAACACATAATAAGCAGCAAATTCATGATCATAATCAATTATCTCAGACACTTATCTCAATTACTAAACAAACTAAAGACCCTTCACTAAGCCTTGTGACAAAATTAGATGTTCTTCATTTTCCACACTTTGAATATAAAGGAGACCCCTCAAACACAGCTATTACCACAATCAAACAGCCTCTGAGGAAAGTAATGAAATGTCTCACGGCAAACAAACAAACAAAACCAACACTTAGAAAAATCCATTTTCTATTCATTTCTCTGTACACAGAGAGAAGAAAAAGACTAATAAATCCCCAAAGTACACTGCTTTTAGCAGTGGAAATGGGATGAGATCATGGTCATGGTTCAAAGTTGTAGAAACTCATAGGAAGTTTTTCATCTTTCTGCAACTGTTTCCAATACCTATCCTCCTCTACCACAAGAGGTAGGCTAATTTGCAACACCTTCGTGCTTCAACAACTCTTCAGGAATCCACCTCCACCAATGGAGAGCAAAAGGAAAAATTGGAAATAAGCTCTCTTCTGTCAAACTGAACCCAAAGACATGGAATGTGTCAGACTGGGACCGCAAAAGGAACACAGTTAAAAACAAACAAATATATTTTACACTAAAAGATAACTTTCATGACCATATGATATCATCATATGCAAAAATGAATGGTCTTCTGCAACCATAGTACTGATTTGTAGGGAGGAATATCTTCATTGTTTGTGTATTTGCCCTAAACAATTGTGGTAATCCTGCAGTTAATAAGCAGAAAACAATCCTCTACTATATCACAAGTATCATGTAAGGTCTTCAGTGCAATTCCTAACACATCAGGAATATCTATGTGCATATGTCAAGAAGACCATCACATAAAATGTTATGGACATTCCAGGGATACTGCTGTTCCACGGCACCTCTTGGAGTACACTGTAATAAGGAGGGCACAAAACTGACCCAAGCTCATTCCCCTTCGTTCCATAGGTTGAAACACAAAATTGTCTGATGAATTTTAAAGAAAATATATATATATCACTTTTAATTCACTAGACAGTAGTTTCATTAGTTTCTTTCATTCACAGAGCTTAAAAACTCCTTACCAGAGACTAACTCAAATTCCTTCACATATATAGGTTGTTATCTAACACAATATGAGCTTAATTGATTTTCTTAATCATCTTTATTGATCCTTGAAAAAGTAGGGTAAAATTTGCCAGAGAATGGTAGACCTGAATTTAGAAGCAAAACAAAAGGCTGTATACTGTCTCTATCTTCAGGAAAAAAAACAGCCTACAGAATTTCTTCATCTAGGCTTTCATTTCTAAGTAAATATACGTGAGATACAGATAGCCAGTTTTGATCTGAGGACTTACAGTCCACTAAGTCCCCAAAAACATTTCACCAGTAGAAAACTATCAGTTAAAAATGCATTTTTTTTTCTCAATTAAAAAGAATCTAAGCTGAACTTCCAGCTACCTAAACTATTAGTGCTTTCATTTGCTAATTAAAATTGCCTTCTTTTTTAGAGACCTTGCCTCCATAGCAGATAAGCACCAAACATCCATATCATAACAGAAGATCTAGACCAGTAATTCAAAAGGATAAAAATGATACTATTGGAGTGTCAAGAGGAAATCACTATGGGTTAGGTTATTTTGACATTACTATAACAAAATTATCATTATTCTCTTTTCTTTTTTAGTTCAGTGTCAAGAGGAACTAACCGGTACTGGAGCGGTAACTGCTGCTGTAGCACATGGCAAAGCACTGTCCCTAGTGTAAGGGTGCAAAGCAAGACTTATGGGGCAGCTCATAATATCCCCATTTCACATGGTGAGAACTGAAAGGTACGAAGATTTCACAGGCAGTCTGAGTGTCTCGGGGCTTCCCAAACCTCTTAAATCTTAACCTGTTTTGTTAGCGCGAGTTCTTTTCAAGTTATTCTCTGGTTTATGTTTTTAACTATATCACTCTAAAATTTTAGAAGAACAATGTGCAATTCATTCTTGGTGTGTCATTGAGCTCCAAGTGGTTTGTTGGAAAAATACTGTATGTTCAGAAGACCAACTTGCTTTGAAGACAACCCTCCTGTACATAACGCGCCTCTTAGCCATTACCACAATGCACACACAGATTGTGGAAGCTCTGCAGCTAGCCATGGAATGAGCCCTAATTTCAAACTGCAGTTATAAAACAAAAATGATTAATTTGGCTTTACAAATCATTCCTCTGTGCCACTTGTCACATCTTAACTAGAAGTATCCTGAACTTTCTATTTGCAAAATGACATTCAAACATGAACTAATTAATCCTGAATTGGCTCCCTGATGTGAAGAAACGTTGTAAGAAGTTATAGTCTATTTATTTCTGTAGGAGACCGAGACACAGAAGTTGGGAAACTCAGTGCAGTATAACATTAGACTGCACAGCTCCTGGTGCTAGGCTCATAGAGGTTGACAGCATCATTCACAAAGACTCTCTGAATGACACCCCAGCAGAATTAGGCCCATCTTGCAACAGAAAATGCTGTATATTTTTTTTCTTCTTATAAAACACAGAATGGAGAAAACAACCAAAGTGGAGTAGGATCTGTATAATATTCAGATCACGCTGTATGAAGGTGTCTGCAGTATTTAGCTTAAAAAATCTCATGTCTCTCCTAGTGCTAAGTATTTTTGTGAATAATAAACTATCTAAACTAGCTTATACATTAATAAACAAAAAGACTTCAGGTCATGCTCATATTAAACTACAACTGTGCCATCAGTAAATGAAAATCAACTGAAATCAATTTAGCCTGGATAAAAAGTCCCCTTCCCCTGCTGCAGCTCATCTGGTGTGCTAACAGCTCCCAGTGATGAAACAGGTGCTTGTAAATTAATTAGCCTACTGAAACACACCTTAAAATGAATTTCCCAGAACACCCTGGCAGTGAGCCATCCTGGTCCCACGAGCTGATCAGTGTTCTGTAAATATTGAGATTTGATAAAGTAAACGCTACTCTGGTAGCAGATGGTTTGGAATGCTCTGTTGACATTGCCTGCGATTACTTGGATATGAAGACTTTGCTTCTCATAGGCCTCCTTTGGGAGCCACTGGAGGACTTGATCCCCTCTCCAGCTATTTGCCTTCTAATTGAAAATCCTTATTCCCAGATGGAGCATAATGCTGCTGCTTCAGGCGTCTAGCTCTGCACTGCTTGACTGTTGATACATGGGTAATTGCTTTCAGTAATGCAGGTTAAATGTGACATTTAGTGCTTAATAAAAATTATCAAGGCCAAAGCCGTTTATCATTCTTACACTTGGGCTGTCAGTTCTAAAGGAATTTTCAATTCATTTGAATTCTTGCTGAAGAGGCAAGCAGCTCCTCCCTAGGAGAAGGGGAGAAGCTGTCACCAAACTTGGGCGTTTTTCTGCTTTATTTCTAAGGTTTGTTTGTTAACCCCCCTTTAAAATTAAGCTATCAAATATGGCAACTACCCACCTTTGTACTTAGCATGTTGGCAAATAATATATAATCAGCAGCCACTGCGTACACAAAGTACATGAAACAGATGCACTACACTGAACCTTCTGTGAGTGGTTGGAAGCTGAAAGTTATTCCCTTTGTATCATCATAAAGAAATGAACCCGAAAGGAAATGGACTTTGTTGAATTGAGTCGTTTAAGATTATAGAATCCATTCATGGTTTTCTAAAAAATAAGGAGGACAAATGCTTCCACAATATGGTAGGCTTGCTCTTCCCTAAGAACATGTAGGATAGTTGCTGCAAGTGCCTCTTTTGAAGTTCAGTGTCAAGAGGAACTAACCGGTACTGGAGCGGTAACTGCTGCTGTAGCACATGGCAAAGCACTGTCCCTAGTGTAAGGGTGCAAAGCAAGACTTATGGGGCAGCTCATAATATCCCCATTTCACATGGTGAGAACTGAAAGGTACGAAGATTTCACGGAAATGGAGGAAAGACAGTAGATGAGCTTTGTTGAGATGAGATCTGTTTGCCACCACCACCTTGCTCATCACGTTGGAGGTATCATTTACCTTTAAAAGCAGTGTGTTTTAGAAAGTCTTAATTCACTTCTGTCAGGCAATCAGATTGTTGCAAAATATATAAATTCTATATACAAATACCATCAGATGATGCAGCAGGCAATCACTGTGGTAATTAATCCCACATTTTTGTAGTTGAAGTAACAATTCTCATTTCAGGATAGAGTTTGAGTAAGAAGAGCCTATCTATATCTGTAAATGAATGATATCATTATTTTGGGAAATGAAAGTTTAAGCTCTGTAAAACATACAATCCCATGGAGATCTCAGCAGAGGAACTTGTACGTGCAGGTGTTTAATGTGATAAGGTACGTTACCATTTATCTGTGTACTTGCAGACAAATATTAACATAGTCATGAATTAAGCTTTTAATCCCTTTTATTATAAATTGAATATCTTTATTTTAACAAACATCAACAATGCACATTATTGTGCTCCGAACTATTCATTACTATTCCCCACAGTGTACCATTACATGATACGCCATAATACATGTGTTAATATAATGCCAAGCATCTGCTTGAGTATTCCATAGTATATTTCATTCTCTCCCTCTCTCTTTTTGTTTAAACAAAGAGGCAATCTCACAAAAGACACTTTATATAGGAAACCACACAGCCGTTCAGCTTTATGTTGGAGGAAGACAGTAGCACACTACATGCCATTTTCTGATGATTCAGATCCTGGTTCCTAACCTTCAGATTCCTTGACAGCAAGAAATAATAGACTTGTGAACAAAGAGGAGAAAGTTAGAGGTGGAAAGGTGTACTGAACTGATAGTACTCAGATGGGGCTACCAAAATGATGTCTGAATGATGAGTCACTAATCACTGGGTGCCTTGCTCAGAGCTACATTACCAAGACCTGCCAGTGGGCACGTTGCTTAAACATGGAGAAGAAGCGTTTACTCCAGTGAGTAAATTGCTATGATTTTCAGAAATACTCAGAAACATTAACTTCAGGTTGTTTAGATGAGCCACTAAGAGTCGTGGCCTCAGAGCTGCTGTATGTATAACCACATATCAGAATTTGTATTAAAGAAATGCAAACACCACTAGCTCCACAGCTTACCTGAAAAAAAAAAGGGGGGGGGGNTTGGCTGGGGAAAAAAAATCAGTCCCTTAAATCACCCTTTTCTTTTCTTTTCTTTTCTTTTCTTTTCTTTTCTTTTCTTTTCTTTTCTTTTCTTTTCGTTTCGTTTCGTTTCTTTTCTTTTTTGTTTTCTTTTCTTTTCTTTTCTTTCCTTTCCTTTCCTTTTCCTTTTCTTTTCTTTCTTTTCTCTTCTCTTCTTCTTGTTTTTTCTCCTCTCCTCTCTCCTTTTCCTATCTCCTGATTAATTGTACTTTTCGTTCTCAGCACACAGACTCCATGAGATCCAGTACTATCATCTACACAGTAACAGAACCAGTTTTGATGTTGTAAATGAAGAAAATCTTTTAAATTTGTTATTAATTACAACTCCATTTAAAAAGAGCACAAATAACGATTCTCAAACTAAAAGAAATTTTACAGCCCTTTTCAATGAGAAAACATTTGTTTATTCAGTGCAGACTTGGCCACTGCTTTTTCAAAATTACCTACCAAGGTTGTATTGTCAGATACTTTTATGTCTATACACTGAGCTCACAAAATAATGTTTGATCACTAGTTCTGATATTCTTCCATGGAAGAAAAGGAACGCTGAAGATATAGTCTTCTTACAGACTGGCCACCACTAACAGGGCCACTTTATAACTAGCTTAGGAAAGTGCACATTTTATGTCAGGAGGTACTGCCTTTCCCACAGAAGGTCATTTTGAAGAAGAAAATACCATTCTTTACAACTGAAATGTTATGGAATAAAAAATATGGATGCTTTATTTAGTTGATAGGATTCTTCCCTAGACATCCTATCTGGCCATCTATTGGAACAAACATAATGACATAAAAGAGGATTACCCAATGCAATTTGTGAATCTGTTTCTGCAACTGTTTTATTGTGAAATAAAGTAATTGTTTCAGGGCTTTTTAATATATTTTAATATATTCTAGTGACAATTTTAAGCGTTGTTAAAACTGTTTTGAAACAAACGCTTCAAATATAAAAATGAAATGAAGATTTTTACTGACAATTAAAGCCAGTGTTTGGTCTTCTATCAGCATTAGTTTCTGACTGTTTCTGTGGTGTTCAACCAGGTGTTGTACGAGATCTTAAAGGCTGTAAAAAGTCTTGAAAATCTGAACACACTTTAAACCTATATATTGTTAATATTCTTTAAAATATAATTGCCATTATGTAAGAAGAATTTCAATCATTTTAAAAGAATAAAATATCTTTAGTCTATATTACTATTATATCAATAATATTGTGAATCTCTGTAATAAAGGATGATGTTATTAATAAAAAAAAAGACACTATCCAAGTAGGCTAATTATATGGTCAGTAGAGCAAAGCCAAGAAAAGAGTTTTTTTTCTTATCTGAAAAGGTTTGTCAACAGCAAGTGCTAAACAATATCTCAAAAGGAAAAATAGTTTTTTTGGGGGGGCAATATATATATATAAAATTTTTGTTATTAAGTTATCTAATCATGCCTGTCCAGAGATAGGAATGCAAAGACATAACTGATTACCTCCAAAATCCAGTGGAGGCTGAAATTTCTAGTACTATGATAAGCCAAATCTGGATAGAGAGTAAACAAGCACAGGATATGTTGGATTTACATTCTGATATTCCACATTTATCAATAATTAACTAAGAGATCAATTTAAAAATTGTTTTGGGAGTGGATGCTTATCCTTACACTACAAAAAAAAAAAAATAAAAATCATTTTAGAAGGACAAGAGAAACTGATAGTGAAAAATGACATGCTTCTTCAGAACTGAAGTAATGTGGCAAACCCGCAGAAGTTTACACGAAAATAAAGGACACAGGGATAATACTTATAATGTACTGAATTTGTAAAGAAAATTCCTTCCTTCCTCTGGAGAGACTTCAAAAACCCACATATTTTCAAGGGAAATCTATCTAACCAATGCTGAGAAATTAAATAAAATATGTATCCTTGTGATGAAATAAGAAGTTATTAATCGAAAACAGTCATTATCCAAGTAGGTTAATTGTATGGTCAGTAGAAAGAAACCAAGAAAAAAAAATATTTTTCCTAGTCTGGAAAGAACTGTCAACAGCAAGTGCTAAACAATAGCTGAAGAGGAAAAAGTATTCTTAGCTATAGATATTCACCAAGAGTTTGGATGGACTAAACTCAATAGGGGAAGCATGATTCTTGTGCTTGCAGTACGTTAACCACTCCCATCCCAAAAGAGAACCAAAGTGTGGTAAACTGCTCAGGTTCAGAATTGAATTCTGGAAAATCAGCATGTTTTTAGTGTGTTGTTCTGAAATCAGAAATGAGCAACTTCAGAGCACCAGACTGCAAAATGACAGAAGAAAGTAAAGCAGGAGCTAGGAACAAACTTTAAGGCAGCATTAGACAAAGATTAGATGAAGTATTTCAGCCAGACCCAAAAGGAATTTGAGAACACAGAGAATGTAAAACAAAAAGATCTGAAAGATCGTTAGCGTACCTGAGCAAATTAATTTCTAAAATGTCATAGACAAAGCTTATTACCAGTTGTGGGGGAAAAAAAAAAAAAAAGGTATGGAAAGATGAAAAAAGCAAAATATTTGGAGAAATCACATGAAATAAATCTGATGTGTGTATTTGCCATTTGGAAAGCAGGGAATAATGATGCAATCTAAAGCCATCTAGAGTTAAAAATGAGACACAGTTTATGATATATCCTGCAAGACCAACACACATCTGTATTTTTGTTGTCTATCCTGACTTCCAAAGACAAGTCAAATGCGTCATGTGCCTGGTAGTAACCACAGAATGGCATGGGATGGACGGGACCTCCAGGATCACCACGTTCCAACCCTCCTGCCACAAGAAGAGTTGCCAGCCATGAGATCATGTACTAGGTCAAGTTGCCCAGGGCCCCATCCAAACTGGCCTTAAACACCTCCAGGAACAGGGCACCCAAAACCTCTCCGAGCAAACTGTTCCAGCACCTCATCATTCTCTCAGTAAAAAACTGCCCCCTGACATCTAATCTAAATCTTCCTTCCTTTAGTTTAAAACCATCCACCCTTGTCCTATTACTATCTACCAGTGTAAAAAGTTGTTTTTCCCTGTGTTTAAATATTGGAAGGCCACAATGAGGTCTCCTCTCAGCCTTGTCTTTTCCAGGCTGAACAAGCCCAGTTCCTTCAGCCTGTCTTCATAGGAGAGGTGCTCCAGCCCTTGGATCATCCTCAAGGCCATCCCCTCTCTCCATCAACCAGAACCCGTAAGTCCTTCTCAGCAGGGCTGACTCTTAAGGAGTTCTCCCAGTTTCTATACATATCTGGGATTTCCTTGACCCAAGCGCAAAACCTTGTGCTTTGTTTCGTTAAACCTCATTAGGCTCACAAGAGCCCACCTTTCAAGTTTATCAACCTTTGAAACACTTCCCTCTGCTTTATCAATCACACCACTCAGGTGTCATCCGCAAACTGCCTGAGGGTGCACTCGATTCCATCATCTATGTCATTATTAAAGATGTTAAAGAGTACCAGTCCCAAGACAGACCCCTGGGGGACACCGCTCGTTACTGGCCTCCACCTGGACATAGAGCCATTGACCACAAGCCTCTGGCTGTGACGTTCTGACCAATTTCTTATTCACCAAACAGTCCACCCTTCAAATATATATCTCTCTAATTTAGAGATAAGGATGTGGGGGGAACCATATCAAAGGCCTTGCAGAAATCCAGGTAGATGACATCATTTGCCTTCCCTTTGTCCACTGATGCTGTCATTCCATCATAGAAGGCCACCAGATTGGTCAGGCATGACCTTCCCTTGGTGAAGCCATACTGGCTGTCTTGGATCACCTGCTCATCCCTCATTGCCTTAACATGTCTTCCAGGAGAATCTGTTCCATGATCTTCCCAGGCACAGAGGTGAAGCTCGCCAGCCTGCTGTTCCCCAGATCCTGTTTCCTCCCTTTCCTGTAAATGGGAGTGATGTTTCCCTTTTTTTTCCAGTCCCCAGGCACTTTGCCTGACAGCCACGAGTTATCAAATATGATGGTGAGTGGCTCGGCAACCACATCAGCCAGCTCCTTTAGGACCCTGGGTGCATGTCATCCAGCCCCATGGACTTGTATCCATTCACTCTCATGAGTTGGTCTTGGACTTGCTCCACCCTTACAGCAGGGGAGAGTTTGTTCTCCAAGTTCCCACTGAGAGGTTCATGTTGAGAGATGTGAGGTGCAGGGATGTGAGAATCCTAGCTGCCAGTGAAGACTGAGGCAAAGAACTTACTGAGTACCTCAGCCTTCTCCATATCCGTTGTCACCAGTTCTCCTTTCTCATTTAGCAGAGAAGGTACACTCTGTTTGGCCTGTCTCTTCTTGTACCTGTAGAATCCTTTCTTGTTGTTTTTTAACATCCCTCGCCAAGTTCAGTTCTGTCGGTGCCTTGGCTTTCCTAATCCCATCTCTGCATGTCTGAACAGCATCCCTCTGTTCTTCTCCAGTGACATGTCCTTGCTTCCACTAACTGCACTTGCCCTTCTTTTCCCTCAGTTTGACCAGCAGGTCCTTGCCAAGCCTTGCTGGTTTCCTGCCTGCTTTCTTATTCTGAGGGATGGAAAGCTCCTGTGCTCTCAGAAAGGCATCCTTAAAAGAGTAGCCAGTTTTTTTTCTCTTCTTTGTCTCTAAGGACTTCTTCCCAAGAGATCTCATCTAACAATTCCTTAAAGAACTTGAAGTTCACTCTCTTGAAGTTCAGGGTCCTGACCCCACTTTTTGCCAGGCCCACGTTCCTCAAGATCATGAACTCGACCAGGGCATGGTTGCTGCAGTCCAGACTGCCTCCAATCTTAATATCTTTAACAGTCTCCTCTGCATTAGTAACAGTTGTAGGGATCAAAAATATTGGATTCTTTACTCAACTAGTAGTTAGGATTTTTTGTGTCTGATANATTTAAATTATGAGCACTCCTATCATGGCAAACAGACTAATATTCTTACTATGGATCAATAACTTGATAAGAGAGGGAGAGGCTGCAGTCCACCAGGCTTGCAAAGAACACATTCAAAATCAGGGTAGCCTGAATATGCTGACTGATAAGTAACTGCAATCACATCGCTGCTTTCCAGTCACATCATTTCAGGTTTATAAATATGATCTCTGTGGAGAGTCCAGGGGTTGGCAGGCCAACATTTTCTCCTCCCAGAAGTTTACATTCCAATTTAGAGATGAAATCTTCTTCTTCTGCTCCATATTTTCAGACAGCTGAAATAAGGAGCTAGTTAACTAACCAAATCCCTTATCTATCATCTTCGAAGGGACCTTTAAGACATCTCTTGCTGGGTTATACTGCTAGACTTCATAACAGCCTAAATAGAAAGAGATACCCTGTCCTCTGTGTATCAAACAGTTTGGTTTGGTGCATAGGAAAGCTTAAAAGCTTTCAGAATGGGGTGGCTGGCTGCATCCTTCAACTACTACAAGCCTTTGATAATTTTCTTTTTTTCTACATTTTCTGAATAGTCTTCAGAGAAGTTCTTACCTGCCTACCACACAACAGTTAGTGTGATTGGAGAGTTGCCTTCCAGTACTTCAACGGCTGCTCTCAGGGAAATTCAACATTGTGAATTTCACCTGCTTAACTAAATCTGTTCTGAGTTTGAATAAAAAGGCACATGCATTATTACTCACAACATGACCATCAAGCTGAACTCACTTCTCATATTTGCTGAAGAAATTATATTTTTAGCAATAATGACATCAGCAAAAAAAAAAAACAAAACAGAAAATTAATCTGTGTTGTAGGGTTATGAAACTTTGTACTTCTTGTTATTTGGAGGACACCTTCAGCCACCACATCTCTGTATCTTGTGTAATATATAATCAGTTTTAAAAAATAGAGAAAATCTAGACATACTAGTGAGTCAGATGGCTGAAAGGCAATCATATTAAGAAAGTGATACTAGTAATTCATGAAACTGAATCAAAAGATATATTTCTCCAGATGTTGCCACTGACGATATTAACTTTAAGGCCATAACTTGTCCCTAACCATGCAATTTTTTAAGTTCTATCTTCACCTTTTGGATTAAGCTCTTCTTTTCTTCCTTGGTTAGTTCATTTTATAAAGCTGTCTTCCTTCTTTGTATATCCATTACAACCAATAACTTACTTTCTTTATTTCCAGAGTTCAATGCCTCTCACATTTCATTTTTCATATTAAATTGCTTAACCAGAGAAAATATAAAATTTTTGAGCTTGGCTTTGCCTTGTGAAACAATTTTTTCCCTTTTAAGAAGCTTGACATGTGCCTACCAGACAGCCTATATAAGAGCCTGACAACTGAGAGCAGATGATTCATTTCAGCTAAAGGTGGAGTCTAAAGACACTGACTTCTTGTAGGCATCTAACTCAGGAGTTGTGACTAACTCCACTCCATCCACCTCTTTTTTCAAGAGTAACCTAATCAAGATCCATTTGTTTTTTACTTATAACATGGAGCCAAAACCTTTTGTTTATATTAAGTTCCTAGCATGGATATCTTCATAGAGATTCTGCACAGCTATAACACATACAGTGCATCCAATCTGACTTCTCTTTCTCCTCTAGGAGAACCACATGGATCCTTCACATAAAGTCTTACATCTGCAGTTGTGAGTTGTGAATGAACATAGAAGAACACTGGATTCCAGAAACTCAAGAAAAAACTTGGATATAAGTTATTCATCTTATTAAAGAAAAAAAAAAAAAAGACAAAGAAGCTTCAATATGTTGTCCACAAGGTGTTCCAGGACAGACCCCAAATTTAGGGAGATATCACATGGATTTCTCAATGCTCCTACTATCTACTACACTTCCTAAATTATGGGAATTTAACATAGCAGAAGATTATTTGCTGAAGATACTTTTCTCTTTTCCTTCTCTGCTAGAATACCATATATTAGGAACTCCTCTAGGGAAAATAACTTGAAAAAAATATAGTGGATGCTAAGTAACTTAATGGATAATAAAATGCTTTGTGCTTCTGGGACTGCTATTTAAAGGCCAACTTGATGTTTTATGTAAAATAAGTATTGCAATCTTAGGACATCACCTTGCATTTCATCAGGATTGACTACAGGTAAAGCACTTTTTCCCCAGTAAGAGCACACAATTCTAGGAGTCATTAATAAGCTCCCTTGGGACAAGTGGCCTTTTTTGCTGCTCCCACCCCATCCCCCAAAAGAGGGAGTTACAAAGTAAAAATAATAAAAAGAAAATCAGTAAAAGTTGGATGCCTTTTCACCACATAGACAGTGATGCTAAAGACTCAGTTAAATACTGTAATTAGAACTATTTTGTATGAATGTGTTTTGTCCTCTCACCTAAAGTATGAAAAATTAACCAGTTCTATTGCATTTATTTTATTGTATATAAGCCCATTTATGGGGCTTATGACTTGAAATAAGCTGTTTGTCTGCTTTATTCCGTGTTGGAATAGGACATAGGACTATAAAGTCTTCTAACATCAATATCAATATTTTTACAAGGACTTTAACTGTCTCCAGAAACAGCTGGAAGAAAGCTGCACTGAAATCAAAGCAGTGAGCTACATAGTGCATAATATCCATTTCTATGAGAAGTTATGTGATTATCAGAGAAAAACAGCCTCAGAACTTCCGAAGTTTCTTAGGATATCTATGTTCAAAATCAAAGCCTGTATAAAGAGCTGGAAGCACCGAAGATGAAAAGCACATGACCCTTGGGAAGGAGCCCTAATACCATTCTCTGGACAGCTGCATACAGAGTATTGCTATCATCTGTAAAGACAACTGTATCTAACCATAAACACTGGGGTAGAAGCTCATTTCCAACAAGGAATCAGGGGTGGGCAAAAAAGGCCTGTGTTACTAGGAACACAAAGGTTAAAAAAAATATTATGTGTCAGCCTTCTCTTGCTACTTCCTTCCCTGTTATACAGACCCATATTTCTGTCTGAAGATCAATATTGTTTTCTCAGAATAACCTGTCCTTGTAATCTTTAGTGAAAAAAATTCTTGTGGTAGCTGAGCAGGTGAAACTGAAAGTTCGAAGTGGGAACCAGTTACTTGTTCATCCTAACTTAGGAGTGCAAGATTAAAATAGATGGTCATGGGCAGATGGGAATCCCAACGAGCTTGCTCAAGTCTGAAATAAGCAATTCCTTCAGAAATGAATAAAGAGGCTAGATTATGTGATCATCGCTGTATTGGCTGTAGAAAGAACTCTTTGAGTAAATCTTGCACTCTCCTGACACAGAAAATTACTGTAAAAAGAATACTCCTGTTAGCTTGTTTGTCCATGTATTCAGTCATCATAACCAGGATAAGTTAAAGAGAATACATTTAGGAACTATTGAGAAAATGGCAAACCATTGTTCTGACACTGAGAGGTGCCACTTTGGCAGTCTCAGAGAAGTTTGTGGAAGAGCCAGCTGCAGGGTTGGCAAGGAGGGCAGAGGCAGTGGGACCACCTTTCCATAGTGAATTAGACAGGAATCTGGAGCTGCTATTCAGAGATCTGAATATCCCAAGGAAGTTCATTACAAAAGATGCTTGACTGGGGGGAGGCAGTCAGTTGGAAAACGGTATTTCAGTAGAAGTCATGTATTCCTCCCCTGTGTGAGTTTCTTTTCCTGGAATTTAAACTTTTTTTTTTTTTTTTTTTTTTAGTTGAACTCAGTTTAATTACGGCTAGCAAGGATTGAGGTGATAGTTTCCTCTTCTCTAATTGATTACAAATCTAAATGGCCTGCTTTAGTCCAATTTTTTTTACTCTTTCTAGCCATGGTATGAATAATGACACTGCCTTGTATTAAGTCATTGGCCTCTTTCACAGTTGTATGCATCTGAGCCCAGAGTAGCACGCACACAGCTGTGAGAAGTCTTTGTGGCATAATGTCTGCTTTCAGTGTTTTCAGCTATCATCAAATCCTCTGAAAATCCACAGATTTGTCTGCTCTAGGTTTAACTTGTAAGAGTTATCTTCCAATATTTGTTATCAGCTTTCCTTGAATGCTACTCCAAAATTCCCCTGCTTTACTTTAAATTTTCCATCGTCCTCTTCCAGCACAAAATTGCACCAGTGTGAGATCCCAAGAAAAAGTGATTAATACATAATTTGGGATTTGGCTGGGGAAAAAAAATCAGTCCCTTAAATCACCCTTTTCTTTTCTTTTCTTTTCTTTTCTTTTCTTTTCTTTTCTTTTCTTTTCTTTTCTTTTC
>JACDJE010000481.1:461622-518339 GCA_016647715.1 Pavo muticus
AAAAAAAAAAGAGCAAAATTTGGCTTTGGAACTGACAGCATAGATGGAGGAGATACCACAACCTACGTTCAGATTAAGAAGGATTTTACAAAGTTTGAATACTTCTCTGTCAACAGAGTTTGAGTAATCAGAGCCTAGCCATGTGGAGTCTGTGCTGGCACTCATGCTACAGAATCAGTACACAGAAAGCATCATGGAGAATTTGAGCATCATGCTTTCCAGTCAGTTAAAAACTGATCGAATGCCTTTTTAATCTGTGATTTTGGATACAAAAGCTAAAATGTAGTGTGTCTTTTCAATTTTAGGTTTTATAAAGACATTCTTCTCTGAAGATCAAAGCCTGGTTACATTAATTTAGAAATTATATCCTTTTTAAAATTACATTCAACATGGTCTTTCACTGTTTTTAGAATGACTTACAAAGTCAACATAATTATACATGCATTCATTTACACTACAGCTCAGTAGATTTTAGATTTTATTCCTATGATATTCTGGCATCATGTGTGTGATATCTAATTATTTGGAAACATTCTGTGGCAACAGTTAGGTCCAAGTAGTTGGGTCTGATTCTAATTTATCACACTATAGCGCAGGCTTTCACTCATGACGTCACTCTTTCTCCAAAATGGTTGTATTGAAGGGTTCTCAACAGACATCTCTTCTGCTTTTGAATGAAGTTGATATACCTATGTAAATTTCTCTCTATTACTCCCTTCAAGCACATTCTGCATTTTACAGAACTGAAATTTAAGAGAACATCTTTTTAATCCTTACGTGATCTGACTATTTAACAAAATTGCTAAGGGAGATGCTAGTTTAATGAAAAAAATTTCTGTTTACTTTTTTTCTTGAAATACTAAAAAAGAGTCTTATTACCAATGGAAAAAAAAAATCTTTTCTGGCTGAGAATATAAAAAAAATCCATGAATTTCAGTCACGTTGTATTTATAGGACATTTAATATATATTTGTCAGAAGGGCACTCTGTAAAGATTTAAAGGCACATCCCTGATGACAATCTGTTTTAGATAGGTTATAGGAAGACTAGGATTTAAATGGTGGTAGCATCAAACCAGAAGTCTGGGCAGCGGATGTGTCCTCTATCAATAGCACACTTCCCCAAGAGCCCACTTATCTAACAGGTGTTAGCAACCAACATTCACACGTCACAGGAGCTAAGAATATCCCTTCTTCATTAATTAGCTTCGTGATATATATTTGACCATGCCTGGAACTGCTAGTTTAAAAAAAAAAAAGATGACACAGCTTATTATATCACTGTGAGGATCAGGTTCAAACTGATAGTCAATACCACAAAACTCTTAGCTTATCTACTGCTTTTTTTTTTTTTAGTGTTTCAACTATTAATCGCTCAGAAAAATCTGAATAGGATTTGTGCTAGGGATCTCTCTAAATACATAGTAAGGATGAGATTGTACTGGGTTCAGTAGCCCTGTTTTCCAGTCTTTCAACACAATACCAATAAGCTTTGTACATTCACCCACACTTGCATATTATCATCCCACTCCCCAGAGCATACAACACACACTCTCTGTTTCATGCTGTGAAAATACTATGGCTGTAGGCTGCAACAGAGTCCACATATTATTTTGGACCTTTTGAGCTGAAAATACCTCACTAAATATGAGAATTAAGTCCCAGTCCCAGAGGAACAGCATATCAAAGCCTTAGCCCACCATTACATAGTGAGAGGGCTATCAGTCTAGTCCACGGGGAGCCAGTCCTAAGCATTGTGGACACAGTGCTGTTCAGAAGCATATGCATTCTTCTAGCACAAACTTCTTGGGTGAGTATACACACTTAGGTGTTAGATGAGCTTTCAGGAGATGTCTATGTATACAAATGAAATGGATAACATGCTATGAGAATGTTCACTGTTTGAGGGTTAACCTTCACTACCCATTAGGAACTGTTCTTGAAATATTCCACCGCCTGACTCACAGTGACCCAGCCCATGCCTTATCATTCCATTTCTAGCCATAGCACTCCTCTCTTACATAACAGAAATTCCCACTTGCCCTAACCAATACTGTGGCACCCCTAGGTTGATGGATTTTGAACTAAAGGCAAAGTCTCACTGGGACAAAAGAGGATAGGAAAACCATCCAAATATTCTGTAATTCAATATTCCATATAACAAATGTACAAGTTTTACTTATTACTGACTGCCACACAATAACTTTGTGCTATAGTCTGAATGCATCCTACTAACTTCAAGAAGAACGTGTCAAGTATCTCCGTAGAGGTTGGTACTCAGAGAGAGGTCAACAGTTGCTTTGTCACTTGAGTGACAGATGTCTATGTTTGGGGAATCTGAAGGTTCAGAATTCACATTAGACTAATGGCCCACAAAGGAGGAGCCTCTTGGATGGATATGCTGCATTATATTTCATTTTCTATGTAATGAGTTTATTTTATTCAAAGAAGGTGGCAAACGAAAATGAGATTTCTACTTTATTATTATAAGACCTAAATTATGGTAAGGAATGCAAACAAATGCAGATGGCTAACCTTTTTATTATTTCTTAATCCATTTGCTTATTAGAGTTCATCATCTGTTAGTTTTAAAACAGACAGATGAAATCAGTTAAGTTGGCTTCTGAAGCTTGTAATAGAGATCACATTTTGCTGAAGGGTTTACGTCATGGATGATCCAGCCAGCATAAAAGCTCAACAGAAAGCAAGTTTAAAAGTTTTCAGACAGGCTAGATGCAAAATAAATAAGAATATCTAATATTTGAACAAAAGCGTAATATTTAAATAATAAATATTTAAGTAGTTCTAGCAAATCTCATGACAGGTTATCCACTAAAGAGTTAACAACTCTTAAAAAACGTTAAATTACTGCACATTAATTTGAGTACCTTTCTGCCAAGCTAAATTTCTCCCACCTTCTACTGAAAAAGAATTTCCATATAGAAATACCCTGCTTCCACAGTTTCATTTCAGAGATAAATATTTCCTAATGTGGAAATGCCATCCTGCACAGCTGAGAAAAAAACTATCAATTTTACTTTAAGGAATAAAACATATATAATGCTGCAATGTAAATAAAACTGAGTTATTGTTGCTGTGGGAACCACAACTTTGAATATCTTCACTATTGTACATTTAAATTCTCCACCATAATGTTGCATTAACTTTATTTCTTTTTGCATTACATTTATACCTAATGTGATTCCATTTCCCGCTCTTTACAGATGCAGATTAGCTACTGTAATGTTCCTGATGCAAAAACTGTTTTTGGTAAATCGTATCAAAATGCTTCATGGAACTCAGTGAGAAATGTTGATATATGGAAATTGGTCTTTTTTAAAATTTCCCCTCCAAAACCAAATTGCATATTTTGAACAACTCCTCCCTTTCTATCATCACTTCCCATATTTCTGCAGAATTAAAGGGAATGGCACATCTGTGACATTTCAAAAGGAAAGTTCCCATTATTGTTAATCTAATGCTTATTCCAAATACACTGTACAGCAAGTTACAGTAATCTAAACAAACAAATAAAAGTGACAAAAGTTAACAACTTGCCAAATTTATCAGGTTTGCACTGATAAAGAATCTTTCCCTGTGAACTGTAAAGATTTTGGTATATAAAAATCAGACTATATTCATAAGAAAATAATTTCAGATTATAATTCGCAGCTGATGATTTATGAACCAACAATTGACTGTAAACATAATACTTTATTTAATATACTCATTAAAACATGTTGTGTGTTACAACTCTCACTGGAAACATTCTCTTATATGTTAGATAAATCCTTTGGATATTCCCTCCTCTTTCTTTAGTCATTTCCTATTTTTTTTTATAGTTTTTTTTTTTTTTCCGATTCAGAACAAGATAATGATAAATTAATTCTAGGTCAAATATTTGTAGGTACTACATTGAGTATTTTTTTTATAATGAATATAATTGTAATTATTGAGATTAAGGTACTTGGGGACAAATAGTGTAGGTTCCAAAGACAGTATAATAAAAGTGCCCATTAAAATCAAGGTAGAGCATAGATCAATAGTACTTAAGAGACTGGTTGCTTTCAAACAACTCAGGGGAGAGAGGTTAAATTATATCTATACATTATATTATTTCATTGAGCAGTACTGGTAACAAAAGTTGAGAGCACAGAACTAAATCAGCTACTGCCTATTTACAACCAAAATATTTTTCCCTTAGAGATCTTGCAAAGTTATGTTACAGTGAAAACAAGGCACAGAAAAAAAAAAAAAAAAAAGAAAAGAAAAAAGCAGTGTTTTGCTGCTCACTGCAATTCAGTAGGAACAGCACTTACTTCACTTCCTTCTTTGCAGTGTTGCATTTGCCACTGACTTCCTATGTAACCATCAGTGAATTCAGCACAGGTCTGTCTGTCCAAAATCCATTCATGGCAGGTCTATTCTAAAAGTGCAACAACATGCTAAATAATATTAATGAAAAAAAGAAAGCTAAATACAACCCTTTGCTTGAAACTGTATATATAGAGATGTGAATGTGCAAACCTAAGTATGTGCATACAAATGTACATGTTTGCACATGCCATGCACATCTGTATTTCTACACTGAGTGCCTATATACAGATAAAACTACGCATGTGTAATTGAAGTCATTATTAAGGAGAGCATATGTAGGGAGAAACTGAGTATATTAAAAACTTCTGTAATTTGAAATTGATCACAAGTCATTCTCAGAAAATCCATTTATTACAGTGTCTTGCTAGCTCTGACTTATATTTATAATCTATCAAGCACTTAATCAAAATGTTACACAGCTTTGACAGAGAACTTTCCTATACTCTACAAGATATGACTGTAAAATGTCTTCTTTCTTTCACTGCATGATTGAAAAATCAAGCTTTGAAATTTTATTTTAATAACATTGTTAGAGGTCTGTGTATTTCATTTCATTGTCAAAGTCTAATAGAATAATAAACCTTGATATTTCATCAGCCTTAAGTGTTTTCTTTTTTCCTCTCTCTTTTTTTCACATAATGGTTTTAGGATTTTAGTTACTTAGTAGATTTAAATGGTACTCTTGGCATCTTTAATATTGATTCAGGTATCCTTAACCTCTTTGAACATACAGAGGCATTCTTTGATGCTTCTATAAGGTGGAAATGTACATAAAAGATCCGTCTAATTTATAAAGATTCCACAAAAATAAAACAAAAACAAAACTTAATCACTTTCTGGAATTTCTTTAACCTCTTTTGCTTTGACTTTTACTATGTTTTGGCAGATATTAATAAAGGAATGAGAGTAATAGATGAGGATAAATGCGTTATACTAATGTTCCTCTGGAAATCATTTCCACTTGCATGTAATTCAGAAGTAAAGAAAAGAGCAACAAAACCTTTTATAATTTTGTTCTTTTTTTTTTCAATCTACAGCTGAAATGTTCCTGTAAGACTTATTTTCTATGTGTAAATAGTACTACTGATCACCAAAAAAATAAATCTGAGTTTCTTTTGAAAGCTTAAGCTATTTGCAAATTTCTTTCATTCATACCATAGTCCAGATACCATTAAAATATGAAATACTTTTTCCTATTCGTTTTTGTTCATTTGTTGGTGTTTTTTTTTTTTTTTTAACTTCTAATTTACCAATAGTTGAATTAATGTATAAGAATTACATTTTTACACCTGGAAATTTCCCTCCGAAAAGTCAAAAGGTCTAGCGCCTGTAACCAAGTTTTGCCCTAGATATCTCTTTTCTTCTTTTTCTTACTGGTTTATTCTGGAAAGAGGGAAGGAATAAGGAAGTGTTTTCTGGCACAGCGCCTACATACCCTTACTGTGATCTCTCTTTTGAAACTGAAAACAAGTTGAATGCCGGGAAACACAAGTGACCCATAGGTATAGTTTAGTATTTTTGATTTGAGCAGTTCTTTAAAGAGTGTGTTTACATTTCTTTGGGGAAGACTTGCAAAGCAGAATCTGCTTCTGCCATGAACTGAAGGTGCAGGAGATTCGAAAGGACTTCAACACAATCTTACGGTATAAATATTGTGTAATTGGATCAGCTCTGCTTTAACCTTTCCGTTCTCACCAACTCCCGGTGTGCGTTCTTCTTCGTGTCCCCTCACACGGCAAGGTGAAATATCTGTCCCCATTTGTAGCCTGCAGCCTGACCTTTGATCTAGACTGTTCACTTGGAATTCAGTTCCAAATGACTAGTGTTCTGTCAGGCAAAATCTACATAATCTGCTGTCAAAGACTGTCAAACAAATGGTTGACTTCATACACCCCATTTCAGTAAAATGATCAAAACATCAGAAAGAAAAAAAAATATATCTTTCCTTGGGATGAAAATCTGGTGCAAATGAAAGAATCTTTGAAAAGGTAAAAATCAAACTCTTCCTGGGAGGATGTAAATAGGCACACAAAATAGTGAATGTATACTATTAATTTTTATCTCAGCTGTGTAATGAATTTTTCCTATTTCAGATTTGAGTTCTGTAAATTTATTTGTTTTTATATTAAAAACAAACAAACAAACAAACAAACCTGTCAGACCCAGAAAGCAGTCAAGATAAGTTTGGGAGGAAGTATTAAATGGCAAGCAATTATATGTGGTCCAACAATTGTGCAGGAATAGTTCTTTCAAATCCCAAAGTCTTTGTTTACAAACGTCATCAAACCGGTTGATTGCATATGAACCACCATTAAAAATAAGCTTAGGTATTAGTTTTCCCTCAGGGGAAAAGGGCAGTTAATACATCCATTTCTAAGTGTAATTAATTTTCAGTGCTACACATATTTTATAGCATAACTTTTATCTTAGTAAATCATTTTCTTTTGTTCTTGCAACAAAGTTCCTTGTAAAGTTGAATGAAGAAGCTGCAGGCATCCTCCATTTAATCCATGTCCATTAGAAATTACACATTTTGCTTTCTAAGAGCTGTGAGCTCTTTTCTTACCTGAGGCTGTTTTCTTTTTAGTGGCTTTTATGAATAAGTATACTAATTTCACTTTATTCTTCCTCTACATCTATCCTATTATTAAAGCTTCAGAGATGCTGTATTCTTGCCCTGAGAAACAGCAATTCACTCTGCTAAAGGTAATACGCTATTTTGCCTCATTATAATAAACACCAATGTTTTTACAACTGCAACAGTTCTCCACCAGTATTAGCATATTTTGGCTGAGGTATTGTTTTACTGTGACCTGTATAATAAGTGTCACATTAGCAACACAACAAATCAAACGTTTGTTAATTTCCCTCGCTTTCCCACACAGCTGCTAGTGTTATCGTGTCACCAGATTTTAATTAATATGATAAGTAACACTTGCAAGGCAACAAGCTGATTTTTTCCCCCGTGTGTGTGTCTCTGTGTGCACACGTGTAGACCAGAAAAGCAGCAAATAAGAGACTTTTGTGGCAATTGCCTCACTCACGTTTAAAACAACTCAGTATTAAAAGATAAATCTCCTTCAGCTTGCCCTGAGAAGCCAGGATGTGAATCTCAAAATATGTTACAAATGTACTTGATTTGCCCGTTCTACTATTTTATTTTTATATTATTAAGCTTTCACCACCTGAGATATACGTGGCAGACTATTTCAATCTATCTCATTTCTTTCCCCCTATATAAGTAATAACAAATATATGCCTGACTTAGAAAACCTTAGAAAGTCTTTTTTCAGGTACTGCATCCTACCAGCTGAATTGCTTTAGTACAAGTCAAAAGTGCCATCTATTTGTAAAAGCTAGAAATGCACCAGCGGCCACTGCTGGAGTTGAGTGTGTGAGATAACCACATGCTTCCCTTGCACATTGCTTTGCTAGCCCACAATGTGGGTCACCAGAAAGTCAGCGAATAGCTTGAGAGAATTATTGCAGGAATTTAGATTAAATTTCCCTTGGAAGACGTTAGCCACTCTGTAACTGGGACATTGAAAGAAATTCCCCTCTTCTGCAGAAGCATCCAACTGGCTTTCTAGCCTCTGTCCCAGGAAGTATAGAAAAGAAATTACTTCCAACTGAGATGGAGAGCTTGCCATGTTTTATAGAGCTCAAAGATTTGAGTATCAGGTCCTGACAGCACATTTTTAACCTCAGTTGCATCATTAGACATAAATTTATATACATAAAATCATAATTTTTCAAATTACTGTACAATTATTGAATAGTCAATTGTGTTCTCGTTACATTGACAATGGCAAGTTGCCATTTCCACCATTTTATTAGGCATAGGATGATGCTCTGAAGATTTTGCTTCCATCATTGCCAAGCCCTCCCAGTCAGCAGAAGAATTCTTTTCAACATATATGAAAAGCAGGGCCACCTCTTAAAGAATTTTCACGTCAATAGTGTTCCCTATTTTAAGGGCAATATTGAGTTTCCTACAATCTTCAAGTGGGAAGGTTGAAGAATATAACATATATCAAAATGAAAGGAGAAAACCCAGAGCAGCAGGGATCTGAAAGCAGAAAAGTGAGATGGGAATGGGTCTTGCAGAGAAAATTCCCCTGCTGACATCAAAGGAAATAAAAGTGCACACACATACACACATAAGAAAAAAAAAAAAGACAAAGAGCTGCTTTTTCTAAGACCCAGTTATAAACTGTTGCTGATATTAGACTGCTGAATTTTAATTCCCTTCTCCACTAAAATGCCTCTTTCTCTTTTAACCTATTTCTCATTATAGCTTGCAAATGGACAAACTACTTAGAAAGAGACCACTGGGAGAAAAAAAAATGCCCTGATAAACTACCAGCATCTCTGCTCCAAACAGACTCACTGGTTAAATCACACGCTTGTGCCAGAAGAAAGGAATGGCTCATGGAGCTTCTGATCGGAAAGAAGAAAAACGCTGTTGAGCATTTCAGAAAATATGAAATAGACAAAGATGTAACACAAGAATAGAAATGGGTATATAATAATAATAGCTGCGTCACAGGTATTTCACTAGGATCAATGAACATTTCTATTCTATGCCTAAACGGCTGCAGAAAGATTGTCCCAGTGTGTTCCTGGCTACTGGCTTCCAATCCCTCTGAACAAGAAGTGAGTATATTGCTGTTTATTGGCTTATAAATTCAAACAAACAATATGTACAAGAAATAATAAAAAAAAAAGTCTGTATGCTTAAATCTTCTAGGGTTAAAAACAAACAATATGTACAGTTTCAAATATAACTGGGGGGAAATGTCTAGCTTCAGGTAAAATACAGAAGGGAATAGTGACCAATCTGCTCTCTATCTAGAAACAAGTTATTTCTGTGACTGAAGGAACTAAGATATGGCTATGTAAACTTTGAAACTCTGTGAGCCATATCAGTAACCTATTGAAAACTAAGTGCCAACTTAATTTCCATAACTATTTACATAAATCTACATGCAAATCATACATCCATACAGGCATAATACTGTCATTGTTTGCATTTTTATTCCCTTTGACTGACAAACAGAAACTGCTTCTCTTGTGAGTTCTCTAGTAATTAAGAAAAAAACCAAATAAACAACAAACAAGACCAGAGTGGCCTAAATGATGGCCCTTTCCATGGAGAGATACAGAAAGCATCTAGATGCAGTCTCAGTTCCAGTGAGGGCACCCTACAGCCTAAGCTATGTATTCAAAAAATACAAGTCTTGGCTGTCAGTGCAGATGGGGAGAGCTAAATTTGCACTTGGAACATCTCTGGGATTGAGAAAGCAAAGACTCTGCAAAATAGCCCATGGAGCTAAAGGCTGGAAGCCACCTCCTTGCAGAGAGCTCTACGCCATCCCCATGCAGTGTTTTCAAAAGGGAAGCAGAATAATCTGTTCTTTACTGACCTGGAAATGCTTACAGACCACTCCTAGACAAGTTAATAATGAGAAAGTCTGCCCTTGCTACAGCTAAAGAGATACCAGTAATACCTGGAGAAAAAAAATGGTCAGAAAGTATTACTAAAAGACATGTTGGAAAAGGAGTTATAGCCTTCCTCTGAAGAAAACTCTTCAAACATGCCAACCTAAGGGGCAATTCTGTAGCCTGTTTGGTGTCATGTAGAAGACACAATCTCAGTTTATAACAAAAATTAGCAACACTCAGAGGTGAAAATGAGCTCAAGCAAATCTTTGATTTCCTAAACCACTAACCCTGTGCTGTTGAAAACAAAGAGTAGCATTTTCCTCTGTAAATTCATATGTTTGCATCAACTGCCACTGTTGAGTAGGTAAAAATCTCTGCAAAATTCTCAAGTGGATCTTGGTGGCCTTTTCTGGACTCTGAAAAGTCAAGCCAGCCTCGCAAGAGGCATTTGTGACTGTCTAGCAGGAGTAATGACCAGTTCATACTGCACCACTGAGCTCTTGCCTCACCTGTATAGTCTATGCTAAATAACTAAAATAAATAGAAAATAATGTCATGAGTAATAGGGAGGGGGTTGGTTTTGGTCAGTCAATGCACAGAAAATTAGGAAATATTTAAATGAAGAATCTCTTTTGAATCTGGTGCATTTTTCTTTAAGAAGGTGACAAGCCTGCTCTATCTTACGTGGCATTGAAGAGGTCTGAGGAATCATGTGAGACAGTAAATGATGCAGGAAAATTGTGTTCTTGTGCTTTTTGTTAAATTCCTACAAAACTGTACTTGTAATGCAACAATCGCTTTGTCGTGAATAGGGCCCCTTGTCATTTGTTAGCTGACCCATCTCCGTTGTTACAAAAATCAAAAGGGAATTGATTTTGATGAACTGACATGCAACTGAAGGGTAACACAACCACCAGATGAACAAAAAGCCAGCTTCACCACCAGTAGGTGGATCAATACTGTACCTATGTCAGGTATATGTGGTTATAACAAAAGAAGAAAAAGCAAATAAACCCAAACTACACACCTCTTAAAATCTAAGGCCTTGTTGTTTCTTGTGTTTAATTTAGGCGTTTGCTGGTTTTCTCATCCAGAATTTTTGCATCTTAGAAGAGGAAAACCCTGCCCTACAATAGTATATATATATATATGCAAAGGTATGTCCAATCAAGAAACCTTGAAGACACAGTCCTTTAACCTTGCATGCTTTGTTCCTCTGTAAACAACATAGATGAATAAGTACTGCCTCTTTATTTAAACAGGCCTGTGCACATTAACAGTCATAGCATTGTTCCTTACACTAACCATTCAAGTCAGTACAGGAGAAAAAGTGGAAAAAGTAAAAGACCTTCATATCGTATGATACCTCTTCCTTCTGCTAATTGCAGAACTCAGTTCTGCAACCGAGTAAAGTCTTTGAGGCTGGGACTGGAAAACTCCACACAGTCCATTCCCTCATCCGACACACCATCTTCCACGAAAAAGAAGGCTGTCCTACCTTAATTCCCCACACTTTGTGTCCTTTGTGTATGTTACACCACATGTTTTCTCAATGTGAAAATAAAAGCTTTATTTCAATAAATAAATTTATTTCAATAAAATTTTCTAGAAAAAGTATTGGTCCTGCGTATTTCATTAACAGGATATTAATAGCTTTCGTTTCACAAAACCAGAAGTGGATATGTTCCTAATGAATCAATTTACTTTTGTTATGTTCTTTTACATCATTTATCTATTTGTTTTTAGATATGTGCATTTATGTCTCATGAATACTAAAGATATCCATGTATTATTATGCCGACATGAAAAACTTTGATATATTGGTGTGTAAAAAACTTGATAGCATGCATGAGAATGAGCAGCTGTTAATTTTATTCATAATTTGTGAGAAAGTTTCCCAAAGACATCATGAAAGCTCTAAAATATTACTTCTGGTTATTTGCCAGGGAGAGCGTGTGCTTGTTGAAGGCCTTTTTGAGTTACACAGATCAGTCCTGACTCCTTGGGAATGCTTTACATATTTTACTATGTAAATTAACATCATTTAATGTAAATCATATAATCTAATTGTGTATTTATCTGAAAGACCAGAGTGACTCTGAAGCATTTATTTTATTCTCTCAGAGCTATGTGATATGCCTTTAAAGAATTACCTTGTTATGGAGTATTTGCCAAAGAGACTGGACCCCAGTTCCTTTTCTTTTCATATCCAGCACTGAACTTCTTTTATGCTTCTATTAAAAATACTCTTGGGTAAATTAGACACAAAAAGCTGTGATTAAGTAATATTATAATGGTGACAGAAACAGAGAAATCAACAGTTAAAGCTCCCACTAATGTATGCGTCTACTTCACAAAGGTGTACTTTATATAACAATGGAAAAAGGTGACAAAGTAGGATATGTTTTTCTTGAATTTATTAACCTATTGATGTCTGAGATACACAAGCAAATGGGTCATTCCACCCTCTGAAAATCAGTTGAATTCTAAGAGTAATAAAAGCTATACCCAATTCCGTTCTGAACAGGTCAATTTGTAAAACAAAAAAAAAAAAATTATTTTTTTGATGCTTTTCTTGGGGCACAGTGCTTTAGGTACAGTGGAGCCTAAAATAAGGGCACATTTAGGTTTAGAATACAGGTGTTTTTACAGGGAGACCCCATTTGAGATCTCTTATCTTGCCATTTCTTGAGAAGCCATGATTATAAATAAATAAATCTACTAGAATACTAAATGCGGCTGCAGAAAATCATCTCAGCAGATGTCAAGCTGGATGATGAATAGTGCCTAAGATGTGACAGTCTTCAGTACTGCCTCAGCATATCACTGGATAGAGATACATCAGCTTTCCCTTCTGCCAGTAATATCTTAAGCAAGTGAGCAGACTTCAGCGCATCTGATACAGCCCTTGAATACAGGAGTTGATGCAGAAGTAACACTTGTTTAAAAGACATGTAAAGGATGTAAGAGTCAGTTTCATATCTTTCCAAACACTAAAAATAATAATAATAATAATAAAAACATTTAGACCAGCTGTTAAAATGTTAAAAGTGAGCCTTAGGTTTGTTGAAAGGATAAACCAATTAAATATGCTAATTTACTGATCACAGATCAACATCTTCTTACTTGAAGATGTTTCCATTAAATCCTTTACTTGATGTCATGACTGCGAAAGAAAAGTTTTGTTGTAGGCTGATGACATCCTATAACTCACTTGGATATGTTGGATGTAGCCTGCCACCCTGTTATGCATCACTTCGCTTAAAGGAGTTTCCCCTTTTCAAATAAAAAGTGAGGGAATGGCATAAAACAAACCTGACGGTTCTCTGCAGCTCTGAGGTAAGCAGAAAGCAGCTCTGTAAGGAACATCATCCAACCTTCCATGCCAAAGCAAACAGATGTAGAGGGGGGGGAAAAAAAAAAAAAAAAAAAAAAAGAGGCTTGTTGCAATCAATAAGCAATATTGAGCCAGAAGTTTTTTGGTTTTTTGTTTTTCCAAAATAAAAAGGCTGAGCAAGGCAGATATTTAACAACTGAAACCACGACCAAGTTATCTATCTGAATGGAAATCCACTCTTCATCTGTTCAGAAAATTTCTCAGACAAATAGGTGAGTCTGACTCTGCTTTTGTATGATGTAATGTGAGCCTAAGCGCTGTAGAGAAGTTTTTTCACTTGTTCTGTCCCACAGCAATAACTGACTGCTTTGAATTCCAACCAATTGTATTCCCATTTTAAATATTCACCACTTTGAAATTCATCTGTAACAAGTACTCTTGCCTTAAGTCTACTAAGTTTCCACTAAGTCTATGTTGTCTATGTTGTATTAACAATTTACAGAATATGTTTAGATCTTATTATAATGAGTGAGAGCCTCCATTCAAGAAATTAAACTAAATAACTGAGAATGGGAATGAAATCCCTCTTTCCTCAGCCAAATCCTTTTTTCCCAGTCAGATGAATATTGTCTTTGCTTCAGTACAATACAGAAGTCTGAAAACATCCTGCCTTAATTTTGAGCACTTACCTGAGATAACTTCTAACAGACATTCCTTCTTTTCTAACATCATCATTAGAATATTATGGGGATTGTTTGACCAGAGATCATATAAAAACAGTTCTCTATCACATTTTTTACTTATAGGGTCTGAGTTTTCTAAGAAAAACAAATTGTGTATAAAAGTTTATTGTGCCTTGGTACCATCATCTACAATTTATTTTCAGTAAGCACTGCAGGTTTTATGCTGAAAAATTTCTTCTCCAAAAGAGTTGTCAGACACTGGAACAGGCTGCTGAGAGAGGTGGTGGAGACACTGTCCCTGGAGGTGCTCAAGAAACGTTTAGATGCTGTATTAAGAGACATGGTTTAGTGGGGAAATACTGATGGTAGGTGGATGGTTGGACTGGATGATCTTGGAGGTCTTTCCCAACCTTGGTGATTCTATGATTCTATCTCTAGAACTGGACATAAAAAACCCTTCAACAATATACCACAGTGTTTTATTTAGGAGGATCAAGAAGTACAGCAGATATGGGGAGAGGAAGCATAGGAGAATGGAACTCAAAACCGATTCCCCAGTATATACATGGTGATGCTGCTTTTCTTGGGTCAATGAGGAATCATCTGTTCCCGTTTTTTAACTGAGGAACAGTAACATTTTGGGGGGATTTATAACTGATGCAAAATTGAGTAATTTTTTTTTTTTAAAATCTGAAATATTTATGTTAGATGTCTTTGGAACAGTGGTATTTGTCAGTCCTCAGTGACACGTGGACGAAAAAAACAAATAAACAAACAATATCCTTCCAGAGAGAAAGTCTTGTAGATTTATACTGGAGAACAATATTTGACTAATTGTACTATGGCTACCATAAAATTTTGCTTTGCTTCAGAGCACTTTGATTATGTTCAAGTTGGCTAGCAAAGGACTACAAAAAAAAAAAACACCAGTTAAGTTTCCTGGTTGCTCAGTCAGAAGTGTTTTCTCAGTGAGATTTTGTAATTCTAATCTTTTCTGAAGGGCCTAGAAGATAACACACTACACAGTAGACCACACCCATATCTGGAACTGCCTTTAAAATAATTGGAGGTATGTACACGCCAGGGTAAAGAAATTCCATGCAACACATGGAATCAACTCTTTATTCAAATATAGACAAAATCATTTCTTGGAGACAGTATAGCCACCACAGCTTAAGACTTATGGCTTAAATACTACTTAAGACTGTCTCAGAAACTATTCAGTAAGATCTAAATTGAAATAGTCTGAATAGAGTAGTCTGTGATACGATTTGATATAAAGTTTTCAAAGAGTTCTCAAAAACACAACACTGGTGCTAAAGATTTAGTATGATTAAATCTAATTTATGCCATCACATCACAGCACATTCATTTTGAACATTAGTTATTTATTAGTGTTTTTACAGTAAAGACCAACAAAAATACAGAACTACCTGAGAAACAGAAGAACCTACAGATCAAGAGAGGTGATCGTTCTCCTCTATTCAGGGTTCAGTTTGGGGCTCCCCATTACAAAAATGAAATTGGCGTAACTGGAGTGAGTCCTGCACAGAGACACAAAGATAAAGCACATGATGTACAAGGAAAGACTGAGAGGGAAGACTTACTCTACTTTACAGATGAAAATTGATGCCCAGGCTTTTCTCAGCAGATGATAAAGCCTGTGAAATCTAAGGTAATCAGGCTATGTACGTTAGTAAAGGTAGCTAGTAAGAAAAATAAATAAAAAAGGAAAGTGAAAATGGAGAGAGAAGCATAAAAAGGGCGATGGTGCTTAAAAAGTCACTATTACTGCCATAGCAAGATAAAGGGAAGGAGATAACTACTTCCTTCTCTGTAAGCAAACCTGGTGTGTCCAAGAGTAACGTTGCTTCGGAAAGCAGGAAGGAAGAGCCAAAGCTGCAGACCATCACAGCACCGGGATGACTGTGCTGTGAAACAGAGACGATGCTACTGCTCTCAGGAACAAAGCAACAAGAGCTGCACCCTGCCACACTCTAGCGTACCTTTCTTGCTACGTGTGACACTTGGTTTCTTTTCAAGTCACCAGCACAGTCCTGAGAAGTACAAAGGGTCATGACCCCTTCGGAAAATAAATGAAAATATTTTAGACTACTCTCCAACTTTTGCAGAAATATTTTCCCCATATATAACTGTGCTAAGCAGAAAAATATGTATAGCAAGTGCACATTTGATTTTTTGTCCTTTTCTCACTACAGTCACCCAGATACTGATTTTTTTTCTCCCTGCTGAGTTGAACAATGAGATTTTTTTACCATTATTTCAAATGTTTTTCACAAGCTTGATTCAAAAAGGGATAATTCCCCACTATATTTGCAGTCTGATTATCAGATGATGATGGACAATAGATTGATAAGAGTCACTCAAGAAGATGCAAGCTCTTGTGTATAACAGCCACTGCAATTATCAGACACTACTAAACTATTATTGATCCTTTTCACATTGGGTGATAACTGAGCATTTTCCACTTATTTAAAGAGCTGTTAGCCAGAAACTCCCATCAATGAAAAGCAGTAGACGAATTTCTTCAAACATGGTTCAATAAATAATAGCACATATAGAAGGTCCATAGTTCCTTAATCTCAGTGAAACAACTAACTGTGAGGCACAGAAATACCATCTAGTTGTTGCTAAATGCTTGATTACAATAAAAAAGGAACCTCCACAAGGTCATTTAATACGTAACCCAGGTATCACTGACAGAACCACTGTAACCACCCAGAAAATATGAAGAAAAAAGGCTGTTGCCTCACCATGGCTTCAATAATATCAGCGGGGGGAAAAAAAGGAAAGAAAAAAACATGCATGTCCAGAACAAAAACAAAAGTAGATTTCTCCCTACAACATCATGGGGCAGATCTCAGTACGGCAAGGTTTCTTATATATAATTGTATTATTTCAAAGATATGTAAATCTGTGCTTAATATTAGAATGGTGCATTTTGATAGAACCATAATGACAGCAAAAGTGGTCCTTATCAGTGAAATTCATATTACTTTCATTTTGTTCTCTTTAATACTGGGGACATACAGGATGTGATCAGATAATCAGCGTATTATATTTTTCAAGCAGGGCCAGTGGCAACATAGCAGTGGTCTACATGTAAAACTGGCTATTAAGGATATTAACTAGTAATTGCTTAGTGTAATCTCTCTAAATAATCAGTAATTAAAAAAATAAATAAAAAGGCTGACCATTGTGATTTAAGTCCAGATTAAAATTGACCAAAAAAGTCAATTGGAATGGTTTTAATTATTTATGGTGCTGTATTTTCTTTCAACAGAAATGTTTTATATTTTAGTGAGGACAAAATAGATAATTTGTAGCAACAATGGCTTTTCTTTTATCAGTTGAAGAAGAACGCTCTGATACACAGGATTTCAGGTCAAAAATATCCTCTTTTGCTTAAAACAAACTGTTAACTTGTCCTATTTCTTCGATCTTCTACCATTACATTAAGCCCCATCAGCAGTATATTTAGAGTCTGAACCGTTTTGGTGAAACAGCCAGCTAGTTTATCAGTTGCTTTTAGAATTGAACCTTTCCAGCTTATGCACAAGAGGAGGGAAAGCTGTAAATTTAATAGAATCACAGAATATCATCTTGAGTTGGAAGGTACCCACAAAGATCAAGTCCAGCTCCCAGCTCTGCACAGGACCACCCAAAATCCAACCTCTATGTCTGAAAGTTTTTTGAACTCTGGCAGGCTTAGTGGTGCAACCACTGCACTTGGAAACCTTTTCCAGGGCCTGACCACCCTCTAGTGAAGAATCTTTTCTTAATCCCCAATCTGACCCTTCCCTGACACAGCTCCATGCCATTCCATTGGGTCCTATTGCTAGAGAGCCATACAGGAGCTCCATGGGCACACTCATTAGGCAGAGTTCCTTACAGCTATGCTGGTAGAAGGCCCTCCGTTCTTCTGGGGCTGTCAGAAACAGGACAAATCCTTAGCCCAGCATCTTTTGACTCCCCCCGACCTCTCCCTTCAGTCATGACATCAGACTTCTGAAGAAGAGATAAGAAGTTTTCTTATAATGAAATGCTGCTCTTGCTAGAATTCATCTCTGAACCATCAAGAGTATTACATTTAAAGTACTGAGCTCTCTTGAAATGTGTGCCTGTGTAAGTGGGCATCTATGAAGGAGAGGACTTGGAAATTGGCTACATGATCTTTTAAGCACCTCCTCCCCATGCAAGATGCTGGTTCTGGAAGGGAGTTGGTAGTTGAATGGGCTACAGCTCATGTCTGGTCTGAATAATAAACAGGAGACTTGCCAACTTGTAGTGATAGGACAAGGGGGAACAGTTTGAAACTAAAAGAGAGTCAATTTAGATTATATATAAGGAAGAAATTCTTTACTCAGAACATGCTGCCCAGAGAAGCTGTGGATGCCCCATTCTTGGCGATGTTCAAGGCCATGTTAGATGGGACCTTGAACAACCTGGTCTAGTGGGAGCTGTCCCTGCCACCTATGGCAGAAGGGCTGAAACTAGATAAGCTTTAAAGGTCCCTTCTGACTCAAACCATTTCATGATTCCATGATTCTATAACACCTCTGTGCAACACTGAACTAGATACCATCCCAATCCTTACTCCCAAATAAATCAATCAATCCTTGGATCCCAATACTTCTCAGCACAGAGTATGCTTCCTGCAGAGTTCTCATGGCAACAGAGTAGTCAAAACATAACTATCACTATACTCCAGAATAAGCCCACACAACCATAAAAAAGCAGATGAAGATCCAGGTTTCAGTGACCACTCTATCTCTAATCCTTAATCTGGTCTTCAGTAGTGACCTGCAGAAACAGCTTCAAAAGACAACCATAAAATAGCTTTCATTGCATTCCTGGATACAATAAATAATCAATTCCAGGTATATACTGTTTTTAAAACATACTCCTCCCTCCCTCTGCTCTACCTGTCTGTACATTATTCCTATCTCCTGGGAGATAACCACTGTTAACACCTTTCTACCACAAAAATCAGCAACATTTTCTTTCAGACTAAACAAAATATATATAAATTAAAATGGGGGCAAATATCAGTTTTTGTGCAGATTTGAGATGTTTATCTCTTTTTTCAGAAGAACAGATGTGTTTGTATGACCAAGAGCTTGCTGATTTTTTTTTTTACTGTTATGCTGGTTCCAACTAAAACATATTTTCTCTGTCTACAAGACTTCTCTTAAATAATTTCTTAGACAACTATAACAATAGTAACAGAAGAAAAAAGAGTATCTACTTAATTTCAAATCTTTTTATACTTTGCTTTGTGCACATTGTGGAAGACCATATGTGAATTTTAAAGTCTAAAGATAAACTCTTGCTTGGAGACAGAACTAGGAATAGCAACTGGTTCCTTGGTCATCGGTTCATTTGTTAAATTGCACTGCCTAAGCCCTTAAAGAAATTCCCCTGCCGAAATCTACAACAATACAAATATAGCATGAGCTACTCACTATCTTTCTCCAAATCCTACTATCCCGTCTTTCAAAAAGCCATGAACTCTGCATTATTGGGGTCCTACTGTTTTGGTTTGTTTGGTTGGTTTTTTAACCCACATTTAACCACATTTGCTGTCAGAGCTTAATCTTGTCAAAATGTTTCATTTGACAGAAAAGCTAATGCACCCGCATTCTACATATAACTCAAGATCTAGTAAAGATACAGAAAAAAAAAAAAAAGCAATTGACTTGCTTTTGAATGATACTGAAGGGAGAATTTGTCTGCTAATTTCTGAAGACTCAGGCTCCTGTTCTATGAGAACCAACACAAAATTACCTTTACCTCTAGACAACCTGAATCTAAAGAACAGCTGCTTTCCTATCTTCTGTTACAAAGCTTCAAGCAGAACAGCAATTTGCTAGTATTTCACTATCAGAAAAGGAATTCTTCAGCGAGAGTATCACTCCAAACTCAGAGACATGTGAATAATACCTTCTAGAATGGCATGACTACTGGCTTGAAAACCAAAGCAAGAAATGCAAAACTGTCTATTTATATTGATGTCATTAGAAGTAATATAACAGCTTCAGCATCTGTGAAAGTTCATTACAGCTCTACTGCAAATGGTAAAGAATCAAGCCTAGAAAGATTAAAAGGGTCTTCTAGTTAAATCTAAGCATATCAAATCAGAGACTGATTCTTTCATTTGGGCAGCACAGATTCCTACCACTCTAAATTTAATGGATGAAGCAGGACATCTCTACTGAATATCATAGAGGTATTCTCTAGCAGACTGTCATTCTTAAAACTGAAAAATACTTTTCAGAGAGAAACAAATACTGCTATTCCTATTTTACAAGAAAGAAGGTTAAAATACTGATTGTGAAAGTGATTTTTTTCAGGATTAAACTGCTTAGACTAATAAGGAAAGAAGTTCCAAGGTCCATAGTTTTGAGCTCAATGTCTTCACACTAACATCTAACCAAACTGTAAAGCAGTAAATCATTCTAGAACTCAAAATCTTCTGGTTTTCAAGCCCTCAGGATCCACTTCAGTTCATTTTCTAGACTTCTTGACAAATCATGATTACTTCTCCTTTTTCTTATAAAACTGTTTTTCATTCTTTAATCATCTGAAATTTCCTACTATTGCCTTGCTTTCAGAAGCTGGAGTTGTAGATAAATGCCAAACAGCATGAGAACAGCCATAAAGCTCCTGAAAACAGTGGTGTCTAAGCTGGCACTGCACCACAGCCATGGCTACAGGAGAACTTGCCCACGTCAGGCAACAGTGAGGTCTGTAAATGCGTAAGAAGGTTAACAGCCTGTCCCAGCTGCTTCTTTGTGCCAGCCAGAAAGCTAGTATGTATCTGTACTTCTATTTCTTCAGTGCTTTACAGGAGAAGCAATAAGAAGCATCTAATAATGCAGGCTAAAGTTAAACTTGTGAAAAAATCATGAACTCTGATTTATCAGTTGAAAGAAAAGAATTTGACTTAACTTGTTTCCAATTATTGTTTTTTTTTCCTTCCTTGAGTCTCATTCTTCTTCATAATTAAACTGATAAAGAATAAGTACATTTGTAAAAAAAAAAAAAATAAAAAAAAAAAAATAGGTAAGCCCCAACACTTTAAATGCTGAATAACATTTTTGGAAGAAGCATAAAACCGAACAGAAAACTGACCTCCCATCTCACAAAGGAAATTGCAGTCTAGTTTAAGATAAAAAGTTAGAATTGTAAGCATTTCCTAAACAAATGAAGAATAAATTTGGTTTCGATGGATTACTCTATAGGGATTTTTTCTGAAGGGAATTTATCATCAGTTTGAGTTTCAAGCCACATCAACCTTCTGAAGTCAAGATTCAGAAAAAAGTCACTTTAAAAACCGTTGGAATGATATATTGCAAGTATATTAAATACCTTAAATATGTGCTTAGTCTTCAAAATCTAACATTCTCTGTTGTAAGAGTAAGCAGCATTTTTTTTTACTGGCCTCTGAACTTTGCTTATCTGGTCCAATCAGATCTCCCTGCACAACCAATTACTTAAGTAAAAATGAGTCAGTAGACAAAAAGAAATGCTTCAATTACTCAACACCCAGTTCACCCACTCTTGCTTATCTGCTAAACCCTTCTGGATGCCCACTGTACTGGATAATCTCTGAGATGTACGCAGAAAAACATCTTGAGGGAATCTCAGAAGGACAGCAGCTATAGGATCCTGAAGGACTTTATTTGCTGAAGTTCACTGCAGATGCTGTACATGCATCCTACAGCAGAGCTGCAAAAGCAAAGTGATAAAATCCTACTAAAGTGCTCCATAAAAGTAATGGGCACAACGGACAAAGTTAGGCTTATAAAACAAACTAGCCTTAGCATTAATTACATTGCTTCTGATCGTCTAGCAGCATGCCACGGAAATGTGAACAAAGAGTTCTGATGTTCTTTCTCTCTTAATATAGGCACAGAGGAATCAACAAGAAGCTACAGTTCTGTATCATGCAATTACGTGCCTCATTCATTAGTACCACATCATTGACTATACCATGAAAGAAGTGACAAATTAGCAATTTCACAGGAGTAGCATAATACTATCATTTGTATCACCAAGTCAGCAAAATCTAACCTCCAGTATTTCAGCTCACCATTCTAACCCTAGGCCGGCCATCAATACAGTTTTATGTCCCTTGTACTAATCACTAAAGTCAGATAATATGCAAGGTTAATGGTTGCAGACAGTCTGGGGAAATATCCAAGATCTGATAAGGAAACCCCACATTATTGCTGTTCTATGTGTGTATATCCCAATCAAGAATAGGCAAAGGAAGGAAATCAATACTTAAGGCAGTTGTAATACATCTCTTGGTGTAACATATAAATTGGCCCTTCATTGCCCATTCACATTTCAGTTAATAAATAGTTCAGGCACAGGACACATGGATAGTGAAGAAGTGTAACTATTGTATGTTTGTCACCCATACTTTAGATTTATACTGTCTTAGCACAACAGACTCTATCCAGTGCTTTTAAATTACTTCACTAGTCTTTTAAAGAAAATAAGAAGTGATGCTTAATCCTGATCTGTACTTTGTTATATATTCTACTACCTGAAAGGAACTTGATGCATTTTGCCTCATTTAAAGAAACAGATAATCAACTAGGACATTCTCATTCTAATTGTATCCCACCATTGCTTACATTCACAAATATACATCCCATCCTCATTGCTGATAAACTTCTTATTTCTATACTAATTATAGCCGTCTGGACGTTGATTTTCTTTTATATTTAGCCTTGAGTTATCCAAAGATATCCTATAGTAATTTGCAGAATCTGAAGTCTGACCTCAACATGCTCATGCATGTTTTAATGTAGCATTGCTGGTAATATACAAATTCACATTACTTAAATCTGTATCTGTCCAATGTTCCTAAAATGATAAACTCTGCACTTTGAAACTTTTTTTTTTTAAAGTAAGCTCTTTTCTATCTTTCTAATCTATAATTACATCCATTTACACTCTTCCAGACCAAATACATGCAGGCACTGTGTTTAATTTGTAAATGCACCACTAAATGCAAATGTCAAATTGGCAGCTCTGATGTTGCAGCATTAAATATAGCTTATCTCACCAGTGACAGTGAGAAACAGACACTCTCCTAGGACTGTGAGTTATGACAGTCTCTCCAATGAGTGAAAAATCATCCCTGTACAGCTGTCACTGATGAGATTTTCCTTTTCTTTTTCTTATGCCTCATGAGTGTTTCAGCATAGCTGAAGCCACCACTCTGGTGGCAAAGATGGAGACTGCTTTAATGCAACTAAGTACACCCTTCTGCACTGCACAGTTTCCTTTGCCATTAAAAAAAAATCTTTTCTTGAGAAAAAAACATCAAAAATTGTGGTGGGCCCAGTAACTAGCTGATATTAACCTAATACACTGTTTGAAGAAGAGATTAGAAAATGACAGGCACACAGAGCCAAGGATTAAGAGATGCCTCCAGTGCTCATGTGACAACTTCTTTTTGCAGATTTATAAAGGTGCACTTTTAGTCACTTTAATATAAGAAATTACCAAGGTAGTTCTTCAAAGATAACATCAGAGCACCAAGGAAATTCAGTCACAAATGAGAAAACCATTGTTCTGGGCATCATGTAAATCAGCTCAGAAAAAAAATGACTTTTCAAAAAGTTTGTAATCTGTAAAAAAGAGTTCGTAATCCACACGCTACTGCCAAGAACACAGCAGATCAGTATGAAGTGCTTATAGATCCTGGCAAGTGAGACTCTTCATTCTGTAATTGTGGAACAGAGACACATCTTTCAAAACACTCTTGGAAGTTTCAATCACAGCAATGTTAGATAAACAGTGGGTGATAAATACCTGATAAATGAGGGAGGTACCTAACGTAGCATACGTATCTTAATTTGCCTGCTTCTGACTACATGACATTATATGGCTGTGATCTTTTTCAGCCTTTGTGTGAGCAACAGACATTGCAGAAGGATTTCTGACCACAGTACAGAAATAGGATGCCACATGGCAGTCACTTCTACCACAACAGGAGCACAGGACCCAAACTGAGAGGGTAGCACCTTGATTAAAAGGAAACAGGAACAACTACTAAGATCTCTGTGAGCTACTTTTGTACTAATTTATCTGATATTTATATTTGAGTGAATTGACCATGAGTCTACTTAATAAAACACTTAGGAGGGACTTTCAACCAGCCAGCACTCACAGATCCACAGATCACCCTCACTTTCTTCCTCCCAAAAATGTGTTTCCTTACATATAGCATGTTCCCTTGGTCCCCTCAGATACGCATCCCTAGGAGATGAAAGGAAAGGGTTGGTGCAATTCAGTGGTCAAAACCTAATAAGGCAACCACATTTTTTCATTTCAGATCTGCATTTGACAGGAGAAAAAAAGGAACTCCAAATGCAGTCCATTTTTCAAGTGTGAACAAATGTTTGAGATCAACTTACACAGCTTTTCCTCCTCTTTATTATACTTTCTAGCAAATGTATTTATTCCAGTAATACCAATTGCTTAAAGCCCAAGTATAAGGGAGAGTCTTCCTTAGTCTTGATTCTGATATCCCCTCTGCCATGATTGCTCTTTTCCAGCTCTTAGCATCCATCACTCCCCAAGCCTTCCCTGTGTTCATGACACTCTGCTAAGTGAAACTCTCTGCTGCCCCTCAGCTTCTCTCCTACCTCAACCTATTGCTTGTCAAAAGCCTACATCCTCCTCTGCTGTAACTACTATTTCTATTTGATAGCGAGAAGCAGACCTATCTTCTCTATCAGGCCATTACACTAAATGTAAGATTTTCGAAGAACCATTCTTATGTGGTTTGTTGTTGTTGCTTTGGGTTTTTTGTTGTCGGGTTTTTTTGGTTTGTTTTGTTGTGGGTTTTTTTTGATTTTTTTTTTACCTTTTGTGCATGACAGCTCAGTTCAAAACAGACAAGCTATCACAGAGGGCTGGGCATTTCCACTTTAAAATATTTCATGTACTGGAGAAAATCTTCTTGAACTATACCTTCCTAAAAGTCTTTAGAAGAGAAGACTAGCAAGTAATTCTCCTTTTTTTTCTCTAGCTAGAAGACAAGGACATCTCAAAACTAGTTACTCAATTCCACTAAGAGAGGATGGGTACCAGTATCAAAGCTACTAAACCATTGCCAAACATGGACAGTGTGGTCTTTCTCTGAAAACTACCGGACTCCTACCTCATCAAAGTTGGGCTGTCAAAGCCTTTTCTTTCAGGAACTGAAGTTGTGCACTAACATAAAACAGCTCTCTGCTAAAAAAGTTTTGCTGAGAATCACCAAGAGCCAGTTCTGTCATTAAAGCAAGTAAGCTGAAATGGGATCCTAGACCTGCCATCATATTGAAAAAAGCAGTCGAATTTCAAAGGGTAAAACATAATAGCGCAGTTATTTTTTTTTAAATACAAGAGATAACTGACTAGAAATTTAAGTTTTCCTTCTCTCACTAAGCATGAGAACATTTCAATCTTCAGTTAGCACTATCTGAACAGAAACAAGTATGCAAAGAGTACAGCAAGGCCAGGAGACCTCAAACAAGACGAATTTGCTCTACAGCAAATGCATGAGCACTGGGAGACAGTAAGGTCTGAGGAAAGTGGGGTAGTGACTAGAAGAAATCTGAGCTCCTGTTGCAAGATATGCTTGCATGTAATTCTGTCATATCTTGGCCACAAATGATAGCTGAGAGAAATTTCCTGTTGATTACAATAGAACTTTCAACCTAAAAGAGCCCAAAAGATGTGGTGCAGTTCATAACAGAGTCCCAGAAACAGAATATAGACTGAGCGCACAGGTATCCAAATAGGCTACACGCTTCATTTGAATTAGAGCATAGCCCCTCCAGTGTCTCTACCTTTCAGTGCTATTTGTCTTTTGGAGGCAGCACTGGAGAAAAATGTGAGGATTATAATAAGCTCCAGTTTTTGAAGTAAAACCAATAAGATAGGAACCATAGCAGGACTTCTGCAAGTGAGCAAACCATTATTGTGCAAAATATTGACATCTTTAAGGATAAATGAATAATAGCTCTCTTCAAAACCCTGAAAACAAATGTTCTGCATTGTTTCTCTGAAAGCATAAAGGATACAAAGGTTGAAAGAACAATTAAAAGATAAGGACAGAAAACTACCCTGAATGTTCATTGCAACTAATAGTAGGAGCTGCTCTCCAGTGGCCATTTCAGTTCTACTACTCATGGTAGTTTTTCTTCAACTCATAATAATGCAACAGCACTTTTTTTCCTTTGGCCTTGGAGATACAGTACTAGGTCATTACGTAGTTATGATCTATATTTCATTCAAATTTTTATCTAAAAAAAAAAATCAGATTTCTAGCATGCATTTCAAGCAAGAATCTCATTTGATCGCTAAAACTTCCATTTTATTTCCTCCATCCCTTTTCCTGAAAAAAATATGATGGTTGGTTGATGGTTGGTTTGGCTTTTAGCACTTTTTACTTCATTTGCTTTTCAAACAGTGGTTAGGTTGCAGAGACAGTCCTTAGAACCTTACCCAAATAAATCTCATCTGGAGATATCTGCCAGAGTCTGCTGAAAGCTTAAAACATGAGTTCTGAGATGCATGTAACCCCATTAACTTCAAGGGATGGTAACTGTGACTAATCACAGTGCTGTATCTGTCACTGTTGTTAATTACACCACTAATCATGACATAAAAAGAGAAACATTATCAGAACTGGTGCATAATTCTCAATGACACAAAAGGCCATCCAGAGGAAGACGGGCTTAAAATTCAGAAGAACAAGTTTTTTTCTGAGTTTTGCTGTATCTGGACATATTGGAGGGAAGTAGATCTGTGACTGGGAAGGGATTAATGCCATTAACGCTCATGACAAAATCCATACTGATGTCAACATAATCAGCATTTTATGCTATTCTCTTCTATGATAGCCAAAGTAGTAGCAGATGGGTGAAGTTAGAACGTCTTTATTTAAAAAGGAGTTTGCACATGGCAACTCAATACTATTTCTCATTTTCCTGTCATATGTTTCATGTTATTAGGTTTAAGTTGTTACAGATGTCAGTACAATGAAAAAGGTATATAGAAATGATGTGCTACTCAGATATACGGTAACAACTTTCAAGCTAGAAGGGTTGAGCTTCCTTCCCATCTTCTTTAATTTGATAGTTACGTTTCTTGAACAGCTTCTGATGGCAAAAAGAAAACAGAAATGAAATGGTATCTGCCCAGTCATGAGCTTCTCCCATCAGAATTTTTTTCTTTCTCCCTTTTTCCCCCTTTTTGTTTTTCCTTTCTGCCTCTCTTTCCTCTCTTCCTCCTGTTCTACAAGTGGCATGCATTCACGATATTTAACATATGCTCTAGGGAACTCTGTGTTACTATTCTAGCTGATTAAATATCTGTAAGAGAATTTGAAGTAATCCTGGATATCTTCAAGTCTCAACTTTGAATACAAAGATTAAGACATCCTGTCTTCTGAATGGATAACTTGAAAAATGTAGTACCAATGTAAAACAACTTATGTAGAAACATGTGATGCTTTCCAGCTCTCAGGTATGTAATTGCATTGAGGGAAAACCACATATTTTATCATAGCATTAACCACTGAAGCACTGCTGTCAATACTTGTAGGGAATGGAGTAAACTTTCAACTCAGCAGTTGGAGACAGGTGTTAAATGAGTCTTTGGCAGAAGCTTAAGTTTGCTTCTGATGTTGTTGGATGGGTAATGGTTAACTTAATGACCTTTCTAGAAGCTATCACCAGCATCTCCCCTGCTCCTAATTTTCTGTGGAAACAGTAGGGACCAAACATATGTGAATTTTAAAATAATATCTATAAAATGGTTTTCATAGGACATTTCATGAAAATTACACCTACTTGTTCCAGGAAACTGAGTGCTTTCACATAGAGGAGCAGCATACAACAGTACCTTCCCTACTCAAGGTTGTATCACCATTCCCAAACCTTCTGCCATAATGTGCAGAGTTTCTTCCCAGAAGAGAATATTTTGTCTGAAGCTACTGAGTGCATGGAGTTTGCAGTTCAGCCTGGTAGCTAACCTGAGTCAAAGCTTACATATTCTTAGAGAATTATTCTTGGTACCTTATGTGTGGTCTGTCCATCCCAAATTACACTCCTAAAAAAGGAACTCAATTAGTAGTAAGCTTACCTATCACTTATCAGCTGACCATGTAAATAGCCTGCAAAATAGTAAAAAGGCAGGTGGTAATCCAATGGGATAATAGCTCAAGGGAAAAAATATGCTATTAGCCCTGCTGGGCTCCACATGGCAAACAGCCCTTTCCACTCATAAAACTGTGAATAGATCCGCTGCACAGCAAGAACACAGACACGTTCAGCAGCATGTACTGAGGCAGGGAGGGAGTGAACCTGCTCTTGTGAGACAAAAGGCTACATTCTGTGAGATAAACAACACCAAGGCAGCATGATCAAAGAATATTTAAAAATAACCATAATAAAGAATTGCAAAGGGGAAGAAAATGTTCAAACAAGCTGAGTGGAATCTTTCTGAAAAATAAAATATTCCTCATGTCAAAAGACTGAGCTTTGTCTTGAAGTCACAGTTTGTATTCCTCCTCCTGCTGTTTCAAGGCCCTAAGGAAACCAATTTGGAAAATGAGGGCAGGAATTTCATACTAGCCATCTCACCACATGTTGATACCAAGCACAAGGAAGCAGAGTCTGGGCAATCGCTGCTGAGATTCACCCATCTCTAGCTCTGGAAGAGGGTGGTGGTTCTAAATAATCAAAATACATCATCTCTTTTACTACATAAAGTCTCCTTCAGCAAGAAAAAAAAATAGGCTATAGCATTTAGAAGCATAACTATTTTTGCAAGACAGCATGAGATTCCCCTTGGCTTTCCCCTCATTTTCCATTCACATCCTGCTGGAGTACACATCCAATGTGGACAGCCTCATCTTGAACTGAAAACTTTTTCTGTGGCCTTCAGTATGTCATTTAGCACATCTTTGCCTCCCTTGTCTGTCTCATGTGTAAAATGAAGATAACAGAACTTATTCACTGGCTACTCCACAGCCACATTAATAGCTGTCTGGTGACTTGTGGTCATCAGGTAGCCTGGCATGACATCGCAGTAGAGATGATTAGAAAGCAATAGGCTGCCCATGAGTCTTAGCACCAGGAGAAACGGTGTAGGCAGACCAAAGCTGCATGCAGCAGGTCACCCACAGAATGATTAAATCAGCAGTTGATTTGCAGTGAACCAGAGTATTTACTAGCATTCAAGCCTCAGTCTTATGAAAGGAACTGCTTAATGTGTTTCATCAAATGGTAAGGGATAGTACAGGTTGCTTTCTTCAAAGATTTGTTTTACTTATCTATGTTTTACATTTACAGTTTTTCAAAGCTCATGTATGTGCTTACTGTAGCAAATATAAGACGTGTATTTTACTTTCTCAGCTCTAAGAATGATATGTATTTAAATCACTAATTCCTTGCATCCTTGGAAAATATGCACCTAGTTTATCCGATTATGCACAGCTTGAAGTAGCTCAGCAAGTCGCCTAATACAACAAAAAGACTGAACACCTGAAATAGCATTGTCAGAGAGTACAGAGACAAACATTTAAATGTCCAACAGAAGCTGCAGAAGTTTAAAGTTATAGAAAATCAGCCTCTTGTTTTCTTCTCCAGTGTAAATGGATCTAATGAAGGAAGAGGGAATGTAGAATTAAAAGTTTACACTTCCAAGGCAGATAGTGATCTCTAAGACTGAATGAAGGCTGGAAAATGGTGGTTGATGGAAAAACAAGAGCAGAAACCGGGAACAAACCTGAAAGAAAAAGCACCACTTTCTGTTTTCTCCTTCAAGCACAGTAGTATGTGTCTCTCCATACCTACACGTTATTACACCACTAAAGGAGCATGCTGGCTCTGTACCACTGTAGAAGCATCATACATAGTTGGGGGAAAGAGGTAGAACTTTAGTAATGTAGTGTAGTTTCAGAAGATGAGGACAGCCTTTCAGCATATCAGAAGACAGGAAGAAACTTGTTTGCAGGACTATGCATTCACTTCCTAGAGTAAGTTCTCAATTATAAGAGGAAAGCCTTCTACGTTCTGGGCTGCATTAAAAGAGGAGTGGCCAGCAGGGAGAGGGAGGTGATTGTTCCCCTTTACTCAGCTCTTGTGAGGGCCCATCTGGAGTACTGCATCCAGGTCTGGGGCCCCCAGCACCAGAAAGACATGGAACTCTTGGAGCGGGTCCAGAGGAGGGCCACTCAGAGGGCTGGAGCACCTCTCCTACGAGGAAAGGTTGAGAGAACTGAGCTTGTTTAGCTTGGAGAAGAGAAGGCTCTGGGGAGACCTCATTGTGGCCTTCCAGTATTTGAAGGGAGCATATAAATAGGAGGGAGTACAGATGTTTACGAGGGTGGATAGTGATAGGACAAGGGGGAATCGTTTTAAACTAAGACAGGGGGAAGTTTAGGTTATATATTAGGAGGAAGTTTTTCACACAGAGGGTAGTGAAGAACAGGTTGCCCAAGGAGGTTGTAGATGCCCCATCCCTGGAGGCATTCAAGGCCAGGCTGGATATGGCTCTGGGCAGCCTGGTCTAGTGGTTGGTGACCCTGCACATAGCAGGGGGGTTGAAACCAGATGATCATGGTGTTCCTTTTCAACCCAGGCCATTCAATGACTCTATGACTTAAGGACACCACTTCCAGGAATGTTGCTTCCACGCTTCCTTCAGCTTGCCTATAGCCCTCTCCTAACTCTTACCAGGACCACTGGGAAATTGCACTGGACTTTTCTATCAAATTATATTTTCATATAAGCTCACGACTACTGAAGAAAAGGGCTGTGTTAACATTTATCACAAGGAAGAGCAAAGTACAGGGAAAGTATGTTAAGTGTACATCAAACTTGAATGAAAAACTAAGAATAGGAAGTAAATCAGAGTGAAATTATCCTACAACGCATATTTCACAGTGGAACTCAGCCTCTGACTCTCTCCCCTCCACTCCTTTGCCTCTTATTAAAAGTAAATGCTCCTAATTTAATAAAGTCTTACATCAGACTCATGAGTACAAGATTTCCAAAGACAAGCCTGAAGAGCACCATGAAATTATCAGTAAAGACTTTAATTAAAAAAAAAAAATAATTGGAAAGAAAAATCTCCCAAACCTACTGATATTTTTACTAGGAGTACTTACTGAATATGTTCAGACAGGTACTCAGAATAGTGTTTGTCAGATGCAAATTGCGCCAAACCTGCCTTTGCTTGGCTATCCCTTTCATTCAGTCTCCTTATGTAGCCTTCCAAATTCTTCAGCAGACAAGCTTACAGATCTGAACTCCACCTGTTTCTTGAAGTGTCCTTTCCTACACCAGTCACATTTTTCACTTTGCCATTTTTTCTTTCTGGAAAGTTTCCAGGCAAGACATTTCTCACAGACAAGACTATCAGGGCTTTTTACAAAAATGTCGTTATCTTATGACAGCTTTTAGACATCACATTCATCTACATTCATATTTGGGCAAAAGATAATGTGTAACACTGATTTTGAGGAGTATATTCTCTCTCTAACTACTCCAAAATTGTTTTCTACGTTTTGTGGCCCAAAATACTGTTGCTCCTCTTCCAAAAGAGATCACCAGCAAAATGTTATCTTCTCAATAATGGTTTACTTGGTGTTATTGACAGAAGTATTAAATTGTATTGATACTCCTAAAAACCTAATGTGCAGGGTGAGTATTCACCACATCTAAGTGTTTGCAGTCATTTAAGGCCCAGGTACCTGCTGAGAAGGACAATTTTTTTCAGCTGTTTTTCAGTTTATCTTCAGTTAAGCATATATTGTCATACATGCTAAGTAGACACACCTTAACAAAAGAAGGAAGCAAACAATGTCCTGCCATTCCGCTCTAGGAGCAAATATTTGTTAAATGATTCAAAAGGAAAACAAATTTTAATTTTACGGAATTTGATACAACAAAAGTCAAAACAGGTGCAACCATCTCAACAGCCATTCAAAATGAAATGAAAATATGTGCATGTCAACCAATCTGTTTTAGCTGTTGAACCAACAAAATGGTTTGCGGTAATTCCTTCCTTTTCAACACGAACAACCTCTAAAAGATTTGAACTCTACTCACATGCTTCAAGGGCACATGATCACATTTTGAAGCATAAGCTTCAAAATTAGCATAAGCTTGATTGCCTAGGTAGGGATGTTTTCAAAGGTATATTCAAGGGATGGAATGATTCTTAATTCTTATCAGTAGTAACCTCACTGGGTGGGGCATGAGGTAGCTGAGGATATAGGCATTCAACTTACAGTACTGGAGGGCAAGATTACATCCAGCTCATGTCGTACTTGCCTACCATCAAAGAGCACAGTGCATTCACATTAGGGGATAGCTGCTTCTTTCAATGTGCCTCTTGTTTTCCAGTGATAGTCACTGCCACTGCCAGAACAAGTTCTGACAGTGGAGAGTCCCACCTAGGAAAGGATAGTCCTCCTTTGCACACAGTTAAGAAAGTGCCATGTTGAGTCATGTGACAAGTGTGCACTGCAAGCACAAGAGTCATTCTGAATAAAATGGGCCATATATTTGCAACACCTTAGAAAATATTTTTGACCTTGTTGTAAAACCGGTTCATAAAGCAAGAACTGAATTCTCAAAGGTTCACGGAAAGGCAAAACTAAGGCTGTGAGAAGCCAGACAAAATATAAAGAGCCAATATCTCATTTACATGCTAAGTCCAATGTTCAAGTTGGAAGTACAAGAAACCAAGTGAGGGAATCTATTTCCCACACCTCAGTGATGGACAGAAAATGAGACTATGCCATAGATACCACCACTGCCTGATTACAGGCAGAGGGGGAAAAAAAGTTTAACTTCAAAGTTAAACTGGTATTTATTAGTTTTAGAAGAGAAAAGATAGGAGAATATGCTAACATCCAGAAGGATAAAAGAGAAGGTTAAAGGAATGTTCTCACTGTTTTGATCAGTGGGTAGGCTGGGATGCTGGATCAAATGAAATCAAGTGAGTCTGTTTCATTGGCTCCACTATTAACCCACCTGCTCTGTAATTACATTTTGCTAAGTGCTTTTCTTAACAAATACCTTTTTCTTTCTCAAAACAGGCTTGAGCCAACTGCATTTCCTGTCAGAGACTAAAACACCTTCACTGCACTACACAGGCTGTACAGTTCATATGTACAGCACTGCCAGTTGAACAGTGAGAGCAGAAAATGAGATGGGAATATCACTTAGGTGGAGAGAATTGAGGCTGACAGATACAAAACTGTCCTGGCAAGACTGCTGGACTGTGCAGTTATGCCTCTATTTCCAGATCTTACTCTTACCACAAAGGCTGTAGTATTGAAAGGTGGAGTAGAGATGTATGTACCTCACCAAGATCATCTAGAGGGAGGTAATACAGAAGAGTTAAATCACAGAAAACTCATGATCTTGTGTGCCGTGTACAGTCTTCCCTGTGTTTAGATAGGCATTTTAAAATATCACTCGTAATTTCACCAAGGATTGTGGTCGCAGTAACAGTGTGAAATCAGCACACTGAAGCTCAAATGTTCAGTCTTTTATATTTGTGCAAAGCATAAGTAACAAATGCTCAGATTTGGTAAACTTCTATTCATCAGGTTACATGATACAGTTTGTGGAAACATAATGCAGAAGCTCTCTTGAAGCACCTCAGATCTTCCACATTTTAGAAACTCAGTACATAAAACCAAGAAAGCCTTGTCTGTATTACAAAATTAGTTCTTTTTTAACTTCATGATGTGGTTTTCTAATATCAATGTCTATGATGCAATGGGAACAAATGTGGGAAGGGGACAGACTCTAGCAGAGTCTGTTGTGATAGAACAAGAGAAAATGGTTTCAAGCTTAAAAAAGGTAGATTTAGGTTAGATACAAGGAAAAAGTCTTTTGCAGGGAGGATGGTGAGGCACTGGAACAGGCTGCCCAGAGATGGAGTGGATGCTCTTTCCCTGGAGACTTCCAAGGCCAGGTTGGGTCAGGCCCTGGGCAACCTGATCTAGCTGAGCATAGCAGTTGGGCTAGATGGCCTTTAATGGTCCTTCCCAACTCTAAGGATTCTATGATTCTAAAAGGAGAATTGAAGAGAGCATTATTAAACATACTCTACTTGATATATTTATGTAGAAACTTCCTGCTGACTATGAAGACAGTTTCAGATCAGCCTTTACTGTGTAAGAGAGCAACTTACTTTAAGGAATGTATATCTCTCCATTGTGGAAAACTCCTAAGGTCTTCACATTATTTCTTCCATCCAGAGAAATATTTCCTTAAGTGTATTTCTGCTTACTCTTAGTGAGAACCTCTGATTTTTATTTTTATTTTTTGAAGAAATATAATCAACAAAACATATTGTACATCCAGGGAAAGTAATTTATTAAAAAAATAATATAAATGACAAAAAAAGTTAAAAGGCAACACCTGAACTGCCAACAAGGATACAAATTTTTGTTATTATCACATTTACACTCTTGCAAATGTAGCTTCACGAGTTTTTGAGGCCTCCAGCACTGAGAGAATCAAAAGCACTTCCAACATTGTAATAAAGAAATTTGGCCAACAGATGCTCCATTTTTTCATACATACATAAATTATATAAATGAAATAAAAAATTGGTGGTGTCAGAAAGCAAGCCATCCTGAAACCATTCAATCTGTCCTTCATGGAAAACACGTACGTAACCTCCTATTTCATTGCTTCTTGCTACCATGTTTGCTTCACACTCCTTCCAAAGTGCAGCAAAACTAATCTGACTTCACATGACAACCACATCGAGTGTCTGTTTTAGTCCACTAAATAATCAGATGCACTTACTATGCCCTAAAATAGGACACTAACAAGTGAAGACCCTCACATAACAAGTTACTCTGTGCATATACAGTTAAGCAGTTTTTGGGGTGAGTTTCTAGAGAGCTTGCTTTTGTTTGAGTGGGTAGGAATTTTTTTTCTTGGGGGGGGTTTGCTTCGTTTTTTTTTTTACTGCCAAAGGCTTGATTAAATATTGAAATTTAGGCATCTTAGTCATAATCAGTGTTTCACAATACCCTAACTTTGTGAGTAGCTTGGCTGTCCATTTTTTTTTCAGTTTCTATTGTCTTTATCTGTCTAATTGTCCAGATGTCAGAACAATAGAACGTATTAAATATTGACACAAGGAAGGCATCAAGAAAATGTATGTTGCTTTTGTTTATTTTTATATACTAGTAAATGCTTTTTTTTGTGAGTATTGCCCCAAATGGTCTGCACTGTTATAGAACTTTTTTAAAACTAGCTGCTATTCTGAGGTTAAAACAAATTTAGATATCACAAGAATTAACCATTTTACATTTTAACAATTTGACTACCTTATTAATCCTATTGCGTAAGGCTACTCTTGTGTCAGCTGCATTGCATGACATATTTGCTCAGCTGAACAGCATGTATTGTTTCTGTTTACAGTGATCCTACCTCCACTAGCATGTTTTTATTTACACTTATATCACTGCTTTCCAGCCTTATCTGCATCACTACCATCTACAGCAATCATGATACCCCATGTCTCACTGCAGCAGCTGCTATAGATCAAGATGGATCAAGATCCAACCCAATAACCTCATGAATGACTTGTCACTGTCATACAGAATCTATTTAATTGAATACTTAAGGAGAAAACATGCATTTTTACCATCTCATACTTTTATTTAAAGTCTGAAAATACATTTGAGGTTATTCAGTCTCCTTTGAGGAGATGAGGGAAGGAGAACATAACACAAAAGCAGATTTTAAGGTATCTCAAAGTTTTGAAATAGCATGCAGTTGATTCTGTACTTAAGATACAATGCAGATGTAGGGCTACTTTGTGCAATCCTACTTCCATCCTTTATCTGCAGGACCTTAGTACGTCTTTCTCATATAAGCATTATTAGATTTAATGTGTATTTAATGTTTCTAGAGTTCCAAAAGAGAAAATGCAGATGAACAATGCACTGCTGTTAATATTCAACTTATGATTTATTATATTAAAACATTTACAGACAATGTCTGTGTTAGGCCCTATTATGAAGGAGGCTGATGACAGGTTTCTCTATGAGATTTCTTCAGAAATATAAATAGAAATAGGGAAATAACTCTGCTCACTACAGTTTACTTCAATTTATGCCTAAGCTATAAGGCCTTATAAGGTTATAAGGCTGTAAGATATATATGCTGCCCAGTTGAAGTGCTTCTACACCAACGCACACAACTTGGGAAACAAACAGCAGGAGTCGGAAGCTGCCATCCTACTAAACAACCACGCTGTTGCTGTCACTGAAACCTAGTGGAATGATTCCCAGGACTGGAGGGTGGCTATTGACAGCTACATTCTACTCAGAAAAGACAGGTGAGGAAGGAGGGGAGAAAGGATTGCCCCTCAACATCAAGGATCTTCGATAGTTCCAGGTATACCTGTCTCAGAAGAGAAGAACTACATTCCCCAGAGAACTTATCTTTCCCTCTGAATGGAAAATGGAAATGAAAAAACTGTTCACACGTCATGAGACATCCCTTTTTCCTTTCTGCTCATCTCTGCAGCCTGTGTGCTCCCTAGCCATCTTGCTTTCAGCATCAGAGTAAGTCCTTCGGTTTTTGGACCCTCTCTCTCTCATTTGATTTGATTTTATTAGCTTAAATTCCAATTATGTTTTATTATATCGTGTTATCTTGCATTCCAATATCATACTTAGTAAATCAGCTTCCTCCTCAGATCGCTACCACTGTTTTGTTTTAAAGCCCATCTTTCCCCTTTTCCCCCTTCCCTGGGGCATAGGTCCATGGGCCCCTCTGCCCCATTAGTCACAGAACCAGGCCCATAAACCATTGACACAGCTAGGAGAGTTCTGTGGGAAACAGTTTCAAAGGCTTTGCTAAAGTCTAGGTAGACTATATCAACAGCCCTTCCCTCATCCACCCGGCAAGTCACTAGATCATAGAAGGAGATCAGGTTGGTCAAGCAGGACCTGCCTTTCATGAACCCATGCTGGCTAAGCCTGATCCTCCCATTGTCCAACACATGCCGTGCGATCTCAAGATGAGATGCTTCATAACCTTTCCTGGCACCAAGGTCAGGCTGACAGGCCTGTAATTCCCCAGATCCTCTTTATGACCCTTCTTGTAGATGGCAATCACATTGGCAAGCCTCCAATCCTCTGGGACCTCTCCACTTGACCAGAAAGACTGACAGATGATGGAAAGAGGCTTGGTTATCACTTCTGCCAGTTCCCTCAGCACCCTTGGGTGGATCTCATCCAATCCCATGGATTTGTGGCATACCAGATGGAGTAGTAGGTCTCTAACAGTTTCCATCTGAATCATGGGAGGTTTATTCTGCTCCCCATCCAAGACATCCAGGTCAGAGAGTAGAGTACCCCAAGGATAACTGGTCTGACTTTTAAAAGACAGATGTAAAGAAGGCACTGAGAACCTCAGCGTTTTCCTTATCCTTAGTGGTCATGTTCCCTGCCACATCCAATAAAGGACAGTGATTCTCCTTAGCCCTCCTCTTACTGTTATACAATTCTGTAAAAAATTCGTGTGTTCTCTTTCACCCCAATAGCCAAGCTGAGTTAAAGCTGGGCTTTTGACTTTCTAATTTTCTCCCTGCGCATCCTGACAACTTCTTTGTACTCTTCTCAAGTTGTTCATTCCTTCTTCCACAGGAGGAAGATCCTCTTTTTCTCCTGGAGCCTCAGGAAAAGCTCTCTGTTCATCCATGCCAGTCTTCTTCCCCATCAGCTTCATCTTGCGGCACAGAGGGATAGCCTGCTCCTGCACCTTCAAGTCTTCCTTCGTGAGGAGTGACCAGCCTTCCCAGACCCCCTCACCCTTCAGGAGGGAATCCCAAGGGACTCTTCCTCCCAGCGTTCTGAACAGTTCAAAGTTCACCCTCCGGAAGTCCAAATTAGCAGTTTTTCTGCCTCCCCCCAACTTCACCAAGAATCAAGAACTCCATTTCATAGTCATTCTGTTCAAGACAGCTCTCAACATTCATATCTCCCATCAGTCCTTCTCTGTTTGTGAACAGCAGGTCTAGCAGGGCACCTGCCCTTGTAGGCTCTCTTACCAAGCTGCATCAGGAATTTATCTTCCATACACTCCTAGATTGTTTTTTTCTGTGCTGCATTGTATTTCTAACATATATCAGGGAAGTGGAAGTTCCCCATGAGAGCAAGGGCTGGCAATCATGCAACTTCTGCTAGCTGTTCACAGAATGTCTCATCTGTCTCTTCATCTTGGTTAGGCGGCCTATAAACAGGCTCCCACCAGGATGTATGCCTTGTTAGCCCTCCCCCAATTCTTACCCATAGATACTCAACCTTATCATTCCCACCCCCAAGCTCAACAACATCAAAGCACTCTCTAAAATAGAGAGCCACGTCACCACTCCTCCTTCTTTGCCTGTCCCTTCTGAAGAGCTTGTAGCCATCCATTTGCAGCACTCCAGTCGTGGGAGTGACAGCACAACTTCTCTGTAATGGCAACTAAGTCACAGTTTGCCTGGTGCACACCAGCTTCCAGCTTCTCCTGTTTGTTGCCCACACTGTGCACATTGGTGTAGATGCACTTCAGCTGAGTGCCCCAGTCTCATCATTGTTCCTCTAGGCTCATCTCTGGCAGGCCTGGTTTTATCCCTTCCCCCTTCTATCTAGTTTAAAGTCCTCTCAATGAGGCCTGCCAGCTCCTAGGCTAGGATCCATTTCCCCCTTTGAGACAGCTGAGACCCATCTGCAGCCATCAGGCCAGGTGCTAAGTAAACCCCACCTCATGGTCAAAAAAACAAACAATTCTTGTGTTTGCACCAGCCTCTCAATCATGTATCTATGAGATGGGTTTTCCTGCTCCTTTCAGTGTCCTTCCCTGCTATTGAAGGGATAGAGAAAATACTACCTGTACACCTGCTCCATCCACTAACCACCCTAGTCCCCTTAAGCCCTTTTTGATAGTCCTCAGGATTCTCTCAGCAACTTCATTGCTGCTGGCCTGAACTATCAATAAAGGATAATAGTCAGAGGGACGAATCAGACTAGGAAGTTTCCTAGAAACATCCCAGGCCCCAGGGAAGCAATACACTTCCCTGCAGGTAGGGTTGGGCCAATATACAGGGCCCTCCATTCCTCTCAGAAGGGAGTCACCTACAAAAATCATCTTTCTGCCCTTCCTAGCAGAAGCAGTCTGGAGTCAACCGCCTTACCCTAGACAACCTAAAAGGTGGGCCTCCCACCACATCCTCATTTACCTCTCCCTCAAGTTCCAGAGCCTCAAACCTATGTCACTGCTGCTCCTGTCTCCACCTCTGCAACGTCAGAATGCTGCTGACAATGGCGCCCAGCAGATGCTCCCGGGCAGGACTTCCCCTCAGCCAGGCAAGGCAATTCCCTGCTTCAACACAGAATGTGTCCACTCCAGACACACAAAAAAAAGAATAAGAAAGGCCTCTATAGGTATCTCAGGTAGAAAAGGAAAGTCCAGGAGGGTGCACCCTTCCTAGCGAGCGGTACAGGCACACTAGTAACAACACATAAGGAGAAGGTTGGAGGTACTCAAGAACATTTTTGCCTCTGTCTTTACTGATGACTGCTATACACACAGCTGTTGAGTATATGGTTCAGAAGGTGGGAAGTGGGGGAGCAGTGCCCTGCCTGCTGTATGTGAAGATCAGGTTTGCGACCACCTGAAGAACCTGAACATCTGTTAGTCTATGGGTCCTGATGAGATGCATCCAAGAATCTTAAGGGAATTGGCTGGTCTAGTTGCCCAAGCCACTCTCAATGATATCTGAACAGTCATGGTGGTCAGGTGAAGTCCCTGGTGACTGGAAAAAAAGGCAATATCACATCCATTTTTAGGAAGGGTAGAAAGGATAACCTAGCAAACTACCAACCTGTCAGCCTCACCCCCTGTGCTAGGGAAGATCATGGAGCAGATCCTCCTGGAAGCTATGCTAAGCCATACGAAAGATAGAGAGGCAATATGGGATAACTAGGGGTGGCTTCACCAAGGGCAGGTCCTGCCTGACCGACCTTATCACTTTTTATGATTGCGTAATCGCATCAGTGGACAAGGGAAGAGACACTTATGTCATCTATCTGGACTTCAGTAAGGCTTTTGACACTGTCAAAAGATGCAAAATATAGAATACCTCTCCTACAAGGACAGGCTGAGAGAGTTTGGGCTTTTCAGCCTGGAGAAGAGTAGGCTCCAGCAAGATCTGATAAGCAGACTTTCAGTAACTAAAGGGAGGGTCTATAAGAAAGTAGGGGACAGACTCTGCAGCGGGATCTGTTGTGATACGACAAGGGGAAATGGTTTCAAACTAAAAGAGGGAAGATTTAAACTGGATATAAGGAAAAAGTTTGTGTTTGTTTTTCGTTTGTTTTTACAATAAAGGTAGTGAAGCACTGGAACGGGTTGCTCAGAGAGGAAGTGGACGCCCTGTCCCTTGAGACATTCAACATCAGGCTTGACTAGGCTGTGAGCCACCTGGTCTAGCTGTAGATGTCCCTGGTTCATTGCTAGATGACCTTTAAATATTCCTCCCAACTCAAATAATTTTATGATTCTATATCCCACGCTGTTGTGTCATTGCATAGGAGACAATCTGGGCAAATAGAGACTTCCTTTCTGAGGCTTAAGTCTCAATGACCAAATAAATTTCTTTTCTGCCCAGTAGATCTGAATGATTCTGCTGATAGTTATGTTGTTTGCATTTCACTGGCACCTTCTACACCAAAGAGGGACTGAAGGGACAAGGCTGAGAGATGGTGAAGCATTCTGGAGACTATCAATGCTTTAATCCTTTATTGCATTATAAGTACATTCATCAGTTAGGACTGCAAAGCAACAATACAATTTTAGCCTCTGGTCTCCTTATTGTCTGGAACACGTTGCCATCCTGAGCTGAAACTTAAGTTCAGCTCAGCTACACAGCTAATATAAACTGAGTTGGCCACCTCAGATTAAGAAATGTTTAAGAGATGCCTACATGACTATGGACATTGCCTTCAACAGCATGCCATGCGTAGGATTTTCTTTTTACATAAACAAAGCCATATGAAGCAAGACAAAGAGCCCTAAATGTACCTCAACCCACAGTCAAGATAATTCAAAATCTCTTCAAAGCAAATCTGGCAAGGAATTAGCTGCCCCACACCACATGAAGAGCCTGAACTGCAAAACCCTAAAGTTTATAGGACCTTTTCGCATCAGTTTCACCTGTAAACAACTTCACTAGAACCAACCTGACCAGGGAAGCTTTTCAGTCTTGATGAGCAAGGTATTTTTCCACCACGTAAAATATTTTTAAATCTCTTTAATCTTTTCATCCTGCTATGCTCAAGAGCGATTATAAAGACTGTCTCTCAGCCCACTCCAACTCTAAGAATATTTACCTCCCACTAAGGTCAGAAGAAATCGCTGAGCCGGTTCTTGGTTGTGTAACAGAAACCAGGCAAAAGGAGTAGGTCTCAGATCCCCATTTCTAGAACAATAACATGTTTTGGCACTTTTTGCAATGACTGCAAACCACTGAGCACTGCTGTTAGACAGTGCATGTTGCCCAATTTAATTAAATCTTATTTCAACCAAGGGCAAGTAAAGATCCACAGTTTACCAGAGCACAGAAGAGCCAAAGGCGCAATAGCTGGAGGAATATATAATACTCCAATAAGAAGAAAAACAAAAACTATGTTAAAATAACATTCGAATAGCCTACTTAATCACCCAGAGATCAGAAGATATCACTGAATTCCATGAGCTTTCCCTAGCCACTGCTGCTTCCTCAGTACCTAGGTGCCACAGATGTCCACAGATGTCCTCAAGCAGCATCAGCATTAGTTTGCCTAGGCAAACAGATACCTCTGTTCTCATCAAGGTGAGCATGGATCAGTTCTCAGCAGTGATAGAGGCAGTCATAGAAAGGGCAGCATCTGGCTACTCTGCATTCAGGTACAGTGCAAGGTTACAGCTCAGCACCCTAGAATACAGCCATTCGCAGTCCTTCCACATTGCACAACACGATACCATCAAGATTCAGTGACCACATTTTTTTCCCCCTTTTTTCTTGTTTTTCTCAAGTTAACTTTTTATATAAGGTAAATGCTATTATTAGGAAAAGAAAAAGTGAATGCCTGCTTTTGAGTTCAAGTGGTATAAGTTCAAGTGGCATACAGTCTGAGACACTGGTTTCTATTGGCTGAACGTTAGAACTATTAGAATTTCATCCACAGCACTTTTTTCTTGCTTTGTACATAACTGAGAGGGACATCATTCCAACTGGAATTACTTAAGCACAAGTCATATCCTAATGCATCAAGAATGAATCATTTATCTAATTATAAATCTTTTTCTCTGTTCACATTCAGTTTTGCATATTAAAAAGACACATAGTAAATGTAATCTATTTCTTCCTCTCATTTACACTTTTAAATATTAGCTCTTGATAGGAATTCATAGAATAAAAGCTATAGCAACTAAAAATGTTGAACCTCATGCTTTTAGCTATTACCCATTTTAAAAGAGTATACTGCTGCTGATTTGCATTCTCTGTCATGTTGCTTCAATTTGATTTTTCTTGACAGAAAAAGATGACACTAAAAACACTGAGGCAGAAACTGAAATTAAACAAAAAACCTTAACACAAAAGCATCTCTAACTAAAGTAAATTTGTCTGTTCTTAACACTAGCTCTATGCCTAAGTTTGCATCAGAATAATCCAAAAAATTAGGCAAAGGCAAGTTTCCTACCTAGAATTCCAGACTAATTCTGATGTGTGTTAAGAACATATGACAAAAAGAGGATGAAGGGATCAGATGGGACGAGGAGCTGCCTGAGAAATAAGCACTAAAGAATAAACACAAAGCCATAAATTGGAGTCAAATAGGGTATCCTTAACCTCCAGCAGAAGCAAGCAATTAAAGGAATCCAGGAGATGAACAACACTGATTTAGCCCCAGGACTTGAGCCTTTAATGTCTGTGACCTTCTTTCTGAACAAAAGCAGAGAAAACAAAAGAACATTCCTATAAAAATATATTATGATGCTTATGGCCAAAAGGATGGCAGTTGACAAAGGGCTTATGTTTAGACAATCCTAAGGTAAGGCTCCTAAAGTACCTTGGATTCAAGCAAGACCTCTGTGGATCTCTGTTCCTTTTGTCCCTCTGTTATTCAGTAGCATAATCCCTGGCTGAGCACAGATTGGAGTCAAATTCATGAAAATTACCGTGTTCTTCAAAAACTGTTTTTTGTTTTTAGGTCAGAGCAACTTTTGTACCGATCACTTGAGCAAAACTTACAAGCCAGTTCTGGACTTGCATGAACAAAACACACCACAGAAACTGGACACGAGCTCATACTTTTTCCATCTGTTATCTCCACACAACTGCTTTTTAGGAACGTGTCAGTCTGGGATACGTTTCCAGCAAAGAAGAAAGGCTTCAAAAACACCGAACCTTCCTTATTCAACTTCTATTCTGAGATTAGTTGCAGAATTGATCTTAAATGTGTCTTCTGTGTCTTTGCTAGCTCAACTTTCCGTAGCTGACGCTCATTTATCATTCGTGCTGCCGGGCAGCAGATTTATTTTACTTAGGGGTTTTAGCGACATCTGGTGGAACTACGAGAAAGCTCACCTCTGAGAAAGGCCACAATAAATCCCTCAAAACACGCTTTGTAGTTGTTGGCAGATAGCAACTCTTAGCGTTCAGTTTGATCAGAGTAGACAATATATCTATGAAAGATCATATTAAGACGGGATGGAAAAAATCCTCAGTTCTACTCTGGCCAAATTCATCACTGTAGGGAACTCTGAAAAGAAGCTAGTCAAAATAATTCCTTTACAGTATTTGTTCTGTCCTTATAATGCAGCCTCAGCAAAAGGCTCTGATCTGAACTCCAGACTATACTAGCTAGCAGGCTGTCTCTCATCACAGTGAACATGAAGAAAGAAAAATCATTCACTGCAGAGAGAACAGATCTCAAAAAATACTCTGTACCTTTACTAAAAGCATAAATTGCATACAGACTATAGACATCACATTTCAAAAAACACAAGCTTTTAGAAGTTGCAGACTTCTCTGAAAACTTGTTCAGAAGTAAAACATGAATCAGTTTGGAGGAGACCTGAAGAAACAGTTATTAGTCAGTTTTCACCTCTGACTTGCAACCTACTTTTTTTTTTTTTTTACATTTTAAATATCATGTCTGAATGATTCTGATTCTGCAAAAGAAACGTCAGCCAAAGTCACTGAGTTTTACCTGTCAAAACCAAGGAAAATCACAGGACTTCTGTGCCAGATTCTAAATCACGTACTGATATCAGAGACAAAATGTATACATAATCACTGGTCTGAAATCAGAAAAAGATTTCACAAAAAAAAGGAACTTTCAGTGGCTATCGAAGTTATTAAGAACAATACATTTACCTTATAAGCACAGACCAGGTCCATTGAATCCTTTCTTGCCCTGATTCGTTTATTGGATCAACTCATCTGCGATGGCAAAGTTGAGAAAAACGGACATTCCTGACAGATTTCTCAGTTCTAGATTTACATCCCATTAGAAGTACTGTCAAAATCACTATGCAGCAGCTGGTTATGAGCATTTCTACTTTCAATTCCTTAGAGGAACTTTTGGAAGAGCTGCAGTTAATTAATCATTAATCAGTGACATTTAGACAGTTCTCAGTTTCACCCGTCATAGATATTCAAATTCACTTCTAGGCATCTGGATGTTCTAATTGAACCTGATACAGAGCCTATAAAAACTGCTGAAAAAAAAAATCAGTGGCATTTGGAAGTTATCCTTTCTGGTACATTCTGCCCCTCCACTCAAAACTAGAATCACACGCAAATACAAAGAAGAAAAAGAACAATTGTTATATAAACAGCATTTTAATTTGAGAAATTACCTAAAGGAGTGGACTATAACAAAGTTAGGGTAAAAGACACGTTCTTTGAATCACATAAAGATAATCTAGTCTGGAAAAATAAGATAAGGCTCCTTTGCTTCTCAAAACTGTAGGTGGGGAAGGTTTTTCTCTTTCTTTTTTTAAATAGACATTCCCAGAGAGTTACTTTATCACAGTTATACATGTATATCACTGAACCAAATGTGTAATGCTTCTCAGAAATACTAGACAACATACAAAGTGGTAAGTACAGTTGAAAACTCAGCAACTATGATTGGTGCGTTCTGCTCTTCACAGAAAGAAACAATAAGTCATCCTTAGATAATCATTACAGCCTTGACTCTGACTTGCTAGTGTGTTGTGAATAATCCACAACTAGAGACGGAGGAGTACAGCATGCTTTTCTCTACTGCAGCAGGTGCATTGCTAGGAGTGGGTGAAAGGAGGAAACATGACAAGGACTCTCCCGTATCTCAGTGAGTCTTGACTGCTGGAGTGGCCTATTGACACCCCTAGCAGTTTATACAGATTGAAGTACTTTCTGAGCCACTCTGTCTTGCCTTGCAGGAACTTCAGCTCTACTCAGCACTTGTAAGGCAACAGCAAGAATGTGCAATGTCTAGTTTTGGGCACAGCACTTCAAGAAAGATATGAACCAAACGGAGAGTGTGGAGAGGTAGTAAGAGCGGAAAGAAGTGCAGAAAACATTACTTGGGATAACAGCAGTCTTCTAGAAAAGAGAAAACAGAAAAGAGTCCATGAATTATCTATAAAGATTTAATAAGTTGCTGAAGAAAGAGACCATATCCTTAGAGAAAAAAAAAAAAAAAAAAAAAGAAAGAAACAGCAGGTATAAATCAAGGCATCAAGGGTACAACATCTTTTCTTACAGTACTGTATGGTTAAGGCTTTGGTTTTTACATGAGTCACTGTTATCTTAAATAATTAAGTCTCTATTTTCCTAAGCTTATTTTTCTCTGCTATTTTGGAAAATAGTACATACACCAAAAACTGATAATGATTTCTCTTCTGAAAGAAGTGCTGTGATCAACAGTAATCAAAAGACAGGATGGATGAAACTAGACAATGGCATCCAAGGTGTGTGTGTGTGGGGGGGGGGGGGAGGGGGGGTTCACCCTTATATTTAAAATTTCAACATCTTAATCGCTGTAGTATCCAAAAAAGAAGAAAGAATCCTACTGGAGAATGGAAAAATGAAGCAGAATAATAAAAGTTTATCACACCAAAAACTGGCATGAAAGATCTCTCATTCTCATGCCTCCTGTTACCACTCCCAAATGCATATGTTCATTTTCAACATCTTAGAAGCAATAGTAGTTCAGCATGATAATGCTTCAATTTAGGAGGTTCATGAATGGATGAAACCTAGAAGGACATCAAGATGGATCACTATGAACAGCTGAACCTACTGTGCTACTCCTCCCAGTAAAGTGTTCTAATATTATAAACATTATCTTAATTAAAATAGTCATTTATTATTATACTGGATTTATTACTATATTATTAATATATTTATTATTGTATGAATTTTACAATGTTGTGGTGTTCCAGAGGTAAGGACCCCAAACGATATCCAGACTTGGGTCTATGGAAGGTACATGCAATATATATATTCTTGCAGTTACAGATGAAGCCATCCTCTCTAGTAAACAGTTTCAAAACTTTCTGCATTCCTCAGCATAGAAGCCAAAAATCTCTCCTCTTAAGGTTATATTTACCCTGGTTAACATATTGATTTCTGCATACTTCAGTTTACCTATTTAGAGTTGTTTGAGCAAGTCTCACAGCATCTACTATACTTTCTGAAAGGCACGAAATTGATTAACATAAATAGCATACATAGATATTTAATAGCACTTCCATATATTAGCAGAAGTTACAGAAAGATTAGACCCTAAACCGTGACCCTACATTCATCAGAATTTTTTCAGTCTGACATTTTTTTCCCCTCACACAAGGTTGATGAAAAGGTAGTTCAAATGTATTTTAATAGCTCAGGAAAGTGCCAAGGTCAGCAGAGAGTTAGCATGTGGGCCTCTCAACAGACCAACATCAATAAGCCATTTTTCCTGGAGAGAAGTGTAGTCAATAAAACATTAAAGAAACATGCTTAAAAAATTTAAAAGCCCTTTCAGATTCAGAGAGCCTGTATTATGACTGCAACCAGCCACTCCAGGATGCACATTACCAAAGCACAAAAGCACTGCTGAAGCGACTGAAGTCATTCTGCCTCTGGTCTTGTGTCTCACAGCATACCCAAGACACACATTAATGGCTTAATGTCTTATTGCTTAATTAAATGATTAAGTGTTTTGAATGTGAAAGACAAACTGTTAAGTGGTAGGTTCTGGCACATCTCACTCTGAAAACACATTAAAATCTCTTGCCATCTGAAAAGAGGAAATGAGAGGTCCAAACATTTGGCTCTACACTACATAAAATGAATCCAGCCAAAACACACTGACAGTGACAATGAGTACATAAAAACACAGAACTTTGCTTCCAGTGCATTCCATACAGGAATGAGAAAACAACATATGAGCATGTGATTCATCATCAGCTAGCACTGGGAAAGTACCACAGCTCTGACTAAAAGCCCCCTGCCAGGTCCACCTTTAATCCCAGAAAACCTAAGTTTGTACCATGCTGCAGGGGATTGCTGACTGAGAGTTACTGTTTAGCACGGGGTTTAATCATAAAAAAGACAGACCAAGTGACTTAGTTTGTCTTTTGAGTCATCAGGTCTCTATTACTAGACTTACCACATTCCACTGGCAAAACCAGAATGGAAATGCTTAAAGAAGAGCACAGCCTTCAGGCTTGACAACTCTACAGAAAGCAACTTGTGCAGCTTTTCCTTCATTGGGAACTTCAGAGATACACACAAGGGTAAAAGAGAAACCATAGGGACACCTGAATAAGGCCACTGAAAGTCAGGAGCCCACAGAAAATCAACCAGTGTCAAAAATTTGCCCTTGAAGTTAAGCAACAAAGAGGCAGACGCCAAGAAAATAACACATTCTTTAGGTCACATCCTTGAAGAACAGACTCAGATATTTTTTTTTAAATCTTCTCTAAAAACCAGAAGTTGAGTTATACAAGTGTACAGCTCTTGATAATGAAATCCAGTACAAAATGAAATAGATCCTACCGTATCCGTACAGTAGGCATCTAGTTGTGCAATTCACAGTAGTCACAGGATAAGCAGAGCAATGCAAGACAGCAGCTAATAGCTCCCCAAGAAAAAGTACATGTGTCCAAGTGTGAGGACAAGTTTCACAGACAGAAAATTGCTTCCTGCTTCTCTGGACAAGTATATAAGACATTTTTGCCTACATATACATAACAAGCTGCCAGTTCAAACACGTAGAGCAGGATACCTTGGTTCTATGGCTCTCTCAGTCAGAGGGAGTTCAAAACCAACATGTTGCACCTCAAGAAAATGCCCAAGTGCCCATCCATAGATGGGGTTGGTAGAAGACACTCTTCTCTCCTCTGCTTTGTATTCGGTTTTAATCTTAAGATAACATGGTACAGAAAATGGATTGTTCACTGATAGAGAAGGAGAATTACAAAATTCTGGTGTTCTAATGACAATCACAATTCTACACCACAAATTCAAACAATACAACTTACATAAACAGTATCTCAAACTTCTGATTTTGGGGGTTGATATAAAAAATATTTATATAAATCCCTCTACCTCAAGATTTGCTATTTATTTTTAATACATTTTTTATGGTGTCAAGTAGAGCAAATGCATTATTTCACAGTTTAAAAATAATTCCCACTATTTTTACTTTATCTTATCAAGTAGAATCCTTCTCCAGTAGAATTATTTCCCAGTTTTTCTAACCTACTTCTAGTCCTTATCTAGCCTGTTGTTTCCAAATGCGTTGTTTCACTTTTTTNTGAGCTAAAGTCTCTACCTTTGCTTTTGTGTGTGCCAGTGACACCCTTGGCAACTGAGAGATATTGATGCAAAATCCTTATCCACTAAGAAACTCAGATACAAACAGTCTACACTGTAAACTATTTAGACATAATAATAATATAATTAAAAGCATTTGCCTTAAGTAGCATCCCTTCCAGGTGCAGAAGTATTATTTTAGTCAATTTACAAACAGTGAAGTCAAAGCCTGTAGTGGTGTAAGGAATGAATATGTGGTGCATATATGCAGAGGGAACATGGAGTCTGTAACTGCAAGGTTAAGCTTCTTGCTCTCTCCGTTGCCTGTAACTCATTGAAAGACAGCGGTTCTCAATGTTTTCAGTTTGGCTTTGTGATTTAAGGTTGATTTCTTACAAGGTAACTCAGAACTGAAGACCTGGAAAAATCTCTGCCATCAAATGGAGTCAGGGAGAACTATCATATCACGTTGCTGTGTCATTGCTGATGTTGTGCATTCAGCAATGGGACCTATCCAAGCAGTCTACATCAAAAAGTAGAATCGGGAGGAGGAAGGAAGCAAGGTGGAGTAAAGAATGAAAAAAAGATTAGATTTATAGTTCAAATAGAGAATGAAGAATTTTCTTGGAATAGGAATAGTTGCTGTAGTAAGGTACCCAAGAGGTACCTTAGTTGTACCACTTTTGTTTGGGGTTTAAGGTCCCTGTTAACCCCCCCTCAACCCTTAATACATTTGCTGAATGCGTGTTGTTGCAGAAGGGTATGTTTTTGCCAAAAACCAAATAAAAGCAAAAATAAACTAGATTGCTCAGCGTTCTAGCAATATTTTAGACCTTAAAATTGCACACTGTTACAAACCCAGAAGAAATTCTCAGACTTTAACATATTGGATCAAAGTACAGGCTTCAAAGTTTTTCTTATTTCCTCACACAAGTAAAATTCTGGAATTACAATCCTGAAGACCCCATTAACCACTCGGAAATCATTGCATTGGCACAGTCCACAAGTTTGCAAAGGTGTGATTGTAATAAGAATGACAATGGCCAGATTTCTAGAGCTCTTTCATAAATAATAAGAGGATGGCATGCCCACAAAAATAAAACTGAAGACTCAAAACTGAGTCAAACGCATGTTACCTCTAAGGCTTTCAGGAAAAGCAATCTGCCCAGCCAAGTGGTTACCCACTAGATGGAAAACTCTTCTGCAAGATTTAACTCCTATTGCTTCTGAAACCATCTGTCTGTTGAAACACTGCTAAAAGAGTCTTGCCAGTTACATCTCCCTTCTTCCCTGATACCATTCCTTTGAAAAACACAGCAAACCAACTGTTCAGTTTGCAAGTAACACCATTAGTAAAAACAAACAATAAAAAACCAACTTAGTAAATCTTTTGCAAAAGCTTCTTTCTTGACTTTTTCCTCACTAGACTTCATTTTTCCTGGATAGTCCTTATATCTCAGATTCTAATTACTTAAGTGTATTTAGAAATCAGTTTCCCAAGCTTAAGTTATATTACCAATGTATTTATCCATCCATATTTTGCAGAACACAGGAATATTAATGTTTGTAGATTAGTCACTGTCTAGTGAAAGTAGCAGTCTAGTTTTAGGCTCGTTCTGCTAACTTCATCTTCCATAGTACATGACAGACAGCCTTTCGTGATTTATGACTCTCCTGTGAAAAAGTAAAATCCATGATGTATCATATTATCTCTTAATTGGGAACTCTGCCTACAGGAAAAAAAAATGAAAGCAAGGTGTGCTTGAACTACAATTCTGGGAAGCACAGTACAGGATTCTTCAGCACAGTTCTTTGCATTTTTAAATGAAGATTTCCTTACTGAATGAAAGCATCTTCCACCTGCCTTCAATGCTGCTCCCCCCCTCCCCCCCCAAAAAAAAAAAATCACTGACTTAAACTGATAGTTGCTTTGATTAAATAGTTCTGGCGCTACTGCAAATTCAAGCTTGTTATTTTCACCTACTATCATAACAACACGTGGAGACAACAAGAAAACTCAAANAATTCCTGTCTTCTTCTAGTACCCTGTATTTATTGTAGCCAGCATTCATCCTAATTGTGGATTCTTTTCTTTCCCCCAGAGGATTCTTTCAAGTCATTAAAATAATTTTGAATTCCCAACCAATCCTTCTGTATTCTGAGCACCACTTCCAGCTTGATACTGCCCACAAGCACAATTGCATGCTCTCTCTTCCATCATTACTGGAAATAGATATTACCAGCTAGGCAGTATCTAGAGTTAAATATCCTTGTGTCTTTACAAACACATTAAGAAACTGAGGACATTTCACTTTGGTCATTGAAGGTCTCAAGCATTATTTGTCCACCCTCAGCTTCAATGAGCTCCTTAGTTGTAATCTGTTGCTTTTGAAGTTTATCAAATTTCAGTTATTCTTGTACAGAGGATAGTACCAGTATTCTAGGTGGATGGATTGGTTCTTTTTATCATTCCAAAAAAGAGATTATCTTTCAGTACTAGTAAAAAGACAATCTCCTTAAATGACCTCCTGCAGAAAACAGAACAGTGGTCTCCTTCCATAAAAGCAGCTCTAAAAGTTTTATTTCTTGCATCATATTCAACCCTCTTGTTGACTTGGTACCATTTAGCTTTGTCTCTAGCATAATATTTAAAACAGATGATTGGACAACAGGCATTTCCTAACAGCAATTCAGCTATAATAAACTTAGACAAGTGGTACAAAGCAGATTGAATTTGATTTCTGTAATGTATGCTGCTAGCACAATTTCATTTGGGGAAATCAGAAGTCTGGCAGATTGGTCGAGGCCATTGTTATGATGGTGCTCTTCCTTCACGCCCCTGCCGTTGAAGGGATGCATGCTGAGATAATGAATCAGATTAAGTATCATGATGACACTTTCAATTACGCTTCTTCCCCAGAAAGGTCACCAGATTTTGGGAAGTAGGTGGCAACCAGCTTTGGAAAGGAAGTAAAGAGCTTCCCCTCTTTCCTAACATAGTTATCTAGGAACAGTGACATGCACATTTGAGGTCAGGAGGCTTGATTATTGTAATTCAGCTTTAGCTTGCAGAAGGTTCAGAAGCTTGTATGCACACTGGAGCGAACATGACAACCTTTATATGAACTATGAAATGATGGATTAATTTTGCTAGGGTAATACCTTCACCTCAGGCAACGGAGTTCTTCCACAGACAGTAACAAATGGGCCTCCTTACATGAATTGGAGTAGATGTTGGAAAGCAAAATCTTATAGCAATAAGTTGGCCTTATGCCCACATATTCCTCTGCTAATCATTTTTTAGGAGATCAGTCACCAACATCATAGCAGTAGCTTTGCCCACTCACTCAGCAACAACCAAACCATCAGTGTGCTATTAGCACTCTCTAGGCTGAAACCAGGATGTGGGGAGGGCACTGCGCAGCACCAATTCAAGTTATGGCATATAATTTTATGCGTTTTGATACAATGGTTAAACACAGTCTTGTGAACATCAAAAAAATATACAGCCATGCTTAATGTTTTAAATAAAGGAATTTGAGAATAGGTTTCAAGATATAAAATCACTATTTGCAAGTCCTCTCTTACCAGAGAGAAATATCCCTCACTTCATAATCATATCTTACTTGTGACATTGCTGTTTGGCAGTATGTATACAGGTGAACAACTGTTTTCAAGGATGAAGTACAGAAAGAGTAAAATTTCATCCAAAAAAAATGTAATGAACACTATGAGAACTCTTTAAGAATCGCAACCACTTCCACAGAACCAGACTGATGCATTAGTTTCACAAAAAACAAGGTCTAACATCCCACTAGTTGTCTGGTTTTGTTGCTTTTTCATGTTTTAATAAAAAATACTAAAACAGTTTTGCTACTTGTATACATTAGCTATGTTATGTATTTTATATGCAGCCCAAGACAACACCTCTTCACCCAATGCAGCCCAGGCAAGCCAAAACACTGGATACTCATGACATAAGGTTTCAAATGTGCATGCAATTTGTGGTGTTTGCTTGTTGGCCTTTAAACAAAGTTCCATCTTGCTTTATATCTACCTAAGTTTGTTTATTTAGTTGCTTTGAATTATTACACAAAGTAGAAACTTTGTTCCTCTTATTTTAGCAATAGTTCTAATGCACTTGCTGCTTAGTCAGAAGCCTGGCTTCACCCATTGCTTCATTTCCTTTTGTTACACCTTTTACTCTTTGCAAAAGGAAAAGACATTTCCTTTACAGGAAAGACATTAGGAAGAAATAACACAGAAGCAGCTGAGACCTGAGGAAGCACGTCAGCTAACAATAATAGTAAATATGGAAAAACTACCTTTGTAGACACCGACCAGATGCATACTTCATATAGACAGAGCAGATTCTGAGACTTTTTAAAATACATTCCCCAAACCAGTTGCACACTGCTTCCATTGTGTTCAGGTGACACTGAATAATTTTGTAAACATTTTAAATCTACACTAAAGCACCAAGGACAACTCACATGCCTAGCAATATACAGGGCTCAAATAATTTGCTAGGCCATGAATAAGTAGTTGGAGCATTTAGTTACATATTTTTCTTCTTAAACTACAATTGTGACATTGCCCATGGGCTTCACAAAGGGACAGTTTATAAAGGAGAACATGTGCCATCCATTATATATGTGAATAACTTCTGTTACTCTGATATTTTTGGTTTATCTTCGTTGTTGTTTCTGCTTGTTTTATTTTGTAGTTAAGTTTATGGATTGACATTTTCACTTAAGACAGCACTCAGATGCTGTCATTTATATGAGAACTTGCTCATGTATTGTAGTGAAAAAGCAGTCCACGTGGACAAATGCCTTTAATCTCTTTAAGTCTCTGCCATTCTCAGTAGAATTAAATGCTATAAAACATACAAAAAACCCCACAGTGGTTCAGGATACCATCTAGGATGCTGGGGGAATATTAACACTGCTGGAATCAAAATGCTGTATCCTTTCCGTTTAGTTCTGAGCAACATCTTCACCATCTCATCACTAGATGGCGGCGACCTTCACAAATTTCTAATCAATGAGAGCTTTATTCTCAAAGGCGCTTGCCAAACGCATGCCTTTCCCTTCTTAAAACCCACCAGCACCTCTTTGCTTTCTATTTTGTACACTTTCCTGCAGAATGCTTTTACAAACAGCATAGTAGATCTATTTTTAAGTAAGGGGATTTTGGGGAAAAAAGGCTATGTTTTACTAAAGCCAAAAATTAACCTTTTCAGAAGTAAATCATTTCATGAGACTTCAACAGTCTTGTAACGTCACAACTACCCCATGTTCAGTTTAAATGACAGTCAAAAATAAACTAAGTATATCTTTACTCTAGTAGTAAAAACAGCATTACATTATGCAAAGATTTCTTTCTGTCGTATTTACAACAAAAGTGTACACTGACTAAAGACAGATTTTTCCTCAAAGTCTGTCACTTAACATGCTCCCCTCCCCCCATACTGCCAGTTTAAATAACCACATAAAGATCAATTGTAAATATTTACTTATATAAATGTCACAAATGCAAGATCAAGCCCATCTGTGAATGGATGAGTTAATGTGGGGGTAAACAAGGAGTATATGGAATAAAGAGCTCAAAAACACTGTGAAGTGATCTTTCCTCCCCCAGCTTTTGTCAGCTAATGCACCATGGTCATGTGTGGCTACAAGCTATAGACATAGTTCACATTTGAAAAGAGGAAAAACTTTCTAGTTTCTAACATTCCAGTTTCTGGAAGTTTACATAAATCAGTGTAGTGTAGCAATGACATTTCATATCACAAATAAATGCCTAATAGTTATTTCTGGCCTTATATGCAAACCTATGCATACATTTGGATGCAGAAACAGGTATTACTTATACATAACCAGCACTTTTCTAACATGTTTCATTCTTAGTAAGTAGCATGGTAATAAACAGGAGAAATCAGACTCCATATAAGTACAAGAGTCCACTGAAGTGGACTGAGGATCTTATTTCACTCATTTCATTGCAAGCACCTAGGAGATTGCCTGTCTAGGGAAACACAACCACCTACTTAATTGATGGAATAAATCTCACTCGAGGAGTCCCTTTTTCTTTTTCTTTTTTTTTTTCCCTTTTCTTTTTTAAACTACAGGGACTGCTTATGGTGACTCCTGTCTTCACATGGGCACTTCTGAGGAGCCTAAAGTTAGATGAGCTTGCTTATGACCTTTCTGATAATGCAAGTCACCTTTGGTCTCTGGGATGGAGCATAAATAGTTTATCTACTTTCCTGTACTGTAAAAAGAAACCTAGTGAATTCCAAGGAAAAATATTGGCTTACACCAAGCAGGAAGACAGATAGGAGTTCTATCTGCAAGTCTCCTGTACAGTATTACACTGCTAGTACTAGGATAGCAATATATAAGAAGTTATAATAAAAATAGTGTCCAAAGTGAATAGGCTTGAGTTTATGAGACAAGTATATCAGTTATATCATGTAATCAACACTGACTCCCCCAGTTTCAGCTCCTTGGTACTCTGATCTCTTGGTCCCCACACTTAAGAACTTACTTCAATTGCACAGAGTCACCTTGTTTCAAATGAACCTTAGTTCTGTGAGTTGTGATAGTCAGGAAGTATGGGCAATTTTCTTTACATCTAGTTATAATCCATATCGTAATTAAGACTGAAGAATGGCTTCAATCACACACACTCTTAGAACAGCAAAAATCTGTTGATTAATAATTTAATTGGTAAAGAAAATCTTTCATTCTTTCAATCTAATCTTTAGCCACTATTTTCTTCATTTTGAAGAAAATTTCAACCTCTGCTTTTTTATACTATTCACAAGCCCAGAGTCTGTATTTATACAGCACACTGCAATGGAGCACTTCAGGTGAAGGCATACTGACTGGAATAGAGCTAACCTCCCCCCTATCTGACTATATCAGTATGAGAAGAAATCACCAAACTTGCTGTAGAAGAGACACACTGGCTGTTTGATCATCCAGTATTGTATAGACCAGATCAGAGTGCCAGTGTACTAGAGTACCTTTAAAGAACTTTAGTTGCTAAGAGTTAACAAATTGGGCTAACAGTTAATAGTCATTATTTGCTCCTCTAGAAAATGGAAGGTTTCCAGAGTCTCTTTAGACTGCATATATTAGAACAACCACTTTAGAAGTGTGAGTTCTTGTCCCACCTAAACAGGAAACTTAGAAGTCTAGGCACTGAAATCTTAAAGAAAATCTAATATTTAGAAAATCTAATATTGTTTTTAAGTTCTTCTTTAAGTTCTTTATGATGATATTGGTGAGGTGCTGGAACAGGCTGCCCAGAGAGGCTGTGGATGCCCTGTCCCTGGAGGTGTTCAAGGCCAGGTTGGATGGGGCCCTGGGCAGCCTGGTCTAGTATTAAATGGGGAGGTTGGTGGCCCTGCCTGTGGCAGGGGGGTTGGAGCTTGATGATCCTTGAGGTCCCTTCCAACTCAAGCCATTCTATGATTAAATAATGATAATAGTACTGCTGAATGAGCATTAAGGACAAAAACTTCTCAAACTTATCAATTCCTTGCTAAGTCATCTGTAGCTATTAAAAGATAGATATTCCAAATAGTATTTGACTAGCTACTGTGTTTGACAAACATTTGTAAAACTTGTCACAACATAACCAGTATATTTTACTCAGCCACCTCTATTTAATATGCCAGTTTTGCTCACTCTTGAGAAAGAAGTTAGTGATAAGGCAGCAGCTAAGAGAGCACCAAGTACTGAGAAGCATACCCAAATTAATTAGCAGTACAAACTATGCTGCTGCACACTAAAGATTCCAGCCCCTTCTGACAAATAAAGTCTCTTTCCAGAAAAAAAAAGAACCACACACAGAAAATTGCTCCCTTGTCTAAGCAAGGTGCAAATCTTAAGCTTTGTCCCTTCTGAATATTCACAGTGGTCCCTTTTTTTTTTAAAAAAAAAAAAA
>JACDJE010000481.1:520247-685790 GCA_016647715.1 Pavo muticus
CCCCCCCTCCCCCCCCAAAAAAAAAAATCACTGACTTAAACTGATAGTTGCTTTGATTAAATAGTTCTGGCGCTACTGCAAATTCAAGCTTGTTATTTTCACCTACTATCATAACAACACGTGGAGACAACAAGAAAACTCAAATCATATGATGAAGTTAAGAAAAAAAAATAGATTATTTATTCTTACTATCTCAAATCCAGATTAGAAGCTTTAAATTTCACTATATAGTTACTTGTTTTCTCCTTCTAGCTGACAAGGACTTACTCTAGAATTTTAAGAGGTGCTGAACTGCTCAGATAGTTCAACAGACAGATGTAGCTCCTGACATGGATGTCACAGAAAGTACGACCTGCACGAAAAAGCTGCTTTGGACAGAGTTTTGCTTACAAAAAAGCAAAATTGCTTCTGATGGGTTCTTGGTGACACCAGGCAAAGCATTCATCGGTAGGCCAATAGTTGAATACTATTTCTGAATACAGAAAGAAGAATGGAACTCACCCAATGGTGAAAGGGCTCTCTAGCTGTAAAGGGTTACATTCCAGGAAGCAGCCTAGGTCCAAGAGATACTCTGCATTCACCAGCTGGCCCTTGTATAAGCTCCAGACAGCTCGAGCTTTGGTCCACCCCATCTGGTCATGTGGGGATCACAGGTGCAAACAATTTGCCTGTGCTCCCTAGGCCAGCCACACCCCTTCACCAGGTGCTCAGTCACTGGTTCAAGCCATGACAGAACAGTTTCCTTACAGACAGTAATGCAGATGGATATTTTTGTTCATTTATTTTGTAAATTTAAATAAAAACATATATAAGAAGAAAATGTGTGGTGTGGAAATCATGGTTAAAAAAGAAGACATTCTCCATCACTTTCAATTTTTTGTCGAAAAGCTTTTAAAAATCTTTCTATTTCACTTACTCAAAGTTTCCAGAAACATAGTGTTAATATATTTGCTCCCCACTTCATTACTTATTCAGTGTCCAACTTTTAAATATGGATAGGATAGAAGTTCAACTGGTTTATAATTAATCCCTTTTTTTTTAACATAGGTGTTTTTAAGTTGTTTTGCATCTGTACGTAGGACTGTTACCATATACTGTTTACCTTGTTTTTAAAATGTTGTACTAGTGAAATGAATCAGAAACAGTCAAATTTGTCTTGAATGCAATTTGCATTACTTTGGATCACTTAATACTTCTGTAAGTACAAAATTATAAAACTGTTAACTCAATAGAAGTATATAATCATCGCATTTGTTCGTGTCATTTTGTGAATGCCCACGCTGGATTCTCAAAACATACCTCGCCTGTAGAAATACCTGTAAGTATCAGAGAATCAAGCATAGGAAAACAAGTAACCAAGCACGTGCATGGCACAGGGCACCAAATTCCTTCATATTACACTAAATGATGCAGGAAAACAGAAGGTGAGTCAGAACTTCCCACATCTGCGTGTCATATTTCTCTAGAAACATACTCAAGAGTTCCTAAAATATAATGAGTCACACCAAAGCATTTCTAGGGAGTATAAGTAGTTTAACAGAAAGGTAATTAGGTTTTAGCTATGTCTGAAAGCACCATTTTAAGTTATCTCCATTGTTTAAGTTGGAAAAGCAGCACCATCCACATGCCCATGAATGGAAGCAAACTGTCTTCATTTTTGCAGAACTACATCAAAAGAAATAAGGTCAGCTTTTTAATGTCAAACTGAAATCTGTGGGATTTAGCTATCTTATCTTCAGGCAATCTGACATTATAAAAACGTAATAAGTTGACATTGGTTGCTGGGGAAGAACAGAAAGGTGAGCCCAAGACTCTCAGCTCCTTTGTCAAATGTGGAATGCCCTTTCCATCCACGCTGCAATACTGGTCCTTATTTTGCAGTCACTCCAGTGTGGGTTAACCTGGCAGCAGCTCAGCACCACAGAGTCCCTTGCTCACTTTCTCCAGGTGTGATGAGGGAGAGAATTGGAAAGAAAATATATCTCATAGGTTGAGATAAAAACTGTTTACTAAGATAGAAGAGGAAAATGGAAATAAAAGTGCAATTATAACAATACGTACAGCTACAACTCAATTACTCACCACCTACTGACCCACCAGCAACACAGAGTGTCACCATCACCAAACTACAGCCACATACCTTAAGCAGGGGCCAGTCTAGCCACCTACCCATGCCTTTATAGCCTTCCATGTGGTATCACATGGTATGGAATCCCCTCTTGCCTCATTCAAGCACTTGTGCTGGCCCCACTCCACATCATCATGGTGGCAGCTCATTCCTGCACAGTGGCCCAGCCATGCCCCAGCCCTAGCCCCAGGTTCACTCCCATTGCTTAGCAACAACCAAACACCAGTGTGCTATTAACACTGTTCTGGCTGAAACTAAGACAGATGATAAGTGCTTTTACATCAGTAGCTGTATAACATGACATTGCTGAGAAGGGTAAAGGAGATATTTTCCCTCTCTCACCACCCAGATGACTCCGCACTCATTCCAGAGCTTGGTACCACAGCTGAGACTGTACAGATGTGTCATGCAATGTAGCACGCACAGCTCCTGCATCTCCTAGACATGTCATGCTTGTGTGTCCCCTTTATCTCTGTCTCTTGTTACTATTCTTCATAAGTCTCACATACAGGAGTGCAGAGATACTCCAAGCAATAGTCCAAAAACCAAAATACACTGACAGATCATGAGAGAAATATTTTGTATATATACAAACAACAAACATAAACAATCAGTATAAGAGTTCAAAATGAAAGCAAATTTATTCATTAGACACATCTAAGAGAACTTTCAGCCTAACTATTTCTTCTCACCATATCACTCACTTTCATAACACTTTGAAACCCAAACACAATTTGGTCTGTTGCACGGGGACATTCCTTACTCCAGTATGAAATGAAGTAAATGCTTTTATCTATAATACAATGAGTCACAATAGCTGTTGTTCACACTCCGGTTCCAGCAATTGCTCTCCCATATGTCTTTGGCTCACATATGAAAGAACTATCTGAGTAGAGCCCGGGTTTGGGATCCTGAGGTTTCATAGAATCATAGAATCTCAGAATATCCCAAGTTGAAAAGAACCCATAAGGATCATCAAGCCCAACTCCTGGCTCCACACAGCACCACACAGAAATCAAAGCACCGTCCAAATGCCCCTTGAACTCCGGCAGTTGGGGCCATGCCCACTGTCCTGGGCAGCCTGTTCCATGCCCACCGCCCTCTGGTGCAGACCCTTTCCCTAACCCCCAGCTGCCCCTCCCCTGACAGCTCCATGCCGTTCCCTCGGGCCCTGTCGCTGTCACAGAGAGCAGAGCTCAGCGCTGCCCCTCCACTCCCTGTGAGGAGCTGCAGTCGCCATCAGGCATCCTCTCAGCTCCTCTGCTCTGCACTGAGCACACCAAGAGATGTCAGCCACTCCTCATATATCTTCCCCTCTAGACCCTTCAGCATCTTTGTAGCACACCTTTGGACACTCTCTAATAGTATTTTATCATTTTTTGTACTGTGGTGGCCAAAATTGCACACAGTACTAGAAGTGTGGCTGCGCCAGCACAGTGTAGAGCAGGACAATCACTTCTCTCAACCAGCTAGCAAATACAGGGTAGACTTTCATACTCTACAGTGTTAGAAAGCAGCAAGAACCCAGGCTGTGAGCAGCACAGCAGTCTGCTTTAAAATAAATAAATAAAATTTCCACCTGCCATGTCCAACACATTGTATCTACAGATGACCTGCTTTCGCTAGCAGTGATCAGCTCATCTCTCATTCCTATTGTACTAGCGTGTAAATCTACTGAGAGCAATGAGGTAAAGGGCGAATCTCTGTTCTCAGAGCCTTTCTCAGCACTTGCTCCAGCCTGAGCACATTCTTCATTTTTGCTTCTCACCTTTGACAGAGCAGCATGAGAAATAATCTACCACTTGTAAAATGGATTAGAGGGAAGGATGTGTTTTATGTAAATTTCAGCTAAATTCTTCAGAACTAATTGTGTGAATTGACTGGGGAAGCTGGTGGAATTAAATTGCTGTAGAGATTTTTTCCTGTTCTACAACAGTTCCTGGGTAACTACAGGCCTGTCAGCCTGATCTCAGTGCCAGGGAACATTATGGTACAGACAGAGTAAGATCACCTGGCATGTGTGGGACAAACGGGGAATCAGGCTTGACCGACCTCATATCCTTCTATGATCGAGTGACCTGCCTGGTGGATGAGGGAAAGGCTGTTGGTAGTCTGCCTCGCCTATGACACTGTATCCCATAGTATTCTCCTGGAGAAGCTGGCAGCCCATGGCTTGGACAGGTACACCCTTTGAATAAAGAACTGGCTGGAGGGCTGGGCCCAGAAAGCTGGTGAACAAAGTTAAATCCTGTTGGCGACCAGTCACGAGTGGTGTTCCCCAGGGGTCAGTACTGAGGCCTGTCCCGTTTAATATCTTTACTGATTATTTGGATGAAGAGATTGAGTATACCCTTGTTAAGTTTGAAGACGACACAAACCTGGTGGGAAGTTGATCTGCCTGAAGGGTATGAAGGCCCTACAGAGGGATCTGGACAGGCTGGATTGATGGACTGAGGCTGATGGGATGAATTTCGGCAAGACTAAGTGCCAGGTCCTGCAGTTTGGCCACAGCAACCCCAGGCAACAATACAAGCTTGGGGCAGAGTGGCAGGAAGAATGTGTGGAAGAAATAGACCTGGGGTGCTGGCTCAGCTAAACATGAACCAGCAGTCTGTCCAGGTAGCCAAGAAGGCCAACGGCATCCTGGCTTGCATCAGAAATAGTGTAGTCAGCAGGAGAAGGGAAGTGATTGTCCCTCTGTTCTTAGCACTGGTGAGGATGCACCTTGAGTACTGTATTCAGTTCTGAGCCCCTCATTACAAGAAAGACATCGAGGCCTTGGAGAGTGTCCAGAGAAGGGCAATGAAGCTGGTGAGGGGTCTGGAGCACAAGTCTTCTGAGGAGTGGCTGAGGGAACTGGGATTGTTCAGTCTGGAGAAGATGATTCTCAGTGGAGACCATATTGCCCTCTGCAACTACCTGAAAGGAGGTTGTGGAGAGGTGGGGGTCAGCCTCTTCTCCCAGGTAACCAGCAATAGGACAAAGGGGAATGGCCTCAAGTTGTGCCAGGAAAGTTTCAGGTTGGATATTAGGAAAAACTTCTCTGAAAGAGTGGACAGACACTAGAACGTACTGCCCAGAGATGTCGCTGAGTCACTGTCTTGGAAAGTGTTCAAGAAATGTGTAGATGTGGTACTAAGAAACATAGTTTAATGAGCAATATTGATGTTAGGTGGATGGTTGGACTGGATGATCTTGGAGGTCTTTTCCAACCTTAATGATTCTGCGATTCTATGAACACAGAGACTCCTGAGTGCCTGGACTTAGTACACTGTTTTGCATATCAAATAGATACAAAATTGTCAGTACTAAAAGAGTATGTAGTCCAGCTAGGTACACAATAGGCTGTATGGCAATTATATAGCACATACAGGTAAACACTTCTTTGAGATACTCATTCTTTCCAATGCACAAATAAGAAATCATCTTAACATGAGGAAACCAACTTCAACTTTCTGAAGTCTTTCTTAAGATGTTGATAAATAAAGGGCAAGTTCCTTTAAGCACCTTGCTATGCACATTGAATGCTAGAAGTTACCTTTCTGCAGCAAAGAATTTAATTATCACATCATTTAGATTTTCATGAGTGGCACAAAATGTCTCTGTTTTGCCTGCAACAACATTCTGAGTGTAACCAGACTAAGAGCTCCGGGATCACACTGTTTGGTTCTGTCTGATCAGAGCTGACACTTTCAGTAAAGATAAACAAAAATGCCGTACAACACTTCTGACACTTCTGCACTGTCGATCAATAGCTTTCTCTTTCTACTGTGTAGTAGACTAATTCTTTTCTTGGTGTCTCTCTGTTGCTAGGTGTATTTCTGATGTCTCTTGCTAATTATAGTTATATCTCATTTTGTTCCTTTGGTATTTCTGATGTTATCTTCGCTTGCTTATGCTTTCTCCTTTTATACTCTCTTTTAAAATGAGACTCAGCCTGGACTGTGTGTTCTTTTCTGCGTAACAGAACTCAGAGTTCTCACTGTCTGAGTTTTTCAATGAGTTTTCATCTTTTTTTCACTCCGTCTTGGCCCATCACGGCCACAACGTTTTAATTTTTTTGTGTATAGCCACTAAGTTTTAGTCAGTGTCTTCCAGAAATCTTGACTTTGCCACAGTATTCTAACTGCCTTACTTATGTCTCAGGTTGTACTCATTTTATCATAGTCATAGAATTGTTTGAGTTGGAAGGGACCTTTAAATGCCATCTAGTCCAACTCCCCTGCAATGAACAGGGACATCTACAGCTAGATCAGGTTTCTCGGAGCCCCATCCAGTCTGACATAGAATGTCTCCAAGGATGGGGCATCCACCACTTATCTGGGCAACATATTCCAGTGTCTCACTGCCCTTATTGTAAAAATATTCTTCCTCATATCCAATCTAAATCTCCCCCTTTCTAGTTTGAAACAATTTCCCCATGTCCTATGACAACAGTCCCTGCTAAAGAATCTGTTTTCTTCTTTCTTATAGACTCAATTTTTTTAACATTAGAATACTCTAAAATTTCTTCAAGTAAACTTGTTTTTATTCTTTGAACTAATCTTTTCATTACCAAGAATTTAGTTTTTCCTTAGCTACACTGGAATAATGAGAAAACCAGGACTGTTCATTTGCTTTACTGCTATGAAATACATTTCCTCATGCTGTGCCTTAATTCACGCTACTGAGTCAGACCATCCTTCAGAAGTTCAATTTTTCTACTTTCATATTTTCCAATGCTATGTGTATTACATAACATTGGTGCACAGTAACCAACCACCACATAGACTGTCAGTGATTAAAGGGCTTACCTTTTTTTTTTTTAGGTTTGTTGTGCGGGGGTTGTAAATGTACTTTGGTGATGTGCAAGTTCAAAGGGTCCTTTGTAAAGACCAATCCACGGGGTATGGTACTTACACAGTTATATGAACATATGAATCATCTACTTATACATTCTTCCCTTTGGAAGATCAGATCTTTAGAGGAGTCTGAATCTACTAGACAAAACTGAGAGTGAACTAACATGTGACATATAATAGGTAACCTTATAACAAGAGATAGTTAGAGGAACACTGGCTGACATGGTCCAACGAAGACCAGCTCCATACCACACCTTGTAACGACTGACCATAGTCAGACATTTGTGGAGCATATTGTCATTACCTGCAAAGGATGTGTCACCCAGGAAACTCAGGCCTTCAACAGGTACTTCAGATTTTTACCACATACTGCAGTGGGTGGTTCAGTGCTGGATTCATTCATCTGCTTATCCTTTCCTGGTAGCAGTCACAGAGCTTGAATTGTGAATTCTCTGCTTGAAGCAAAGCTAACAATCTCTGAATCTGCTCATCCAATTATGTGATTGCTTAGCAACAACCCTGTCCCCAGGAACAGTGAAAGCTGGGAGTATACAGATAATATTACTTATTCAAAGACATGCTGACCACTAATGTCCCTCCTCATTTCTTCTATCAACCATTCGTATTAACACTGCTAACTACTTCAGCACTTTAGTCTCAAGTTCTTTCTAATGTAAACTGGTGAAGCTGACTTGTGTGAATACTGTCAATAACATAAACTGCACATGGGCCCATGTCAAAGATGTCTATCACATGTCAGTTTCTTTTGGATTCAGGAAGCTCTATATGGTTTAACTCTGGAAGTAGCATACTGCACGGTAGCAAATATAAGTCAATAAATTAAAGTCACACCCTGCATACCAAGACAAGGATCTGTGTTTTTCATTTCACAGAAAAATGTAACTAGCTCTGTCCTATAGGTCACAGTCATGGCAGTGGAGGAGTGTTATGGCATGCTACAGAAACAGTTTAAATGGGCATCTGCTTTTCTGGGGATCGGGCTTTTAGGCAAAGTCAATAGAAGTTCTCTTTAAAGAAACCGCAAAAAATTAAGGAGCGATTAAAACCATATGGCCCGTGTTTTGCAGGGCAATCTTGAAATATGTGGGTTTTCAGAGAGGAAAGGAAGATAATGTGCTATCTGGAAACAAGATATTAATGTTATTAGCTAAGGTCAAAAAATCTCAGTCTATAGTTTCATACTTTCAAGATCTTCCAGCTGCTTAATTGTACTGTTTTTTTTTTTTTTTTACCAAATTATTTTAATGCATGCTAACATTTCTTTTTTTTTTTCTGTATGAGTCAGGAAATATCACTTCAATGAAAGACGAAAAAAAATCATCCCCCAAAAAAATCCCAGAGAGGGAGAGGATAAGAATTTTGACAAACTGCTACTGCCAACTCCTTCTCTCTCTTCAAGAAAAATAGCAAAGAATGAGGCTCTTAAAAGAAAAATCATATTTTTTCCTATCGCTTTTTATTTGATCTGTGAGATAAAATAAGCATTTACAGTATGTAGTGGAGATTGGAACAAAAGTGTCAAGGCTAAGACTCAGGAGTTGTTGAAAACAATGACTTGTATCTGGGCAGTATACTATAAGGAAGCACACGTTTTAAAACAGGCATATTTTACATGTAGCACAGAATATGGCTTTAACTGGCTGTATATAAGAAAAAAAAAAAAGCATTAATCTAAAAGCTTTTCCAGTAAAGTATAATTAAATCATTTATTTTTCCACTTTGAGCAAAACCAAAAATTCATACAATGTATTGTTGTAAACAGTGAGGAATGACTGAATGGTATACAAGCTCTAAAGGGAAAAGTCCTTAACAAGATTTGTACATGCCTCTCTGCATACGCTATTTAAATTAATTCTACTGAGTGTAACGTTAATATGGAAATAAAGAAAATAAACACCTGGAAAACACAGAATTGTAACGTACTACAGGGACCAAAATGTAGAAATTGGAGCAGAGACAGGCATCCTGGACTTTTTCTCAAAATGCAGTCTGTGGGGGAAAGGAGAAAGGAGCATCACCAAACTTTATGCACCTCATGACTTACAATTCTATCTTTACAACTTCGGTGAGACTTTTGTTATAAAGTCACTTTAGAATTGTAAAAATGTTAGAGGTGATTCAGGATGTTCCTCTTCAGGTAACACTCAGGCACGTTTTGCTTAATGATGAAATAATCGTAGTGTATAATTACATTTTATGATCTGTTTCAGATCATTCACATGACACAATACTAATTAAAATTCACTACATTCTGATTACTTAATGCTAGATCTGTAACACTTTACACTGATGGGAAAGATTTAACGCTCCATCATTCAGAGAAACTCACAAAGGTGCACAAAATCATAGAATCATAGGATCACAGAATTGCTCAGGTTGGAAAAGACCTTAAAGATCATTGAGTCCGACCACAACCTAACCATACTACCCTAACTCTAACAACCCTCTGCTAAATCATGTCCCTGAGCACCACATCCAAACAGTTTTTAAACACATCCAGGGATTGCGACTCAACCACCCCCCTGGGGAGCCTATTCCAGTGCTTAACAACCCTTTCTGTAAAGAAGTTTTTCCTGATATCCAACCTAAACCTCCTCTGGTGCAACTTGAGGCCATTAATTAATCAAACATTATTTGAGGGACATGGTTTAGTGGGCATGGCAGTGATGAGTTGATGATTGAACTAGATCTTAGCATTCTTTTCCAGCCTTAACGGTGCAATGATTTGATGACTGTATGAAAGATTTCCATGGTTCTTGTGGATACTGAACAGCCAAACACTATTCTGAAAACGTGTTAATCACCACTAAAAAACTCTGCAAAAAGTAGTGCACAGCATTTTAAACTTGTATACTTGCAGGTAGAATATTTCTGCACACTTGCCTCATTTCATCCATGCCCACCAGCCTTTTCAGATTAGAAGACTCTTTAGTCAAAGATTTCAAACCCAAAGATTTGATACATGGAGAAGCTCACCAGCTCACCCTATGGTTTTAACATCAACTTGACATCACCTTTGTAAATTAAGTAATCCCACTGTATTTGCAAAAGGAGAAATGCACTCAGCCTCCAAGCATGTGCAAAAAGAATCATAGAATCATTAAGGATGGAAAAGACCACTAAGATCTTTTAGTCCATCTGTCAAGATGCCTGAGTGCTTAAAAGCAGAGTTAAACTCTTCCTTACTTCAGGAACACCCAACCTCCAGAGATGGCTCATTTCTCAACTGCTACATTTCACAGGTGCCTAACTCCACATGCAGAAAAAAAACCTCCCATGTTAGAGATCTAAGCAAGGAGATGGTCACTGACTATGAGCCTCCATGGGAAAGCTGGGCACAGGAGGAAGCGTTGTCCCAGCCCTCCACTCTTTTTGTACAAAAGCATTCTGGTCCAAGCAATCAACCTGAGGTTGGACACTTGCCTGTCACTCACCCTGGCATCCTGAAGGTGCCACAGTGATGGTAAGTAAGCAGCTGGGTGCCAGCAGCATCATCACCCTTCCTTGTGGAAGCTGTTCCACGTGCATGAGGGCACTAATGAGACATAGACCTAGAGAAGAGGAGCATGAGAACCAGCACAATTTTGCAGCCAGCTGGCAAGGACACTGTGTGACAGGACAGGGAAGGGAGCTCCACTTGAACATGAGAAAGACCTGTGAATGAATTTGGTGTGAGACATGCCCCAGCAGTGCTGGGAAAGGTGCACACCTCTCACAGAGAGGCAGGGCCAAGGAAGGGCACAGGCACAGGCATGCTCCAAACTGGCCAGATCAAAGACATCATGAAGGATGATTCTGTGTTCTTGAGATAGTCGATCATCTTAATCAATTTGGAGAAAAGTGCTACTGCAAGGAATTACCATGCCCTTATTCAAGCCAGCAGAAGATGGACACTTTTCAGGTAATCCCCTCAGCTCCCTTTTACAGTTGATGAAGAAAGGCAGGAATTTCTAGAAAACGATTCCTTTCATCCCAAAACTAATGGGTGATGCACACTGCTTTCTTGAGTTGCCCCTTTCCCTTCAGCAGTTGTAAGACATTCTGGGTGATTAGCACAGAAGTAGCTGTCGAAGTTGAAAAATCACTGACATCACTCTTGTTCCAGTGGGACCCAAAAGCCAAAGGAAGAGGAACAAAAAGCTCCCACCAAACCTGCAGCACAGAATACTTTCTTGTGGTTTTGTTATGGCCTTGTATAGCTCCTCATACTGACTGATGCTGCTTTTGGGAGCTCTGGGAGGCAGCGAAGGAACAGTTCTGGTTCTGCCTTACCTCAGTCTGTCAGTGCCCTTAATGTGTTTTCCTTTGTAGTAACTGTAGAATAGGGAGTACAGTGGACTTGAACTAATTTCCTCTCCCCCATATAACAAGTAGCAAAAGGAAACTTACCCTGCCTCATTTTCTGAATACAGAAAATAAAATAAAAAGAGCATCTACACCCAGAACAATCTTCACAGGAAGTGACAGTGGCATCAAAGTCCTCGGTATGGCTCCATATATTTATTATTACTGCAATATCAAAATATATGCTTTGTATCTAAGTGAAAACAGAATTTTATTCTGGTCATAAGGATAAGAAAGCAGGCGTATATATGTATTTTACTCATAGCCCATTGAAAGTTTAACTCTGACTCTGAAGGCAGATGGAGTAACTTCTGGCAATTTCTTTTAGGATGAATAATTTTCTCTTTGCCATAAACCAGTAGTGAAGTATTCACTGTTGTGCTATAAAGCATAGGCAGGCAGTTAGATAAACAACTAGAGTTTCAACTTAGGGTTTCAGTGTCTTGGCGTGATCTCCCACATGCTTTCCTCACTGCCATAAACCAAAACGACATGAGAAATATACAACTTGGCATAGCTGAGTAGTTAAATTATATCCTGTGGTGCTGTCTTCACAATTAACATTAAATGACTTCATTTAGAAATGATTAAAACAGAATTTTTTAAAATGTTATTTAATTATTCTAAACAATAACTGAGTCCTCCTTGATTTCATATAGTTAAAATTGAAGTTTATTTTAGATTCAAAAGGGGAATAGACAAGCAAAGATTTCATTTCCGAAAGTATCCTTTACCACAGAGTATAATCAACTAAATGGTGAAAGACTATAGAGGCACAATTTTTTCTGATCACTAATTGTATGCAGAGGATAGAGTCTAGAAGTGCACTTGTTCTTATACTTTTGGAGGGCTTGCAGACAAGATGCAGAAGTACCTTCATCAGAGAAGTGTTTGTTCTACTACTAAAACTCTGAAAATCATGAAATGATATTATATTATTATTGTGGATGCCCTGTCCTTGGAGGTGTTCAAGGCCAGGTTGGATGGGGCCCTGGGCAGCCTGGTCTAGTATTAAATGTGGAGGTTGGTGGCCCTGCCTGTGGCAAGGGGGTTGGAGCTTGATGATCCTTGAGGTCCCTTCCAACCCGGGCCATTCTGTGATTCTATGATTATAGTACCACAATAAGATTTCTTAGTATTATAAACAGTATTTACCTACTTCTCTTGAAGTATATGGTGTTCTATTTAAAGAAACATACTCTGAATTCTAGTTTCCTGTTCAAAAGTTCTTTTGGAAGATCTATTTCCAGTAGCAGCAGCTCCATCTGACACGAAAGACCATGTTAAAGACAACAGACAAACTGAAGAAAAGTGAAGTAATTTTATTTGATGACACAAAGAACGAACAATTCTTTTGTTCATCTCATGTTTTCTGGATTCATGGAACCAGAGGAGAAATAACATCTCCTAACTGCATTTCTTCAGTCAGAGTACCCACAATAGCCTGGGTAGGAAACATAACCGTATACCATCACATTGACCGTACTGTGAATTTCGCTGATAACAGCTTTCTGTGGAGACTGCTGTATCATTTAATAAAATATTCAAATCGTTCCCATTGATGCTCACTGTTTTTCACCTCTGGTAGCAAGAGCTATCAGACAAAACCAGACATTGTTGTAAATGAGAGTCTCCTGGCACCCTGAAATTAAATTTACTGAAACAATGATTTGTTTGTCATAATGCTTCTAGAATCATAAATTCCACAGGCAGTTGCTGGGCCAGAATGACAAGGGAGAATATTTTTGCAAAACACCTTTGCAAATCTGATGCCTATTTCACCATCCCACAGGCAGAAGTTTCAACAGGATGTGGGGGGATAATCATTGATATGACCTCTTCAGAAATGCCTTTTATCCATGGGCTTGCTGCATCACTCCCCCATCCTGCAAAACAGTTACTTGGGGTGGGGGGGAGAGGGGCACGAGAGGCACACAGCTGCAAGCAAGGAGCCCTAGAAAAATTTCATCCATCCTATGTCTCCCTATGTGAAATGCTCTCCCTTCTGGCAACTCTGTGAACATTTCAGTGGTAGATGTGGAAAGAGGAAAGACTGCACAAAGGCTTTGATGTAGGGGAGGTGTAGCCCATGTGCCACACAGATGCTCATGTTCCTCCTGCCGGTCTCCTTCCTTGTAACTGGGCGCTGATCGGCGAGTGGACTTTCTCATCTACTGCTCCAGTAGTGTAAAGCAGCCAGCTTTGTTTGGATTATGCTCTACTCTCTAAATATTTTGACCATACATAATTTCTACATTCTTCAGAATGAATCTGTGATTATATAATACCATAGCTTACAAACTCACCACTCTTCTGAACACTCAATGCATGTTCACCGATTCCTACAAAGCATTAATATTGCTTATTGCAAAGTATTCAGTCTTTGCTAAATTAATAGGTCCACATAATGCAGGCATATCTGATTGAATTTTATCTACTTACTTGAATGCAGATAGAAGCTGCAATGTTCTCTGCCCAGCATCCACAATAAAACAAATGAATGTTAGTTACAAACATAACCTCTACTTTAACAAATATTTTTCTCTCTAGTAAATGCCACTGCTTCCATAAGCACGTTATTACAGGCTGGCAACAGTCAAAAAAATCCTTATATATCATTGCAATGGAACTTATTCTATTACTGCTTAGTTTAAAAGTGGTATTCAAATGTGGATTATGTGTGAATTCTGCCATAATTGGGTAAGAAAATGGAATGATTAAAGTTCAATCGGATCTGCATTCTTCTCAAAACACAGCAAAATAGGCTGTCATAAATATGCTCGTGGAATAATATGAGAGCATTTTATAGTCAATGTGTATTCAGCAGGAATATTATATTCACATTAATTTCATTTTATTAATTTTAATATGGAAATCTGAGCTTCGCTATGGTGCAACAAGAAATACATAATAACATAAAATTTCAAAAGCACACAAATAAAATTACGCCTTACCAGCTTTCATTTCCCCACAGAGCTCTGCAAATAATATAAACAGAAGTTGTACTTCAGGGTTGGTGTGGCAGAACAAATTTTGCTCAGGCAGAAAGCCAAGAAAACACAAGTTCAAATCCCTACTCTTGGGCTCTGCTTTCAGCAAGGCACTTATGTCCCTATGTAACTTGAAGAAAAAGCAGTGTCACTGAAGTCAATGAGCCTACTTCACCATTCATGCTGTTACTTTTTTCATGTGGGAGTAATCCTTCGCTGTATCATTGTGGTGCCCTGAGGTTTCTCTCCTGTTTCTATGATGAACTGATACAGCCCTGACACCATGCAACATCAGTGCTTCACAGTTTTAATGCATTTATTTTTTGACATGAATGCCATTCCACTATCTTAATGCCTCCTAATTTTAAGCAGTGCTGAGCACCTCTGCATCTCTTTCACATTACCGGCGTACTGGAGTCATAATTAGAGGAGTGCAACTGAGTGTCCATCCCACCCTGCCAGTCTTCAGTGAATTTGCCTGGATTCTGCTGTTGTCTTCTGCTGCTGTGTACACACCAATACTGTCCTTTTCTTCAGCTTTTTTTTTTTTTTTTTTTTTTTTTGAGGGCTTGCCTGTCTATGTACACTCAGCACATTTTTAAAGTTGGACCTGCTTTCATTATGTTCCTAATGCTCTGTACTTGGCAACTATCTGCACCATCAAGACTCCTTCCTGTCGATATTAGCTCTTGTCCTGGTTCCAGGAATTATACCCTTTACCTGCTCCTGGCTTTGAAGACCCCTTTAAACCTGCTCACACTCCTAGACCATCCTTTGCAATCACCATTCTGACTGCCAACATCTGCTCCTCCAACTCCCTCTCTTCCATCACCTCAGTCACATGTCCTCACTTCTAAGGCCTACTGCTGTATGGAGTACACCAACGCACCTCTGATCCTCACCTTTCCCTGTCAATAATATCAATGTCTGTATAGTCTGCTTGCTTCTTTCTGAAGTGCTTTCTTCCTAGGTGCCCTAATTTTGTAGGGAGTTTTTTTCTGACAATACACAAAATCTCTCTCTATCTCTGACAAATTCATTTTTACAACCCTCCACTCATTTAATCACCCTCACTTAATCCTCCTATATGGTCATGTTTTTCTTTTAAGTGTAGTTCACTTTTTATGGGGAGTAGGATCTATATCTTCTTGGTTGCTCATCACTATAGCAACATTCCCAAGTGATCTCCAAACCAGAAGTGGCCTTTCTAAGGACTGGTGAAAACTCAATCAGAATTACTAAACTTCAGTCCAAACCACGTGCTTGCCCTGTGTCTGTTCTTCTCCAAGTGAGCATTCTCTGTTACAGGTTACCAGGAAGCCTGCAGTTACCTGTGTTCTGCTTTGTGGAAATGGCACTCTCCAGCAACCTCAGAATTCAATATTTTACAAACACCAAGAAGTATCAGCAAGTCATTCCTCAGTATCACCTTGATACTGTTATGTGCATATGGCTCCTTTGTATATTTTATTTTCATGAAACACAAAACCCTTCAGAGACTTTAAAATCTCTAAATAGAAAGCCTGTAATGTTTGCAAAGAATGAAATTATTAATTCAAACATATTCTAACCACGTCATCAGCAGGAGAGTACTGCCTCTCTTTTTTAAAAAGTTGTTTTTTTTCCTATATGCTTTCAGAGTTCAAAGCACTACAAAACTGCTTTCAAAATACTGTTCTTCATCATATGATTGTAGACTATATTAGTAGCACGTGCCAGTCTTGCAGCAGAGGTGGCAAAACAGTCAGTAGAGTCAAGACCTGTTTTGCATATAAATGCTGGTTTTGTTTTACAGTTTCACAGTAGAATGATCCTGGTGTACATTTGTCTGGAGATCTTTTTCATTCAGACTTCGGGCCTTGTTATTGCAGCTGGACTGCTATATATGTTCTGGTGAATCAAAAACTGGCTTTAGTGTTCTTCTGTTGAAGATAACTTTACAAGTATTTATGAGTGCTTATATTTAATTTTGGAAAGTAACGTAGACTCATTATACCCCCTCAGTCCTACACAGATGGCAGCACTAAGCGTAGGGGGATGTGCACAGGTCCAATTATGCAGTACGTTACAATGTGATTTGATTTACTGAAAGTTCCACCAGAACACAATCAGCACAGCAAAGCAGAAATCAAAATCACTGACTTCTCTACCGCACACGGGAGTCTGAGATAAAGCAGAAGATGTAGCTACTACACATTGGCATGTCCTACATTCATGCCTCAGAGTGTATCAACATAGAAAGATACCTAGCTTTCTACTTTTAATGCACTTAACAGTGCAAGCACACTACTTTTTTTTCTTACAACATCTCCATCTATCTTTAATAATCATTCTTACTGCTAATTGTTTTTTTTTTATTAAACCATCCCTCAGTTGCCATTCCGTATGCCCTTCACCACATAAGATGTCTGCTCGTTGGTAATCACTTTCCTACTGAAATTCTTGTTGCATGGTCTTGTGTAGCACTATATGCACCTGGAGCAGCCTGAGAGCACAAGAGCTTTTAAAGCATTACTTCACTAAAGCAATGAAAAAATTTTATCTGCTGGCAGATAATGGACAAGTGGTTTGGGATATCTGTTTCTTATGGAAGTAAAAAAATAGTCACATCCTGGGCAGCATCAGGAAAGCACTGGCAATGGTTAATGGGATAGGATCATTCCCCCCTACTTCACACTGCTGAAATTCACATGAACTGTTGCATCCAGTGGTGTTCAAGAAAGACATGGACTTCCCAAATAGAGTACGGGAAAGGGCTAAAAATGCAATGAAGGGCTTGGAGCATCTATCATACAAAAAGAGGCTGATCACAGCATGAAAAGGGGCATTTCCTCTGATGCAGATCACTGCATTTCTGTAACAGAGATATCTAAGGTATCTTATATAGGAACAAACCTATCATCACATTGCTAAATAAATTCCTCTCAGGAATACACAGGTGCAATCAGAAATTAAAAAGATACAGGATCTCACCAACATTCTGACATTCTAAACAATCATGACAAACTTCATTGTTCCACTGTAAAGTTGTGCATGGGGTGAAAGTAAGCCACAAATATTTATGCTTTACAGTGCAAAGGGTGCCCTTCTATTGGCTTTCACCTGTAGCATTCCATGAGACTGGACTTTATTTCTATTTTCCTGGGCTTTCCTAGCCTATCCAGACTATACCTTTTTGAGTTCATGCTCACACGGATCAGTCAAACACACTCTTACATGAGGACTTTTTGCATAGCTGCTTACTTGGTTACTGTGGTGGCCTTCTCACTGTGTCACCTGCCTGCCACTTCCCTGAGGGCCCCGCAGAGTGACTTGGTAACCAAGCTGCCTTTCAGCAACCCTCAACAGCAAACGTTCAATTCAAATGTAACCAAAGAGCACAATGAGGAAGTTATTGCTTCAAAGCATGTAGAATTTAATGTAGAAAAAAACTATGTTCTCCACACTCTTCCAGTTCTGGGAAAAAGCATCCTGGGAATTCAGCATAGCCTTGCATCTTTAGTTCTGTCTTTGATGCCTCAGAAACAGAACAACACTGATGGCTTGTTATTTTTATCTCTTTCCATACAACCTAATTTTGTACAATCAACATCACCCAGAACTGAATCACACAATCTCTGGCAAGTCTAGCAGGGAAGCAGAGAGCAAAGCAGAAAACATACAGTGAGGTCCTAGATAGCTCAGGAGTTAAACTTGAAAACTCAGTCATGGAGAGGACTTTTCACCCATTGTGGAAGAATAGACCACATAAAATAGTATAGCCTTACTTCAGTACGGAAGCAGGTGCAACAGTCTTCCCACAATACAAAAAGCTGTGGAAAGTTACAGGGAGTAATATTTAACAGAGATGAAGACCAGGGAAACAGCTTTACAACAAAATATGTTCCATTAAATTTCCTTCTTCGTCGCTATAAGCCACTTTCAAGCTTTTTTTTGATTTTAACTAAAACCATCCAATGATCCTTCATAAGCCCTAAAACTTGTTCTGTAATCACAGGCAAAAACAGGTAGTATAAGCAGTTGGAGGTGGATGAAGGCCTGTAGAGCTCCGTTTCCCACATACATCAGCAACTGACTGTACAGTGTCTGTGATAATGGTATTACAAAGTTTTGATATGAATTCTACTAACACCTGAACCCATAGAGTTGTGCAGAAGGTCTGTAGTGGATGCAAAACTCCATTTTCATCAACTTTCAAACTTTCTCTACAAAACACGAAATGAGTAACATACAACTTGTGGGTCATAACTCACTAAACAACAGCAGTCATATGTATGACTGATTTTTTATTACATTCTAAATATCCACAATATTTGAAATCTATAAAGTTTGAGTCATAATTTTCAAGATTAATCCCATGAGAGGAATACAGAGCATCTCCTGGTTTTAAATGTCTGGCAGTTTCCATTTGTTACTGAAGAGTCTTGAGAAAGATTTCTTGCTTTTGTATTTTTCAAAAATTCCATCTGCACTGAACGACCCAATGCATTAGCCCCAGCAAGGGGGGGATGCTCATGTTCATTTTAACTGAAGGGTTAAGATTTGAAAAATCCCCCACATCTGGAAACAGCAGTCTTGCTTCTAGGTGAACTTTGCTTTCTGCAACATGCAAACAGCTTCTGTGCTACCGTATAATGGCAAGGATAAGTATGACTGATGGAAAAATTTCTTATAAAAAAGTGACTAGTATCTGCAAGAAAACCAGAAATGTCTTATTAATCCTTACAACACACTGGATTTGAAGAAAAATTAAAAGAATGTGATGGAAAAGTAAGCTTCATTTCAGCAGTCATCAGCAAATGAACTCTCTATTATCTTCAGCTGAGGTACTAGAGCAAGTATTAAGTCATCAGGTTTGCAAACAGGTTCCCATGCTGAACAATGTGAAGTCATCACTCATCAGGACTTTTCATGGGCTGAAAACCAAGGAAAGTGTTTGCAGAACTGAAGTCAAATGTGTCTAACGAAATCATTCTCTTTGCTAATGAAAAAAAAATTAAGACAAACAACTGAGCCATTCCCATTTTAAAATTAATACTGACTCTAAGTGGATGGTCTTCAAAAATCATTTTCTAAATGTTAAGAACTGCTATTCATGCAAATCAGAATGAAAAATGAATGAGGTACTATGCAAAGGTAGAGAGCAGATGTGACAAACACTAATCTTTCTTATCAAAACCAGCATAAAACTGTACTTACATGAGAAGAAAAACTGTAATAAAATGCACTGTTTGTGAGAAATTATTTAAAAATATGCCTACAACCATAAAACCAAGTTTTCTAACAGTTGTTGAACAACAAAGTATACTACAGAAGGGCTCAAACTGTTGAGATAAAAATGTCAAATATCCACATCCAGAAAATGTTCATATTGCAGTTTCAAATGTTCATGAAACAACCAAACAGTACCATCAAAACACCATATCTTCTTTAATAGGTACCACAGATTGTGGGGTACATATGCTTCCCCAAGCAGTACTTTTGTAGTCATACGTTACAATTACTAATTATTTTAATAAATTGGCTATCACTAATTAGAACACCTATTAATCTATTACTGTTGGATCATGGTGTTTAGTTTCATTTTCTTTTTAATCTAATATTGATTCTGTAGGGAGATTTCAGGAATATTTTACTGTTAGCTGTAACACACCTCCATTTACAAGACACATGTAATATTTTCTAACTGATGCTGAGTTACATTATGTTTATTTCATAGAGAAATTTTTGAAAAGTTAGCTCTATCTAACTGATATGTGAGAAAATATTCAATTCTGCTTAGCTTCATGGTGCAAAGGAAAACAACAGGTCATCATACCCTAAGAAAACATCCTCAGAAGAAAGCTGATGGGGGCCATTTGCCCAAGTCCATTTCCCTGCCAACACAGAGGGTCACCAGAGCACTCAGCCTCAATCACAAACAAGCAATGAGATATGTGTGTTTGCCTGTTTGCATCAGATTTTCTTTTTGGCCTATATAAAGCTCTGAGGTTCACTGGAGAAAACAGATTTACTGACAAACGCACACTAATCACTGAGAGAGATGAACAGGTTTTACTCCTCACTGAAGCAAAAAGTTACTTCCATTAAAATGAAATATCTGCAAAAAAGTGATACTTCAGATACAATGCTTCATTTACATACTTCGGTTAAGACAAATGGCAATGTTATCACCTGAGAAACAATTGTAGAGATTTAATGTTGTCTGTCAGAGGAAGGTGTCTTAAATTAGTTTCTCAGATCTCAACACATTCTTCATTTTGGTCACAGAATAAACATACGTAGATGCTTCACATATCACAAGGCAACATGATACCTCAGGGTTAGGACATCAAGAAGTGTCTGCCAGCAACCATGAATGAACTTGATGGTTCTTCAGCAACAAGATATTGAGGACCAAGCCTATACCTTGAGCATGGCATGTATTTGCATACAGGAGCTGGAATCCAGTGATATCCTTTAGTCTTATTTGGAATCCCTTTTATGCTCAAGAGCTCCAACTTAGCACATTTTTACTGGCACTATCAGCAAGTTACCACCTTGACACTAAGTACATCCATATTTAATTCTTCACAATGTTTAAAGAATAACATGAATCTGTTACGAAGACGTAAAAGTAGGCAGATGGGGGTTTCTCATTGGTTCTATGGGCCATAAGGCATGCCTGCTGAGCAGTTTAGCAGCAATTCAGAGGTACATCTGATGCTTAGCCACATCTTTTGTGAAAAGCATATTAAAGAAAGCACTGTGGGACTAGTGATTAAGGGTTTTTTCCCCAAGTGCTTGATTTCTGATAGGCATCACATCACAATTTTCTCTGTTAAACTTTCTCCAGATAACCCATTCAGTTGTTTTGTTTATTCAGAGGGGTATAAGTTGATTTGATACAGCATCTTTCTTATCTGAACTTACTCCAAAGCCCTGTGTGCTAGGAGATCTAGCAGATACATCATCAGAAACACTGTGTTTATTTGAAATACCCAGTTGTGCTTCAGTTTTAATCACATATCCATATGGGACTAAAATTGGTGTGCTTAGCTTGTACCTGCTCTGAAACAAGGATCCTTGTATCAGGTCAGTAAGATAAACATCCTGAACCTGACAGCTCACAGATTCATGACTCTTTACAACTTTTGCTGAGCTCCATCCTTCATTACAGTATGAGTCAGTACCATGGAGAAGCTCTCTTTTTGCTAACAGCTGAAGACACTCAAGAAACTTATGCCCACAAATGCATCAAAGAAGCTAAAGATGATCTGTCAGTGTAACTACAAAGCCCAAAATCACAGCAGATTAGAGATGACACAGCATGAGTTCGGAGTCTTATAAGATTTTTAACAGGCTAAGAGTTTAGAAAGACTTAGAAGGATTTAAAGGAGAGAAAAGCAATGCAGAGATTTGTCTTCTTCCTTTTCAAAAAGCAAGAAGCTAGAGCATCAAAAGAAGCTCATCTCCATGTAGCTGAAAGTATCACAAAAGTTCTTTGCCAAGAAATAGAGTAACACCAGCAATGGAAAAAGAGGGTAAGGGAAAAGGAGGAAATTCTCATGATTCAGAGAGGCAATTGCTTCCTTTTTGTCAAATTTATGTATGCTCGTTGGCTTTTCCTATCCCCAGAATTGAGGTAGTCAGGAAAAGAGAAATACATTCTTTCCTCTCTTCATCTTCAGTGCTAAACTGAAGTAAGCTCTGACAGTATTTTCTTCTTTTTATGCATCCAGTACAAACTAAACTAGCAGTAGTTTCCCTCCTCTGCCACAAGGCAGCTGTACAGGGAGGGTGCTACTGAGGAGGAGAGCTCTCTGTAGTGTTCAGCACAACTCACGTGTTCTTCAGCTTTCTAGAGAACATTAGTTCATGCTCAGCCAGCCAGACTCCTGTACCTTAACACAAAAGATGATGCAGTGTTACTGCCACACAAGGTCAGCACCCATGTGACCCTCTACTAAAATAGCTAGCAAGCCCTTGTTGCTGCTTTTGACACCCAGTTTCAATAGAGCCTTGGACGTTAGCTCCTCATTGACTTATAGAATCATCATTGTTTAGAGCTGGCAGTTATTTCTCCCTCTCCCAGAATGAAAATCATGGGAAAGGTAATGTTCCCCAGCCATTCAGAATAGAAGTGTAGTTTACAGATAACAGAATCACCAGAGTATATGACTGGCTCTAGAGCTTAGTGACTGAAAAATATCTTTCTATCTTCAGGTTTCTAAGTCATATCCAGTCTGGAATGAGAGCAGCTTTAAATTATTACCACCTATGATTGTGCTTTGGCTATCCCTTATGAACAGTTAGTCTCAAAGCATTTCTGTATGACAGTATTACCCAGGAAAACTGTCACTGGTGACCGTCTCAGGCTGGAAAAAAAAAAAAAAAAAAAAAAAGAGCTCATAGGCTTCAGATTCACATATATTTTTACAACACAAAAGATATAATTAGATCCATCCTTTCAAACGACAGGCCTAATACTCTCTTCAGATATAAATCCACTAATGCAAGGATTTCATCCTCAGTCAGTACTGTACAGCAGATAGCACTTTCTCTTAGTTATACAGCACATGAATGCAGTTAATCTTTCACAGACGGAGTAGGCATATCCACTCTGTGTTGTAAAGCCCGAACAGTCCTTCACACACTATTCAGTGGTATTTGGGAATTTCCTTGTCTCTTTCAGTGTCAGGTCCAAGTTACAAACTGCCTAGTGATAATGTGTCACTGGCTGTCTGAACTATGACACCTTATTTGTCTGTTTGTCTGATGAATAACATGATGCTCTGCTTGAACAACAGCCTGTAGAAACACATAGCACATTGACAAAGCCATGTGTAAGGCTCCAAGAAAATGTCAGGAAGTTTCTAAAAGTTCACAGAGCTAGTGTTCCCAATTTCTATAGTGATTTGTGCATGAAATTATCAGCAGCATTTCATCCTCCTGTATGTCTTCTGATTCATGTTCTTTGCATGCAACTAGACCCCTATTTTCAGACAGACAATTGCTTTGAAATCACCAACACATGCAGCTTAAAGACCCTTTGCTTCTTTGAGCAATATTTTACCTTTTGCTGAGCTGTCACACAAGACAGGGACAATGCGAATGCAATGTTCCAGACAGCAAGCTCCCTTACCAAATTAAGTACTCTACTTTTAGCTTTAAAAATAACTGCAAAGTTCATCTTTCTAAGCAACGTGTTCCATGTTGAGAAGCAGACTGAAAGAAAATCAATGCCCCTTTTCCTTCGACTCATACAAGTCTCCCTACAAATGCACAACGAAACAGGATTTCCATGTACTAGCACTGCTCTGGAATGGATCGACTTCAAGGAGCTGACTCTCCAGCACAGTTTTTCAGTAGGATAAAAATTTGGACACTTTCAAAGCTGGGTGTTTCTTCTACACAGCAACACAGAAACACTGATCTGTTCTGCATTAGACTGGTGTTGAGATATTAAGGCAGAATCTTCAGATAAATGTAACAAAAAACGACAGGAAAATATCACACAAAAATTGTTCTCCGAAATCTAATCTTAAACGGCGAGGTTCTCCCCTAGTTTTGCAGCCTTCATCAAATGGACCTTTTTGCATACTCAGTCAATCCAGGACATCTGCACTCAGACTTCAAGACTAACAGTGATTCTGGCCTGCTATGTCAGTCTCTGATACACACATCTAACTGTAAGTAACTCATATCTCACATTCTCATTCTGTTCCACTACCCAGACTATTAGCTGATTATAAGTGCTGCTATGCTTTATTTAGTATAATAGGCTGTAAACTCTCATCCAAAACATTGTTCTGGTTTAGAAATCTGTTAAAAATATTGAATTACTTTTTAAAAGCTCTTTACATTAGGTCTTCTTAGGAAATTTGATTCTTCATACAAATAAATTATTGCAATTACTTCTATACAGTTATGTCAGTTTATGAAATGAATTGCAGATCAATGGTCTATTATCCATTTTATGTGTTATCAACATGGCAAAAAAAAATCAAATATGAAATCAAATGCCATTTTATTCTTTAACATTTGTTGGTATGTTTGTTTGTGCTTCTTTGTTTTTTTAATTCTCAATTCAAGCAGCATAATGTCATGTTTCCAGAATGGTGAAAAAGTAATATATTTGTGTCCACTATGGTTAAAAACTTCTGAGAGATCTTGATGAAAGATTAAGCCCAACTCCAAAAAGACACTGTAGAGCAGTTCTCAAAAACAAGATATGCTTTGCTAGCTACTATACAATATGAAGTTTTTGACATACTTTATAAATGTCTTGCAGCTGGATGTTCCATCTCCCAGGGAGACTGAAATTACGTTTTTGTAACTCTGTATAATCCTTGCTGATTGGTAGAATTATAAGATGTAGTCTTGCTTCAGAGTAATCAGTGCATGGAAAAGGGTTATGCAAGTGTCTGAGGATGAGTATTTAATACTTTAAATGTGCTATCAAGCCTGGACCATGAAGGCAATTTTCCATAACGTTTTGAAAAATGATAGGCCTTAAAAGTTTTCCTTTTGCTACGACACTGTGTAGTGGATGCACCGCTTACTTCTCATTCTAGTTACTCTGCTGTTTCATTCCCTTCAGTGTGGTGGTGGGAACATACATTTTTATAGACTATCTTATTATTTTATAGACTATCTATCTTAAAGCTATCAAACATTATTATGGAGGAAAAGAAAAAAAAAGTTTTTCAGTTCTGATGCTTTAACATTTGACAATAGGAAAAGTGATTTGAACAATTTTTAGAAACCTAGCATTTTACTCTAAGAGAACAGACCTGATTCCCCAGTGTTTCCCATCACTTTCTCACTGGCATAGATCTGATTTCACATTCGTTACAGACATTTTTAAGTGATGGAATGCTCTAGGGAAATCAGACCGGTGCTTTTAGTCATGATAAACTAAAATTAAGAGAAGATGAAATTATTTTGCAGCAAAAAAAAACACCAAAAAAACCAGTGAGGCAAAAAAAACCATGGAAGGAAAAAAAAAAGAAAAAAAAATCCTGTCTATCACAAAGACACAAGTAAGCCTACTTAAAAAAAACGACTGTTTCATGTTGTCCGGGAGTCTTTTCCAAACTCCAAAGCACTGTCAATTTCTGTTGCTTCCCCCCCAGTGCTGTACCTGCTCAGTATACCCAATAACTCTGGGTTTGACTTTGCATCGTGTATTCTAAATGGCCGGTGGCATCAGAGATGGTGCTGGAAACATTTTGAGAGACGATTTGATCCAGAATTTACTTACTTAAATGTGATCCTGATTCTTCACAGGTCTTCAGTATCATTTTAGAACTCCTGATAGTCACAGCAGACCGTTTTTTTTATGTAGTGGTGTTGCCCTGGGCCCCAGAACATTGCTGTATCCATTTCCTTCACTCCCATTCCAATTTTATATTCTAACCTGCAGCATGTCCTGTCCTTTGGACTCCAGTGCAGCTGCCATGCCAGCTTCCATTTCTAACCTACTTTGTTGAAATCACCAAAAAAAAGCACAAAGTGCCACACCATGGAGAGGTAGGATATTGTATTCATAACAGGATCTCACTGTTTAGCTGATTTTCCTATGCTTTTTTCAGTCCATTTCGAACCTCTAAAGGAAGGCTACCAAAATGAAATCCCTACTTTCAACTCCTGAAGCTCCTTAAGTAACTAGATTGCCAGCAAAAAGTTTTACTTATTCATTTCTGTCTTTCTTAAGAGCCTCAGAGGAGAGATGTATAATTTCACATTAAGAAAGGTCTTAAAGAAAAAAAAATCTTGGTAAAATGAGCTGAGTTATGCTGTAAAATAATACTTCCTTTATGACATCACAGGCACTGAGAAAACTTGATGGACTGCATCTCTTCATAAAGTAGATAATTCGTATTTCAAAGCAAAATACGAGTATTCAGATATCTACAACAAGTAGGCATCAAACACATTTGCTCTTTTGTCTGGACACATTTCAGACTGAGAAAGTAAGAGTGAGTTTGTAACAGCTGACAATTCAAAGCTCAAGCAACTGAGAAGCAGAGCCTTGTTTACAGAGCCCTTCTTGGATGTCTTAACGAAAATATTGAAATATTTGAAGCACTTCATTTTATGTATTCCACATGGATTCAAGTACACTGATAAGGCAGAGAGTATTAAAAGCTGAGAAGGCAATAAAAATTGAAATCTAGTAATCTTATATTCTAGCAGAAAACAAAAATTTGCCCATAAACAAGCTATTCAGTTTCAAGGACTGAAGCAGAGACAGACACGAATGTACTGAAGCTTTGTGATGCTCTGAACTTTATCTGTGCGATTTGCATAAAGTTGCATAGCATTTAAGTAATATCTACAAAGTTTATCAAACATAATAATCAGAAGAGTACAACAGGAAGATATGTGAAGCAGCACTCTGCAAATACTCATCCACCATGTGGGTAGCAGTTTGTGACCTTCATCGTCATCATTCTTGACAAGGATGTATTTCTTCTCAAATATTATTTTTACATAATCAAAAGCCATCAGTCTTACTCTAATCCCAGAATTCCAATACTAATTTATTATGCAGATATGCCTTTACCGAATACCCTTTTCTAAAATAAAAGATGCAAACCCATCTCAGGGGACCACAAACTACATGAAAAGTATGGCTGAACAATTAGAAAAAGCAGACATGTAAAAATACATTTAAAAGTTCTCCCATTTCAACTAACCTTAATTCACCTTGTTTCCCCTCTCATCATTAGAATCATCTTTTCTTCCAGTGTTAAGATGCATTTATCAGGTAAAATATGTCAAACTTAAGTGTATCATTATTTCTTTTTTTTTTTTTTTTTTTTTTTACCAGAGAGTTGAGGGCTTTTAATTACTTTATTGCCAGCAATGGTTGGAACTTAACTTTTATTGCAAAATAGTTTCAATTTACCTGCTTTGTCCTACACTTGTAGGGAAATCCTTAATCGGTAAGCTTGTTCTCTAGCATCAATCGATACCTCATATTTCAGGGCAAATGTTCAGCATGTCATTCAACCAATTTTGTCAACAGCAGACAACTTTAATTTGCATGTTAGAATAAGCACCATAACTTTTATGACTACGTAGACTGAAAAAGTGTTATTTTGTGAACTTACAGGTGTGAATTGCAATTGAAAATACCTACCTTTGTAAGTTACAGTGGAACATAAAGGTAACATTTGTAAACATCAAATATACTTGAATTATAGTGTAATAGAATCACAAAGAAGTGAGTTCATTGACCGATTCATTGATGGCTAAATACTCATAATAGTCCCAAATAACAGAATAGTATTTAAGCATGAGATACAACAGTACATCTCTTGTGGAAAGATTATAGTTCAGAAAACAACTGTCCCACTCTCGTGCCATTACATGAGAACTATTTAATGTTAGTGCAATTTAAAGAGAGAGTTAACTTTCCTTGGGGTTTTATGTGCATACCAGAGCTTCATCAAAGCACTGAGTACCTAAGTGAAGCCTCCTTTCTGCATGAGTCCCAGAACAAAGCTTGCATTTCCATGACAAAGGTGAAGCCAGCATAAGAAACATTAGGAAACATACCCCACTTCAAACATGTTCACTAAATCCTGTTTAAATACTGCAAGAAAAGCAAGACAGTTCTGTTTAAAACTGTGACCAACGTGGATTCTTTGGAAAACTTGTTACACCTTTTTGATCTCTTTGGTGCTAGGATTACGGCACTGTCCAACTGCAACCAAAATGTTTGCTCCTAAAGAACTCCAACACTGTGTACTGCAACTCCACTAAGCTTGTAATTAAAAAGCTAAAATCATCGCCACATCTGTCAGTTCACCAGTATCCCAAGGAAACAAACGCCAGCAGCACACTGCTAGATAGTTTGTTCTTCAACAAAACAAAAAGGATGCTTCAATTGAATAGACTCTCTGTTCTCATATTAGCAAGTACCAAAAAATGCTCTATTATATGCTAAACACTTTCCATTCAAATGCACTCAGAAATTTCATTGCGTTATCATTCTTTTAAACAAAAGCAATATTATTTATCTCAATTCAAGTTTGAATGCAGTACAAAGCAGATTTTCCAGTTGGGAAGAAAATCAGAATTCAATACATGCTACATTTTGTCTAACTAGCATTTACCCACAAAAACAATTTTTCATTTTAGAAATTTCTTCTAAACAGAGTTAATCCAATCAGTAACAAAGACATTAACAAATGCAATGTGCAAAAATATTACCTCCAACTACAGCAGTAAAACACACGCCAATATTAACACTCTTTGAAAAATAAAACATTGTATTTCTGAGAGCCAAACACAGAGGTATGTTAAGTGAATAATGAAAACACACTTGTGTGTACTAATTGGATAATGACATATATTGCTGTGACTGTCAGTTACCACTGTGCCTTTAAAAGTTCCTTTTGCTAAGCATATAATTTCACGGTTAAAAATGAATAAAAACCTATGTAACTACCTCAAGACAGCTTTCCATATGGTACAGATTTAACTTCAATATTACTTAGAAAATAATACCCATTGTAAATCTTTGCATTTCGCATTCTAGTTTATATCTGCCAAGGGTATGTTTTGTTTTGTGTTTTTAAACTTTTCTGAACCCTGGTGAAAGTTTATAGGGTGAACATTATGAACGTTAATCCCTTCTTCAGTGGAGTTAAAAAGAGTGGATTCTGGATTACACAGATGTTTCCTGTAAGGAAGCCCTGGGGAAAGCTTCTTCCCATTTGCCACCAAGACATCATCTGTCCTCCAGTCTTCCCATCCCACTGAAATCCCCAAGTATGGCACAACTCTGATCACTCAGATCTCAGGCTGCCTCTCTCCCCAGGCACTCTGATGGGTGTTTTTAATGCTACTCCTGTCACCAAGGCAGGGACACTCATCAAAATTAAGGTAAATCCTGAAGCAATCCTCCACTTCAGTTCATACAGCAGGTAAGACTAAGGAATGCTCTCATATGCAAACGCACCCCAAAACAACATTTCTGCAAGCCTGGGTCTGAATGCAGTTTTATTTTTATTACCACTCAGAGCTCAAGACTATCGGAGCCATCAACCAGGTGAAAGCACACACCAATACAGAACCCAGGGAGGTAATCTGAGGAATTCAGACCAAACTTTGCCCTCTGCTCCCCACAGGCTGAGGCAAAGAAAGAAGTCCCCCAGACAGGACACACTCCCGGAGTTCTCTGCTAGCCCCTTGCCTTTGCCCACACGAGGAATCTGAAAGCATCCCGCAGCCATACCGAGACCCCTAGCATCAAGTCGCAAAGCACAGTGTGACAAGGTGCACCATAAAACGCAGACAAGCACCAGCGCCGGATCAAATCCCGAAAGCGAGTTCCCAAAAGCACGCAGACGAGGCAACATTTCCAAGAGCACCCAGCAACAGAGTGGGGAGCCCCGGCTCTGCCCCTCGCATCGTCCCTGAGCCCCGCTCAGCTCCTGTGGCTGAGCACACGCCATCCATCCTCTGCGGGCTGGGGCACCGCTCCCAGCCAAGTTCGCCCACCGCCACGCGCCTCTAACCTTACCCCGAGGAGAGGGGAGAGCCTTCCTCCCGCGCTCGGCAGTCCGGCTGCGCGCGGGGTGCAGCGATGGAGAGCGAGGACCTCTTCAGTGATAATCAGCGCTGAGAGGCTGCTCCTGTGAATAGTGTACATCCTGTAGCAGCAGGCTCTGCTTCTAGCAGCTGGCAGCAGCCTTCGCGGGAGCAGTGATGAGCACAGCTTGAGATCTTCCACAATTAACCAAATATTGTATAGCAGCAACAAATCAACAACTAAAGCCCGGCTCGCAAATAAAAGCAAAGTACAATTTCAGATGGGAGCTGAAAGCTTAAGTCACCGAATGCTACATTTCTTCTTCAAGATTATTCCAGCAAGCTCCTTCTGCTATTTTTACTGTACCATAATGCACTAGGTCTGGCTTTTACCCTATTGAAAGAACATGAATATATTATTATCCACACAAAAGAGCAGGTTATTGTTTATGAATTACCAGCCTTCCCAGCAACAAAGGCTATTTTCATAAGAAAACTCAATTTCATTTTAGCTCCAATTTGATTACCAGCTGAAGAAAAGCAGCCCTGCGCCTAAACCTCAAAGGATTTTTATTCATACCATTGAATGGGCTTTATTGCTTCCTTTTCAAAACTGATGTAGAAAGCTTTTAGAGTAAAACATTGACAAAAAATTATTGCGCTGCTATTTTGTGCAATAACAGAGCTGAAGAGGGGCAATGATTTCTCAGTCATCCTTCACTGTACTTCAGAACAGTAAAGGCTGGAATTAATGACAGACCATAGAGAGGAGCTAAGCCAAGGTCTCACAATGCATGTCAAATCTAAATGATCACTATACATTGAAAAGACCCAAAAAAGCCTGCAGCTGATTGATTCATGGCTTTCACAAGAAAGACAGGCTTGAAGAGTTTATTGCACCACAATTTACTCTGAATTATCATAAAAATGAATGTAGAGGCTGAATGTCACCCCGGCACACTCCAAAAACACACATCCAGGGACAAAGTTCACCCAGGAATTATAGCAGTGCCGTTCATGCTACTATAGTTAAGGGTCTGTCACTTTTCTCCTATTATAGGGGGTTTTAGCTCAGCTGTAAAGCTGTGCTGCAGAATGAAACTTGGCACAAAGGTCTCATTTGGAGGGAATATAATTTTTTTAAACAAATGTAAAAGGAAAAAAAAAAGTGGCTTGATTTGAAGTTAAACATTTCTGAAAGCTGCTTGCTGATGTCTGAGGCTTTTTAACAATTGTGTAACGCAAGATCGAGTTTAGGGTTTTTTTCTTTAAGAAATAAAAATTACACTGTCAGACCAAAAAAGGGAACAAATCCATTTTGTTGTATCAGACAAAAAGATTTAAAAATTACTGATTTTTTTTTCACATGGCTTACAGAACATGTGATAGAAGAGTAGAACTGAATTGGAGCAGATGGACTTTGCTAAAGACACCTGAATGCTGTACTACGAACGCAGCCTCTGTACAACCACTGCGATCTGAACTGGTTCTGTCACTAAATTAAGGACCATCCCAAAAAATTCACACACAGCACATCAGAATGACTCAAATGCTGCACATTTAAGACTACTGATTATGAGACAATTTCCATGTCTTTACACAGCTACAGCAAAAACGGAACTAATTCATTTCTATCTTCTAATGGTTTGACGTCAACTTTCGAAAAGCAAAAGAAGGAAATATACTGTAGTTATTACCACAAGTTTCGGCTGTGCTGGTGTGTTTGGCTAACATAGAAACGGCAAGAACCAGATTAGTTTTACAAGTAAACAATTATCACCTTGTGCTATGTTCCTTTTAATTCATTGTGTATTTTTAGAGTTAGTGGGCCTAAGTAGAGAGTCAGGACACTATTTTGGGAATTGGTCTCTTAAAACTGCAGTGGATCTCAAATCAGGAATAGCAGAATGCTCTGGATTTCCTCTCTGGTTCTTTTTTTTAGCATGGGAACAGCTCACAATGAAGAATAATCTTGCTAAAAGCAGAGGCTGCTCCTGAGGTGCACATGTTGGCTCAGGCCTGTTAAAATTCCAAAGGGTTTGGTCCTAGATGCTCACTTCAGTGAGCTGGAGTTTCTCTACTGGGATAATGAGACTATTAATGTCCTGTGTGAAATAGAAATCAGAAATTAAATATGAACCTGTTCTTGTAAATTTTGATCTTGTAGTACTTTCACCGGAAATTATATAAAGAGTTTATGAAAGCAAAACAAGCCTGAAAACCTTTGCCTTGGCATCAGAGACAGTGAGAGAAGGTGTGCACTTCCAAAGAACCATATTTAAGCTAACTTTTATAGCCTGATTTTATTAGAGCTGTTCAGCAAAGTCAGTCGCTACCTACAAAATGCAGTGCACACGCAGACCACTGTTAGCTCAGAAAAGCCAGGTACCAAGAGGTATACAGCTAAACTTGTGGCAGAGTCTCATCCCACTCACACCTCAAGCACCTTCATTCTTTCATTTTATGTTTTACTGTGTTTGAAACTTCTCTGAAGAGTATGTGGAAATGGCTTGCATTCCCCTGAGGCATGACTGAGTGCTGGCAAAACCAATGTGGGAAAAACAGGAAAAAATTGTGTCCAGACCAAATAATAAAAAAAAAAATTAAAAATAAAAGAATGAAAAATTGCTCAAATAGCTTTCAAATAAAAACATTCTAATCTCACAGTGTTTAAATGCACTTAAAACATTGAGAATGTTGCATGATCAATCACTTAGACCTGACCAGGGGGGTGGACCCTCACAGCAATGCCTGCACCCAGCACCTTCTCCCACTTGCTAACTATCTTTACTCAGGACAGGTGGCATTCACAGCAGGTATAAAAAGCCCCACCACACAAAGTACCAAGCAAACCAATGGCAAGCAGCCTTCTAACGCTTGCTGCAAAGTTCATACTGAAGAAGTTTGAGATTATTTTACACACTGCTAAATCAGAAGTCAGTTTACTTGTATAAAAGTGTGACTGGAGCTGGAAACCCATGGCTAATTTGAGTTCCTCAACATGCACAAGAGACGGACACTGTCAAGTGGGAAGATGCCTTTGAAGGGAGGAGTCATGGTTTTGTACCGAGTGCTCTGTCAGGACAATAAGAAGGAAAATAGCCCTAGGGCTTATCCACACCATTTTGTTAGAGCATTGCACATGGCAAGCAAGAGAAGCTGCTGTTACCATTTAAAAACAAAGCATTGGCTTACACCTACCAGATCTTCCTCACTAATCTTTCCATGAGGCTGTTGAAGAGTTATCCCTCCCGTACCTTTGACAAAATATGATGGGAGTGTCCTTAATCACACAGAGAAGAGCAATATTAACAGAAGGTTTCCAGCAGATGCTACTCTTCATTAGGCCTTTTCCTCCTCTCAATTTATCTTTCCATAGCCTTTGCCATAGACCCTTCTAGCGTTCCCTATCTCTTCGGGTTTAACTTCAGCAGCAGGCTCATGCTCGCTCCTATCACAACCTTCCATTCAAGAGAAGGTTGTTATTTGACTTTCCAAGCAGGTCCTGACCATTCTTTTACCTCCACCCACTCTCTGTTAAGAGACTGGAGTGATCCAACACAAGGGAGAGATGGAACAGGCATTTCTGGGCTCAGACTTAGGACCTTTACCTCAGAACAAAAATGCTAAAATGTCTAACCCATTCAACTAGTAAAATCACTACTTAGCCAATAAACAAAAACTGTCCCTTTTCAAAAGAAATGACATAGTCTACCTTAAACTGTTCGAAGCAGTCAGCACCAGGCAATCCCCACCAGGCAATTTTATCATTTCCAGATGAGTGTATGTCAAAGCACTGTCAGCCATTTTCTTCTCTCCAAGCCCACAGGTCACCTTGCACTTCAGCACTCAACAGGTAAAGAAGGCCTTAGAGAAGAGCTTAGATACGAGACCACAGATGTCTCTAATACATGAAAGAGGAAGGCAAGGAATTACAGAACTTCAAACTACAGCTCCATCTATTCTTTTTCTACTATTTGCACTTCTGCTAGGATTAGAGGAATTTAACTTTTTAAACTTTTTATTGACTTTTTCATTGTTCCCATATTTTCCTATTGTCTGCCCTCTAAGAAAGGCCCTAGAGCTGACCCTTCCAGCAGTCAGCCCACAGGGCTGCCCTTGACTCACCAGGGACAAGAGGTTTGTTTTCTGTTGTCTGAGACAACATGTCCATAATCACACTTGTGCTTTTTTAAGTATTCCCAAAGACTGATTTGCAGGTGGCAACTGGATCTCAGTTTGTTACTGGCAGAAGGCAACCAGCTTTCCAGCTAGTGTGAGACAGCAGAGGGAACACAACCCACTGTGCCTTTTTGTTAATACAGAGATGGTCAGACCACATGAGCTTAAAATCCAGTTTAGATTTCTGTAAGGATATAGGCTATTGTTTCTCCTTGGCAGAAATCCTTTAGCTCTAAACAGAACAATAAGTATTCACATCAGAAAAGCAGATACTATTTATTAGAAATGCTATTTAAAATCAGAAAACAAAACTCCCTGTAAGAGTTAGCTAGCAGAAAAACCCACACAAAGTAATGTAAAAAGAATGTAAGGAAGGGCTAGTTGCTGGGAGGGGTATTCTAAGACAGCAGGGAAAAAAGCAAGCTCAGTTCAAAGGTAGGTGATGAGAAACAACTCCCTGAAGCAGATTTGAATTGAAGAAGATAACTTAGAGACTACTACTGAGGACAACTTAACTAAGCTGTAGCTTTGAAAGTAATGAAGAGTAAGTAGGTGGGAACAGCTCCAAGCAACAGCAGCTGTGTGGGGCCGGTCCTAATTTCAGACAGAAAAGGATCCCTGAAGAAAATAACTATTGATAACTAGTCTTATTTGTAATGCAAGGCATTGTTTCTCTGTTTCTTGTTTCCCTGGTTCTTCTCACTGTGTTCTCAGGCTGAGAACAGGTATGTTTGAAAAAAACAACCAACCAACCTGCATGTATGGCATTAGCACATTCTTTTATCTTCCTTTGTGTTATCGCAGGAAGAACAGAATCAAGAATATCTTTTCCACTGATATTTCAAAATAAATATAGTTCTCTAAACTTCACTGGTGTTATTTGTGACAGGATATAGTTATATCTGGTGCAGTGCTGCTGGAAGAAGTTCTCTTCATTTGCAGTATGGAGGGGATCTTTTTTGAAAATGAGCAAGGAGAATTAAAAAGAAATGGAAAAGGAAGTTGATAGCAAAGGTTGTAGAGAAACACAAAGGGCCTATTGGACAGCATTTCTATTATTCTCTGTATGGTGCATTAAGTGCATTACAGCAAAAAAAAAAGGAGATTTCTTTCCTTCTCTTTAAAGTCCAGCATTATTGAACTTGAAACCTTTAACTGTGAGCAAAGCTGTGGTTTTTCTCTAATACAATTCTGCTATTGATTTCTTCATGCATTTCATCGGAATGATTCTGACAGTTTAAAAAAAAACACATTACCTTGATGAAAGATACAATTTTCCTCATGGAGAAAGGCATTTGGGTAGGCATGTGTGATGTATCAGGCATGTGATTTTTAATTATGTTCTGAAGTACAAAAAAAAAAAAAAAGAAATATAAAAATTTGAAGAAATTTGATCCAATTAACCTCATCTTTTCTAACAAAGAAACATCTTTAATGACACAGACACATCTTTAATGTGTCTTAATATCCTAGCACAGAAGAGAGCAGCTGTTGTTGTACCACCCAGTAACCATTACAGAAATCTATCTTCCAATTTCTTATCTCAGTCTTCCCAATTGCACATCAACTAGCTTTGGGTTGTAGAATCATATCATAGAATAATAGGATGGCTTGATCTGGAAGGGACCTCAAAGCTCTCCCAGCCCCAACCCTTTCCATGGGCAGGGCTGCCCCCCACCAGCTCAGGCTGCCCAGGGCCCCATCCAACCTGGTCTTGAGCGCCTCCAGGGATGGGGCACCACAGCTTCTCTGGGCAGCTGTGCCAGCACCTCACCATCCTCTGGATGCTTTACACCTTTAGCACACATTAACAAGGCTTCTTTTTCTTGCAGGCATGAACTACATGAAACTCACAGATTTGAAGGGCAAAAATAATCATCTAACCTAACATTGTGCATTATGCACAGTATAAGATTTTCCCTGTATGTGTTATTTCAGGTTTAAAAGCTTTACTTGAACTGGAATGCATGCGTAAATTCATCTTGAGTTGAAATTCGTGCAGTGAAGGACATTGTTGTTTCCCTTGATAAATTATAACAAAGTTTAATTTCCCACACTGTCAGAATTTCCTTCATTGTGCCCTTACTTCTAGTCTGAATGTTTTTCAGCTGTTGTGAAGAGAGACTCCAGTGAAGCATCCAGAGGCAGAATGTGCTCTGGTTTTGGTCTCATTGTGAGAGCAAATTCATGTGAACTAACAGTGCTGCCATTTTTTTTTTTGTTCAGTCCATATTATGCATGTCACCAAACATACCTGAACCAATCGTTTAGTTGCCCAGCGTGCTGCCAGCTGTAGGCCTCAAGTAGACAAATGGTATGATATCAGCAAGATAAAGTTTTGAGAACATATTAAATTTTTCATTTTGCACAGCTGTCTCCATGAAGATACCACAGGAAAGGACTCCCCAGGCAAATCTGCCAAGCCCATAGTCCTTTTCTGTACTGTAATGTAAGCAGTTCTACATGTCCAAGCACTGGGAACACTAAGAACATCATGATGCTCTTAACAACAATGTAGTTTGAATATTTTCCTAGGAATGTTAGGTGTGGTTGTAGCTCTCCATGTTTGTTCTTAGGAGAAGAGCAGCTTTGTGGATGAATGGCATTCTGCTGGGGGCTTGGAGCAAGAGTTTTCATTTTCAGTCATAGATTCCAAGCTCATCACACCTGCCAGTATCAGTGCTCTTTGCAATTACATCACTATTCAACCTGTCCCACTCTGCATGCACAACATAACCTGTAGTACCTAGAGCCCTTGATATGGTCTCTTGAAATGCATTCAAAGACAGCTGCTGCAGAACTGACATGGTAGAAAGTAGTAGAATGCCTGAGAAAGAGCCAAAGGGGGGAAGGGAGGTATCAAGGTGATTTGGGAAGCAACAAATGAGGGAAAACAGAAGGATAAACAGATAAAAAGGCTCAGCTGCACATAACTAGGTTGGTGGCTTGTATGGTCAGTTTTTTCACCTGATCAGCGTGGAACTCCCTTTTTATTAACTTTCCTTTTAGCCCTCCTGGGTGAGGGCTCTCCATTCTGTGTGCATCAAGGTAATTTGTGGTAGGGGTCTGAGTGCAGCAACCGGAGTCAGACCTTGGGCCACAGGGGCCTCTGCGTCCATGGTGGCAGCAGCTGCAGCAAGTGCAGGTGTGCAAGTGAGTGTGTGAGCTCTAGCAAAGATATCCATAAGTAGTGGTAGCCAAACTTGAGGAGACCTTCAGCTTGTTGTTCTGCAACCCTATCCATTTCTGTGTAAATATTTAGGAACAAAAAAGAAAAAGAAACAAATCTTCAATTCATAATGTGAAATGTGCAGCACAGGATGTGAGAAACTTTGCTTCCTTTCAAAACCCTTTCAAAAAAAGAAACCACATGCTATGTGCTCTTTGAGAGGATATCCTTCTCAGGGCTTTTTATTTTAGTTTATAAACCATAAAAGGCAACGGCTTACTCTCCATGAAGCTGTTCCTTACTCACTCACATATCTTGTTCAAGAATCAACAGCATGAATTGAAATGTCACAATTCTTTCATAGAATCGTCTGAGTTGGAAGGGACTCCCAAATGTCACCTAGTCTAACTCCCCTGCAATAAACAGGGACATCTACAGCTCAGTCAGGCTGCTCAGTGCATCCACAACCTTTCTGGGCAGCCGGTGCCAGTGCCTCACTACCTTTATTGTAAAAGAACTTCTTCCTTCCATCCAATCTAAATCTCCCTTCCCCTTGTCCTATCACAACAGACCCTGCTAAAGAGTGTGTCCCCCTTTTTATTTCCCACAAACTCTTTAGATATTGAAAGGCCACCCTCAGGTTTCCTCAGAGCCTTCTCTTCTCCAGGCTGAACAGCCCCAGTTCTCTTAACCTGTGATCATAGGAGGAGGTGTTCCATCCCTTGGATCTTTTTTGTAGCCCTCCTCTGGGCACATTCCAATATGTCTGTGTCTCTTCTATACTGAGGACTCTATATCTGGACGCAGCACTCCCAGTGAGGTCTCACCACTGCAGAGTCACCTCCCTCAACTCTGCTGGCCACTCTTCTTTTGATGCAGCCTAGGGTACAGTTGGCTTTCTGGACTGTGAGGGGACATTGCTGGCTCATATCCAGCTTCCCATTCACCAGTACCCCTGAGTCCATTCCGGCAGGGCTGTGCTCTATCCTTACATCCCCCAGCTTGTACTGATAGTGGGGGTTGCCACAACCCAGGTGCAAGACATTGTACTTTGATTTGTTGAACTCCATGAGGTTTTCCTGGGTCCGCTGCTAGAGCCTGTTGACATCTCTCTGAATGGTATCCCATCCCTCAGGTGTTTCAGTCTCACCACACAGCTTGGTGTCATCTGCAAACATGCTGAGGGTGCATTCCATCCCACTGTTGATGTCATTGATGAATCTGTTAAAGAGCCCAAGTCCCAGCACTGACCCCTGAGGGACACCACTCATCACTGATCTCCACCTGGACATTGAGCCATTGACCACCACTCTCTGAGCATGATCTCACAATCAGTTCCTTGTCCATTGAACAGTCTGCTCATCAAAACCATATATTTCCAATTTGGAGAGAAGCATGTCATGGGGGACCATGTCAAAGGCCTTAACATCTTAACATCTAACAAAAATCTCACCTCTTTCAGTTTAAAGCCATTCTCCCTTGTCCTATCACTACTGGGCTGGTAAAAATTTTATCTCCCTTCTGTTCATAAGCTCCCTTTAAGGATGTTATGGGGGACTGTGTCAAAGGCCTTACTGAAGTCCAGATAGATGACATCAGTGGCTCTTCCCTTGTTCACTGATGCAATTACACCATCATAAGAAATGATAAGGTTGGTCAGGAAGGACCTGCCCTTGGTGAAGCCGTGCTGGCTATCCCATATCACCTCCTTCTCTTCCATATGGCTTAGTATAGCTTCCAGCAGGATCTGCTCCATGATCTCCCCTAACACAGAGGTGAGGCTGACAGGTTGGTAATTCCCTAGGTCATCCTTTCTACCTTTCTTAAAAATGGATGTGATATTGCCTTTTTTTCCAGTCACTAGGGACTTAGTCTGACCACCATGACTTTTCAAATATCATTGAGAACGGCTTAGCAACTACATCAGCCAGTTCCCTCAGGACTCTGAGATGCATCTGGGACACACAGACTTATGGAGATTCAGGTTTCTCAGGCGATCATGAACCTGATCTTCACTTACAGCAGGAGTGGGCTTCCCCTGTTCCTACTTTTCGAACCATTCAATCCAGGGCCATGCGTAGAGCAGGAACTAGTGAAGACTAAGGCAAAAATGTTCTTGAATACCTCAGCCTTCTCCTTGTCTGTTGTTACTAGCGTGCCTGTATTGCTCACTAGGAAGGGTACACCCTCCTGGACTTTCCTTTTCCAGTTGATGTACCTATAGAGGCCTTTCTTATTCTTCTTTGCACGCCTTGCCATGTCCAGTTCCAGCTGGGGCTTGGCCCTTCTGATTCCATCCCTACACAGCCTAGCAGTATCCCTATACTCCTCCCAGATTACCTATCTCTGGTCCACAGAAGCCTGCAAAATGACCCTTTCTGGGCTCCCTATTCACTCATGATAACATTGGCTAAAACAACTCCTGGCCTGGTTCCATGCCTTCCCTCTGATTGCAGGAGAACATCAAGCCAGATGTGCTTTTGCTTTACTGCATTGCCGGGAAAAGATGTGGAGCCTCAGCCAGGACTGGCAAGGTGTGAAATACAAACTGCACTGCAGTGTACAGTCCACAGGACTGAGAGGTCTAGCTCAATCTAGACCAAATAGGGAATTTTCCATGCAGAAAAGTAACATGGGAGACCATGAAAGATGGAAAGTGTAAGGTGCACCAGGAACAGATGCTTCAGTCTTGGCTGAACATGAACAGAGTCACCAGCAACAAGGCCTTACCTGGCTAAGATCACCAGCTAGTGATGTTCTGATTTTGAAACACCAAGTTCTTCAAAGTTAAGCTATTTAAACTCTATGTAAGAGGAAGGAATGACCTTCCTCTAGATAAAAACCCTATATTTATAGCTCTTGCCAAGAAATAAGAGGTACAGTTTTGAGGTTTTCTTCATCCTTGAAGGAGTTCCGTCCCCTTGGAAGAAAACTCCAGCAGAGGCTTTCATTAAAAAGCAGCATTTTCCCCTTCTCTGCTATACTTATCACATCAATAAACCCAAATGCTCTACCTGAAGCTGAAAAAAAAAGCATTAAAGTAGCATTAGATTTTTATGCACACCTTAAAATCAAGAATAACTTTTGATACTATTTTTTTCCAACTTAACTCACAGCACTACCTTTAAATTCTGAGTAGAAGCCCCACTGAGTCTGTAAAATTAAGCTCCCTTAGGAAAACAAACTCAGAACTATCATACTGTGCCCCTTAAAACCATTCTGAGAAAGTATTCCTACAACACAATGCTTGCAAAACTCTTGACGGTGTTAAAGTGTGCTGAGATTTCCCAGTATTATTGCAGCGTTACTTCAGTGATGCTCACTAGTCCTAAGAGAAAAGAGTAAGATAAAATCCCAAAAAAGAAGAGAGAAAAAGTCCATTCAGAATAACTTTCTGTTTCTGGTTTTAGCAAATAGCCAGTAAAGGGGAAATATTTGCTCCTGCTAAATCCTCCCAGTTTCATTGAGGAGCACGGGGATTTCCCAGGACATATAACTACATTCTGTAAACCAGTGATAGTCTTATCCTTGAGCTTCTCTACATCCTTTTAAATATTTTTATTTGTTTATTTTACCATATCCTACAACAAAGTGTTGCATAATTTAATTACACACTGGTTTGTTTGTTTTTCTTCAAAGACACAGTTTTGATTTACCTGCATGCTCCGTAGCCCTTCTTCTGTAAAGACAGTGACTAACAATTGCCTTGTCATCCTTCTGGATGTAATTTTATAGTCTTTCATCTGAATTCAGTTGGAGATGGCCATCTATAAACACATTACACATTAAACTAGAGGATTAGTTGGACTTTGACATTTTCACAAAATCATTTGAATTGAAAGGGACTCTTAAAAGCTATCTGGTCCTACTCCCCTGCAATGAACAGGAACACCTACAGCTTGATTAGGTGCTCAGAGCCCCGTCCAGCCTGAAGTAATTCTATGCACCTGCCATTGGTGCTGTGCCTCCCCTTGTCAAGCTCAAGGGAACAAATTATTGCTGGACGAAAAGGAGAGTGCAGTGCAGTGGTTTCTTTCCAAAATCCACACCTAAATTAAACTCCCCTAATAGCTCAGCTTGGCTGGTGTAATCCCATGAGGCTGGTAAGCACTACATCTCTTGGTGTCCTATCACCCCTCTGTACATGTACCCAATGCACAATTGATTGATATGGGGACAAAGCAAGGACTTACTAAAGTGAAGGAAGGAGCCCATCTCCCTGGAGTTAGAAGCCTGTGTGCCTGACTGCATCCTCAACCTGAATTCTGCCTCTTCAGAAGACTCAGCCGTAAAGGGAGGTTTAGAATCAGCTATCCCATCCACACTAGGATTTTGCTTGATATTACTAAGATTAAGTAGAATAATCTTATTTTTTATTATCCCAATAAATTTTATCTGAATTTGTCTACTAGTACTATTTGATCACTCCATTCACTGTCGTAATTTCACTGAATTTCATTCAATGAATGATCCCATTTTGTTGTTTGGGGACACTGAAACTTAACATAGGATTCTATAGAGTTTCACCAGAACCACACAGGAAGTGACACCTACAAGCCACAGTGTGTTGGATTTGCCACACAACTAGTATGCTGTATGTACAAATGTATGCACTCAGTACAATAACATGAGCTTTTTTTCCTACCCATAATACCAGGAAGTACTAAAAAAACCCCACACACGTATGTAGCCCTCTATTTTGCATTACAGAATTCTCATAACTAGCTTATAGTGGAAGATATTCCTGAGGGAAATCAAATTAAAGATTACATTTCCTTTGCCATATACTTAAAAATATATAAAATACCATGTTAGAACAACAGCTAGCAAGCACTACTGCATCTGCTGAAATAAGGGGAATGTTTAAGCTTCATGTCATCATCACTCAATGTAAGCATTCCATGTGTCAAGATTAATTCATTACTTGACAAGATTTCCTGCAAAGCATAGGCACAGATTGCTTTTTTTGGTTTTGGGGTTATTTTTTGTTGCTCAGCTATTGTTGTTCAGAGGAATTGTGGTTTTTTTTTTAATATGAAAAGTGAGAGCATTACATTTTTCATTACTGTTTCATGAGAATGCCTACCATAGGGGTACCTGGCCACTGAAGTGTGAACTAGGATGCTTTTGTGCTTGATTCCCTTTGGAGAGCACAGATTGAGGGGGGTGCTTTTAAGCAGCAATCTAAACAGCTCTGAACCAGGCCCTTAAGAATTTCTTGCTGTGCATTTTCATGCAGGGCTGAATTCTCCCGACACATGTTGAGCAGGCTTTTCCTTGAAGATCCATTCCTTTAAGGGCATGTGCAGTGGCTGGTCGACCTTCAGCAATATTAGACACCAGCTAATCACCTGTCTTTTCCGATCAGAGAAATTCATGAGGAACTTGGGATTCGAGCTGGGTGGCACTAGGTACACCTCTAGGTTGAGATGTCAGTGCCTTAAATCTGCCTGCATTTCAGTCTGTGTGTCCCTACATGACCTATTGGATCCTTCCCTTAGTTACACAGGTTTAGATAATGTTGTTTGTTGATCATCATTACCCATCCTTAAGGAGCGAGGAAATATTCTGTAGGTGAAGAAACCTGAAGTGATTAATCATAGAATGATTAAGGTTGGAAAAAAGCACTAAGATCATCTAGTCCAACTGTCTACTCATCACCTCTATGTCCACTAAACCATGTCTCTAAATCCACCCATAAGAAAAGAGATTTGTAATAGAAATATTAGGATTGGTATGAATGGAGAGTGATTGGGCACATCTGGATGTGGAAGTGCCAGAAGGAAAAACATTTCACATTGAGATTTGCTACAGTATCTCCTGGATTTCAGCACAGCTTTTGGACTGGACTTCAACTCCTCTCTCTTGTGGAGGCTCTAAATGTACTGATGTACTGGAGACACTTTAGTCTCCTACCATCTGTTTTGGTCCCACAGCCTTCCTAGGTAAATGATGAGATGGGGCATGAATCTTCACAAAGCCTGCCTTTGTCTCATGAGAGGAGGCAGGTATCTTATGGAGGTACAAATCATGGAAATTACTCTTGACCGACAAATGCACAGCCATCAGACCTCCCATTTTGGAGATTAGTTGCTGAGAATTTGATAGCTGTTTAGAGCACTCACAGCAGATCTGCCAGTGCTGTTAATGAATTTAGGAGAGTGGACATTTGGCACTTGACATTATGAGAAATTATTCTTGGTCATCAAGGATTCTCCCCATGAGGTTCACCCCAGTCACACTTGCTCTAATGGAGACGAACTACTGGGATACTGGTAGTGACTGCTGTTGCTGTTTAGCTGTTTACAAGCATTGCAGTCACAATTCCTCCTCCACAATTCCCCATGAGGGAGTTAAACGCATTTGTATACCTAGGCTATATTTCAGCTGACAAGTGCTACATGCACCGGCTAATAGGAAAATAGTCCCTGAGCCTTCAAGTATATTACCTGTGGTAAATTAATCATTTAATATAGGTATACATTTATGTAATATTTGCCTAAGTGTTGCTCTGAAATTCTCTTTGAATAATGCACAATGAGATTTAAATGTTTTCCTCAGCTTTCCTTTCACGAACATATTTTCCAGATTTTCGCCCATAATTCATTCCATAGCTACATTTCATCTGCTTTGTAAAATTTTACTACCTCAAAAAGATATAATTTGCATAGAAATGAAATACAAACAAAAATGCCGGAGAAAAGAGAAGGCGATTTAAACTAAGTATAGCGTCACAAACAATTTCTTTCATAGGTGCTTTCAAGTGCAGATGGAAACAGTTGTTTAAAAGAATACTATCAAAGAACATGCTGTACCAAGAAATGGTATATTATAAACCTGATTCAAGCAGCCACATCTAAATTCCACATGCAAGTGGATTGAATGATTGACTGATTATTACTGGCATTTATTTCACAGAAAGAAGGAGGCTTGGTTAAAGTGTATTATTCAGTCGATGGCGTGCTATGATGGATAAAGAGGTGAAAATCACAAACATTTAAAGCCAACAAAAGGAAGAAGCCAAGGAAAGCGGTGAAAAAGAGGGGAGAAAATTTATTGCTAAGTGATCATCTTTTAGTCTCCTCTATTGATGGTCTACTCTAGCAAACAGTCTCAGGAAACAGAATCACTGCTTGTCTCTACAGCCCAAAACATGAGGAAAAGCTGTAATTAATAATAAGATATCACACTAGCCCTTAAAGAATCAGTAGGTAGAAGCATCGCTGTTTTTAATCTGTACTTCAAAGTCAAAAAAGAAATGCATGGAAAATTATGCCTTGGCCAGAATTTATGAATTGCTTTCAGGCAAAGGAGGAGCAACTACTCTTTCTTTTCCTTTCTGCCCATGGCACGTGTACTCCTACTGATATTTATTTTACTAGCAAGACAGTTCTTCATTGTTTAACTCTTGCACGCAAAAAAGAAAATAAAATTACAGCAAATGTTGGTCTCGTATATCAGGGAGCCAAAATGCACTACTTCAGTGTATTGTACCACATAAACCAGGCATGTCCAACCTGTGGCCTGCATGCGGCCCAGCACAGCTCTCAGTACAGTCACCTCTGGCCCTACGCCATCATGGCAGCTGCTCTGTCCTGCCAGGCCAAACCATCAGTGTGCTATTAGTACTGTCTGGGCTGAAAGCAGGGCACATGGGGGGCACTGGGCAGTGCCAGCTCAGGTGATAGCTAGTAGTTTTATAGATTTTGATACACTGGCTAAACACAGTTGTGTGAACAGCAAAAATACGCAGCTGTGCTTTCCATTGTGATAAAGGAATTTGAGAACACGTTTCAAGATTGCCAAAAAAATCATGCTTTGTTTTTTTGTTTACGATTCTATTTTCAGTTGACATGAATAAATTACCTGCAAATTTTCAAATGGAACATATAGAGTTGCAATCAGAAATTCAACTCAAAGAAAAATTTTATTAGGTTTCTTTACCAGAGAGAGATAATCCCTCTCTTACCAGAGAGAGAGATAACCCTCACTTCACAGTCATGCCTTATTCATGCCATTGTTTTCTTGCAGTACGTACATTTGTGAACAAATATTCCAAATGATGAACCACAGGAACAGTAAAATTTCATCAAAAATCTCTAACAAACACCTGGAGACCTCACTGAGAACTGCAGCCACTGCCACTGAACCTGACATTGACGCATTAGTGTCACAAAAACAGGGTCACATATCCCACTTGTTTTAAAGTTTTGTTGTTTTCTTTTTTTTTTTTTTTAATTTTTAATAAAAATATTAACAGTTAAAATAAGTTTTGTTACTTATATATGTTAACTACGTTATATATTTTAAAAGGGCTGCTCCAAAAGAATTGTGTCCTATTTTATCATGTTAGCCCATGACATCAGAGGCAGATGTCAGTGGTATGGCAGTAGAGGCTGAACCTTCTCACCAATATTCCATTATATTTTGTTGCCCTGTGACAGAGGGCAGCAGAGGGGCACTGACAGAATGGTGTCTGACATGGAAGTGCATATGAAACAAAAGTGTGCAATGGGATTCCTCCATGCAAAAAAAGTTGTACCCACTTATATTCATCAATGCTTGCAGAATGTTTATGGAGACCAAACAGTGAATGTGAGCACAGTGAGGCAGTAGTGGTGCATTTCCACAGCGGTGACAGTGATTGTGAGTCACTTCCACTGCACGTTTTGATGCTGAGTGGCAAAACAGGTGCTGAAATTCAAGTCCCTGCAAAGACCCACTACTCTTCTTCTCCTTCTGCCTGTCCTTCTGCCATGTCCCCATGAAATCTTGAGCTGAAGCACACAAGACAATGAGGGGACATGATCTGGAAATAACTCAACCCTCAGCCACTCCTTGTTGGTCCATTTTTTCATAAACAAAAGCAGAATACTTGCACATTTTAGATCCCTCCGGCTCTAAATAAATAAATAAATATAAGAAAAAAAGACTCATCTTGCTGGCTTTAAAATACATTCTAGGAGATGCTTAGCATGAGGAAACATGCAGTCAGCATCACAAAATTTTAAACTGAGACAGGGGAGGTTTAGGTTAGATGTTAGGAGAAAGTGGTGACGCACTGGAACAGGTTGCCCAAAGAGGTTGTGGATGCCCCATCCCTGGAAGCATTCAAGGCCAGGCTGGATGTGGCTCTGAGCAGCCTGGTCTAGTGGTTGGCGACCCTGCACATAGCAAGGGGGTTGAAACTAGATGATCATTGTGGTCCTTTTCAATGCAGGCCATTCTATGATTCTATGAAAATCTATGGTGTTTCAGCATATATATTAAGCAGGGAAGAGCAATAGGTCAATTGCTGAGACACGTTTTTGAGTAGAACTTGTATGTTGTTTAGGTTTGATCTGTCCTTAAAATACAAAGAAAACAACCTGCTTCTGTCTAGAATAACTACATACACACACACATATATGTAACTCATTCTTTTTTTATTTTTAACCTAGGAATTTCAGGTTTAAAAAATTCCCACTACACATACAAGGCAGTTTCTGAACTGTAATCACTGATCTCTTCCCAGATTTGAAACTATATCTAATCTATGATGACAGATCAGCGTAATTGGATAACCTGCAAAATGTGGTTCACATAAATTCTAGAGTTTGCACTGTTCCTTTTTTTTTTTTTTTTTTTTTTTTAAGAGGGACAGAGAAGAATTTCTTGACTTACTACTTGCTCCTCCGTGGCTTACTCACACGTTGTTCAAAAAGGTTTTGGAGAGGCTGTTACCTGAACAATGCTATATAAATCCTTCTTAAAAATGGCATCTCAATAATATAACATTCAGTTTCCTCTCAGCGGACTTATTTTAATGTCAAAACAAAAAGAAGATGCTGGAATTACATTGGTAAAAGGTAGTAGTCATCTTTATGCTCCCAGTTTCTCTAGTCTTTAGGGTTTTTTGTTTGTTTGTTTGTTTAAAGAAAAACACCACCATACTAAATGAAAAAAAAAAGCAACTTATATGACATTTCTCATGGCACAAGAATGGGGCTGGGAGAGGTAAGGATGGTAGAAACAGACACAGCTGGAAAACTCCTATTCTTAGTTTTGGGCCTTTAACACTAACAGGCCCCAGCACTAGAAGAGATTCTTGTAAAAGCGAACCTAGCAAGGAAGACTTGAAGTGCATTGAGAAATATCTGAATCTTTTAAATATTCCATTCTTTCAACATTTTCTAGATACAGGGAAAAAAAATGTGATGGTTGCAAATAATTTTTTTCTATGCTTTTTTTTTTTTTTTTTTCTGTCAGCCAGTTCTTGCAATAGAAACGGCCACTGTATACTGATTTCTTTGCTTAATGAATATTGATTGGAAAATCCTTGCTCTCTCTAAGTCTTCTTCAGGGTGAAAATGAGAAGTTGGCACCTGTTTCGTCCACGCTGGAATAGCAGCTGCACATCTCACTCTGCCCTCCTGCAGAAGGGCAGTATTCAAACAGTGTATTCTGCTCGCTACACTACCAGTTAAGCCCCTGACAATCTTTTACACTTGCTTTTCATGGTAGCAAATGTCCCAACAAACAGAAGAGTAATGAGGATACATTCTTGGGATGTTTTTATTAATCATAGCTGGCAGATGTGTAAACAACGACAATTCTTTCAATTTCTTGCAAGTTTTCCATATGGAGTCTGATACTAATAGCGTATTGGATGGACCCACAAAAAATGTCAGCAAAGATTAATCATAATCTCTGTTCTCAATTCGTGAAGAATCTAAGAACTTAGATTGGCCCTTAAACACAAATTGTGCAGGCAAGGTTTAAGCAGAAGCTGGCCATCCAACTTAACAGAGAGAATACATTGCTGTAGATAGAGTAGCCATTGACAAAGCCACATGTCAACAAAAATAAAAACCCACAACAGGACAGCCCTAGGGAAAGGTACAATGAGAATACAAAGCATGTCAAACACAAAAGTTCTGGTGGATATATTATTTGAAAATAGGCTTAGGTAGTCTTCAACTCAACAACTATAGCTGAGTAAACAGACTGTGCTGAATGATTTGGATGTTCTTTGGATACAAGCACAGCTGCATCAAAGAAATATCTTACTTCATCATAGGTTTTTCTGACACAGGAAACTTGCTAGAAGCCTGAAAATAGGACTCAGCAAGGACTCTGCACAGGTCCAAAAGAAGTAATATTACACACTGTCTTCTTCTACCTACCTCCACTGCCCATCCCTTGCAGCTCACCATGCTCATTCATGCAACAGTCTTGTTCTTCAAGTAAACCTACGGTACCATTATCGCGGGACAAAGAAATCATAAACTAGCCTGTTTCCACAGATCCAGATGTACATAAACTTTTACAACAACTAAATTAGATCTATAGTAGCAACTTGAAAGAAAATGTGCTGGAGTATGATAATCCATACAACACAGCTAAGTCAAAGCATGCACTAAATTTTCTTTCTTAATGGAAGTTTTTTAACCAGGTGTAGATTAAAATTATTCAGGATCCCTAGAAGTAACCTGCCATGTTCATGTTCTCATGAATTTTTCCTTTACAATATAATCTTGGAAGTTCACTTTGTTCAATTGTATGTGAGGAAAAGCAAGGGAGGGAAGACATTTTGCAGCTTCAGAATGGTAAGTTCCTATGCATATGGATTTTTTCAGATAACATGATTGATAGGAAACAAAATTTTATTTCCTAACAATGACTGTCTGCAAAATAATCATTTAACATAACATTTAATATAATTTTAGAGTGAACCAGCTCTAAGAATTAAAAGTCACATCAGAAAGAGGTACTACAGCCAGCAATTTTTCCTTTAGAAAAAAAACAGGAAAAACAAAACATTTTTCCTGAAGCTTTTGCATGCCACACACAAAGTCCTCAGGAATCAGTTAGTGACAAACCTCTTATAGAGAGGGCAGGTGGACAGCCACCAGAAGGGCTCTTGGCAGCAAGAGAAAAACTAGTCACTCTCAACGTTAGGCCCATGGGAGTAAATAGAAGAGCACAATGTTGCCCCTGCCCAAACAGAAGGCTCTCACCATAACTCTTCTGTCAGTGATACCCCTAAAACCCTCCTGCAATTTCTACACTCCAGACTGTCTGGTTCGTTTAGAGAGCTGCAGCCTACTGCTCTTGTGTGATATTCCGTTAGTCAATAGAAGCTCTCTGCATGGTGGATGTAATTGTTTCTGCTGATGATCTCTTACTGGTGGCAACTTAATGTCATACAGCACATCTCTGAAAGGTTTGCTTGTTTAAGCATCTCAGAAATCCCCGTCTTCCCCCAGACTTACAGACTTATAAAAGTATGTGAATAGGTGTAAAATTGCCTATGTTAAACTATGAAGGTGTTAAACTTGCCTACAGCACTTTTGTAAGACCTCCTTGCATGCAAACACTGGACCTTCCTTCCATCATCATGATCGAAGTATTGTAGGACCTAAGCATGTGTTATACATACTCCACTGCCCTCTCGCATTTTCACATGGAACATCCTGAGATCTTCACCGTAACACACTCTCATGCCAACCAGCTACTTCTGAGGTTGCCTACAAGCTCAAAGCACACCTTTCATCTAACAGAAATATCTAAGCAGCATCCTCTTTCTGATCGACCTAGGACAACCTAAGCTTTCTATTAGAGGAAGAACGACATAGCAGAAGCAGGCGTGATTTCAAACCAGTTATTTTAACCAAACTGGAGGTTGTGTACTTGTGCATGTAGAGATGAAACCTGTTGCTTATAGTCTAGGAATCAGATGTTGAGAAGTATTCAGTACATTTTTTCGATCTCATCTTCTTCCAAGTTGTTTTACCCAGGCCTTGACAATGATGCCAGCTATGATCATTGGTCTTTACAATCTGTTCAACTCTGACTGACAATAGATCATGAAAAACGATGAACAGTCTTTTATGCCCACCCAAAGTATCAGGAATAAATGGAGCACAGTCGGCTTCCAGAACTGAGACCAATGCATCCTGCTTGTGACAAAGTGAGAAGAAACAGCTACAGCTTCCTGAGAGGATAGATGCTTTGGTATATTTAGTGGTTGAATTTTAAGCATAAGATCCTCTGCATAGCTAAGGGTCTCCACACACACTTTCCAGACAGTGAAGTCTGGCACACTCCACACCAGGGGTTTCACTCTGCCATCCCTTCTCCAACACTCCACACCTGGGCTGCCCCTTAATTGATAATGTAATTATCAGCATAGTCATATTACTTCACACTAAGCATTTTCAACCATTTATCACAATGTTGATCTTTATTTTAAATATAAATCAGGCAATCATTTATGTCTTTTATGTTCTTTGTATTTATTCAAGAATATTTAACTGTAGACAAAAGGTGACTTATTCATTATTCATCCTGAACAAGGCAAGTATGGCAATTTGAAAAGCCTGACATTTGAGCTTTTTGCCAACACTAGCAAAATTATATCCTTCCCATTGTAAATCAATGAAGTAGAATCATTGTGCACAAAAGAATTAAATTGCCTTGTCACTTTAATAAGGCCACCTTATATACAACCTTCAACCAATGCCATTGTGCAGAAAAAGGGTGCATCCTTTGCCTCAGCTGCCTCAGATCTCAGTAGGCTTTCCAATTAAATGAACATCCTCTTAGTCTTTCACTCCACTCCACTCTTTCTCTTTTTTGAGAAGCAATGTCAGAATGTCATAGGCATAGCTTGCTATCAGTGGCATGCACACATCAATGCGAATTAACTTCCTCCAACTACTGCTTTCTTTTGGCAGCCTTTTTAACTTGTTTGTCAATTCCAAAATGACGGAACTCCAAGAAAAGGGATTTATTTTTTTTTAATTGTTTACTGTGCTTGAATAAAAGTTGGATGGAAATAGCTATCTGCAAAACAAGAATGCTATACAAATGTGAGAATCCTTTGCCGGCGACGCAGATAATGTAAAATGGCAAAGAAACAACGTGTCCAATCAAGCAGAGCACAAGTGGCATGAGCCAGAAAGAGAACAACTTTGTGTATTCTCAATTCACAGACTAGGACCCTATTATTATAATCAGACCTGATTTTTCCCATCTAACACCCCTTGGATGCATTTCACCCTGAGAGCAGAAACCTTTAACCAGCCATTTCCAGGCTTTTAAACGGCCATCCAGAACAGCTATTTCATAATTCAACAACAGATGGCTGTCTGCAGTAGTCATTTGCCTGCCCCTTCTTTTCAATGGTGCGCTAGTGTGCAGAGGTAGAAAAAGGAAATTGAGCCTGGATGTTCCTCGGAATCAGAGAAACAGAAACAATGAAACAAAGCTGTGTATGCTAACAGCTGAAACTCGGGCACGTGAGCAAATTTCCATATTTCAAAACATATTCAAAAGTTTGCTGCGTTACAATTGTTTTGGAGCGTCAATATTTTGCCCTGTTTTGATAGCTAACTGAAAGCTACGCCATAAAGAAAAGCACATGCAAGCGTAGAAATGGTGACAACAATATTCTTGATGTTGTTATCATTTTGAGTTTAGTCTGAAAATGTTAATAACAAATGACCTTTTTCTGAAGGGTATTTTAAGGAGACCAAGCAATTTTCTGTGATGTGGTTACCATAGTGATTGGCCTCTAAAAAGACCAGACAAAAAAAAAATGATGTACATCTGTAATCAAACAGCTACTGCAACAACAAATGGTCTGATAAAGCAACACTTTGAGTTTAATTCCAAGCCGGAAAGATTCTGTCTTTTAAAGTATAAAAGAAACTATTTATGGATGAAAAATAGCTCCTCCAGTAAATAGTACAGAACATTTGTGCTGACCCAGAAGGGATTTTCCTTGAAAAATACATTAGTGCATAATAGAGCTTTTTTTTTTTTCTTAGAAAATACATTAACTCTACTTTACTGAGTAATTCAGAAAAAGAGCCTAGCAAGTACACAACGATGACAAATAGGAACCTCTGCCTCCCCTACTCCCTGTCCCTTGTCTTTCTCAGTGCATCCCTGAAAAGAAAAAAAAAAAGGAAAAAAAAAAGAAAAAGTTAAAATAATTGCAACAGGTTTAAACATTTTGTGCAGCTAGACTTACAAACTAGCACTGCAGCATTTTAACCTATCATCTCACGTAAGGTCAGTGATCACCACATAGTAGTTAAGGACAGGAAGTTCAAAGTGCTCATTACAGAACGTATAATTGGACTTTTACACTGATAATTAATGTTTTAATACTACAGCCACCTTCTGAGTTCTTTTCACTGCTATTGGACTCTGGACAAACATCAGAGACATCCCATTTTCCATTATAAAGACCCCTGGAAGCCTAGTGTGATGAGCCTGCCCTTATCTGAGAAGCCCTAACCATGGCAAAATGCTGCAGTCTGAAGCCTAGAGACAGATATCACCCCCTTTGTAACCTTCAAGATTTAGGATATATCTAAGAAATCCCAACACAGCTATGCCAAGCATTATGTAACTTGTTGCTTTAATTTGAAGCACCTTTAAAAAAAACTTTCGAGGGTAAAGAGCAACCATCTTCCAAATGTTGATAATAGAGAACAGAATAAGAAAATACAGCTTAGGAACTCACTTTCATGAATGGTGATAGACTAGTTCTCAGCTGGAGAATGCCTCAGAATTAGGTGCAGAACAAAGGATTAACTTGGTCAGCCAATTAAACTCTTCCCTATGTCCTGTGGTAGGCATTTCTGGGTCTGCTCTTTCCTAGAATTATAGAACCATAAAATGGTTTGGGTTTGTAGGGACCTTAAAGATTACCTAGTTCCAACTCCCCATCCAACCTGGCCTTGAACACCTCCAGGGATGGGGCATCCATAACCCCTCTGGGAAGCCTGTGCCAGAGCCTCATCACCCTCATAGTGAAGAATTTCTTCCTCACGTCTAATCCTATCCTCTTAGTTTAAAGTCATTACCCCCTGCCATGTCTCTACACTCCTTGATGAAGAATTCTTCCCTATCTTTCCTGTAGGCCTCTTTAGGTATTGGAGGGATGCCATAAGGTCTCTCTGGAGCCTTCTCTATGCTTAGTAACCCCAACTTTCTCAGCCTTTCTTCATAGGAGATGTGCTCCCAGCTCTTAGATCATTTCTGTAGCCTCCTCTGGACTTGACTTCAATAGATCCATGTCCTTTTTATTCTGGGGATCCTAGAGCTGGATGCAGTACTCCAGGTGGGGCCTCATGAAAGCAGAGTAGAGGGCAAAAGTCACCTCCTTTGACCTGCTCTCTCCACTTTTGATGCAATTGAGAATAAAGGTTACCACTGGGGGCTGCAGGCACACAATTCTGACTCATTTCAAGCTTTTCATACACCAGTACCCCTAAGTTCTTCTTCACAGGGCTGCTCTCTCTATGTATATTCATGTTTAGGATTGCCCTGAACCGGGTGCAGGATTTGCACCTGTCCTTGTTTAATTACATTCAACATGCTGTTCACACAGGCTACCTCTTGATCCTTCCATGGACCCTCTGTGTGGCATTCTTTCTCTCCAGCAAGTCAACTGCACCACTCAGTTTTGTATCACCCACTGACTTGCTGAAGATACACTCAATCCCACTGTTCATGTCACCTACAGAGATGTTAAACAGCACTGATCCCAGTACATTTCCTCAAGGAACACCTATTGTCACTGGTTTCTACATAGAGAAGTCCCTGGTTTAAGTATCTTCCTGACACACCATCAGATGGGCTGTGCTGAAGGGGATTCTTCTCATTTGATCTCAAATACCTAGAAGTGCCATGGCCAAATCTCTGCTAGTCACCTCCAGCTTCCTTTATAACCAATGGAGAGAGCAATTACAAGCAGAGCAATTCACTTGACTAAAATTTGCTTGTTGGATTATACAGTAGAAGTTTGCACACTCACAAAGGAATAAAAAAAAGAGAAACAACGGCAATTGAAGACACCCGAATAACACTTTCCATGGCATCTCAGAGATCCATTCTAGGAGACATCTGCCCACCAAAGACCTACCTCCACAAGCTGTACCTAAGTCTAGAAAAACAATATCCACTCCTGCCTCATCTACCAAGCCAGACATGTAATTATAGAAATGTATCAGGTTCGCGAAGCAACCCTTTGGCCAAACCATACTGCCTCCTGATGATTTTCTTGCCATTCACATGCCTGAAAAAAATCTATTTCTGATAGTCCTTGATCCCCAAATAGGCCCCATCATCATAAAAATCCAGTTCTCTATTATTTTTACCAGCTACAGAGCTAGAAGATTCATAAATAGATAGATAGATCTCAGCTGGTTCCCACATTTAAGTCAGGACCACCATATAACTCCTAATCTTTCTTTCAGACCTGTTACTAGAGGAGCCTCTTTTCTCTCTTCAATTCTGTATTAGGGAACAGAAACATGTGCTCTCCCTTTCTATCCTACCGCTGATCCTACCTTTAGCATTATGAAGATGTCTTCTTAGGTTTACTTGTCTATATAACAAATTACATCTCCTAGATATGATATAACTCTACAGATAAACATTCTAGACAGATACTGTGCAACAGTAAGTATAGCAAGAAACAAAATTACAAAAATCTCCCTAATTTCTGGTAGTACTAAATATTTGAAATTTTGGACATAATGACATGAGTCTCTCTGTTGATATATCATCACCTCTTTCAAGAGTTTCCTAAATAACTAAAACAAAGAAACTCGGGACGTCATCAGGCAGGCAAGCAGTGTGACTGACATAGCTGTTAGCTCATGAATACAAGTCAGTGTTTTAACAGCAGTCACATTATTTTCTTTTCCAGCTATCATTTAACTGACTTTAAAAATAACAATTTACTTGGATAAACAGTTAAAGTCTCTATACATAATTTAATCAGGCATTAATGACCAGTTCGTATGAGAGCATTTCATGCTCCCAATGTTACTGTGTTAGTTTGGTCTGTTACAGCTCGAAGATTGTTCGGATTATTTGACCTTTTCGGTGTCAGCATACATTTGGTTAAAGCATATCATTAGAATGCTTGCTAATGCATGCCACTGTGAAATGAATTTTGATTGTGAATTTATGATCAACTACAAAAGAAGTTTCAGCAATTTAATTCACATGCAAACTTTTTTAACCAAAGTACTTCCCCCCCATAAACCTGTTGAGCATCACTTTATAGATATCTTTGTGCTGAAAATAAAAGGAGTAAAATTTTCAAAAGTAGAACTTTTGTCAGGAAGGACAAAGTTGAATTCAATCAGTGCAAGTGGAACAGCTTCTTTAGAATCCTTCTGAAGTGCCAAGAAACCCTCTCTAGAAATGCTTGAATTTACATTTACAACATCCACAACATACTAACTTGCACACATTAATGACCCTATGCAACCCTTGGTTCTCCAAGCCACTGTACAAATATTAGTAACTTGCAGCTTCTGATAAGAGTTTATTTTTAGGTTGATATCAATCGTCACCTGTTGTTTTACCTTCACAGTCTTCTGCACTGCCCCGAACCAGTCAAGCTCAGACAGAACGGTGCTGAAGTCAGGCTCACAGGTCCAGCATTTCAGATTGCATAGGCTTCTAATAGCATTGCACTGCCTGCACACACCTGGGGGAGATCTAATTCCATACTGAAGTGGGTAAATTCAGGTGTCTGTGTGTGCTGCACTTTTAAGATATTATTGCACACAACTGAGATCTAGTTAACACAGTCCTAATTAGTTACCATGAAGTAGAGCAGTTGCCAAAGTATGGATAACTGATTAGGGCCCTAAGTGGAGCACAGTCGGTGTCAAACTGACCAGACATAGGTGCCCACATTCAGCAGAATAGTGGTACTGGGGTTCCTGAAATACTTGCAAACACAACCGGCTACGACCCAGCAAGACTGTCTAAATTGGCACCTCTGTAACCTGTATGACTTCACGACATTTATGCTTAGTGATGTGTCTGGGAGGTCTTTGTTAAGAGATACTAAGCATTCAGGTTGTTCACATCCCCCAAAATGTAGTGCTGTTTGAGGCATCCACACAGAGCAGGCAGGTAGGACATGACCTGCAGGACATGCATCCTGCTGCCCACTTCTGAACTGGTCAGCAAGGATGTGGAAGGAACTGGGTTAAGCCTTATGTTGCCTCAGGGACTAGACCAGGAACTTAGATAATAGGCTTATGTGGAGAAACCTGGCTGAACAGAGAGAGCTGTGCCCTTGAGCTCAGAAGGTGCAGCTTGCCAAGAGCCAGGATGTCACAAGAGCAAGGAAGGGATTAAATTCTCTAATAATAGACTGAAAGATGACAGATTAGATGAATTCCAGGGTTTTAAATCAAAAAACAATCATTATAGAGAGTTTTTATATTTTTTGAAATGTGATAGGAATAGAATTTTAGGAAGCAAAGCCTGAAGTTACCCTTTGGAATTATCATTTATGGTCACACATGGCCTGATTTACAAATGCAAAGTAATGTGTGATGTCCTATGGGAGGGGAAGGGAGGTCCCTTTGGACCACAGGCTGAGATTTCTGAACCTCACCTAGGAGATGGATTTTTCTCCCTTAATGTCAGCACAAATATTTACACAGACCAGAAGAGCATCCTGAACTGGACTGCAAAGGCACTGAAAGAAGTACAGGAACATTAGGGTTACAGAGCAAGGCTAATTCCTGCCTTTTATCAACAGAAAATCCATAGATTTGCAGACAAGGGATTGTCAGGCATGAAGAGGCATCTCACATGGAAAGTGATTTACAAATCAGAAATGTGAAAAGACAGTTTCTGCAGTGTTTCATAGAATGAAAATACACAGGAGAAATAAATATCTTGAAGTAAGTGCTGATGTTTCAATAGCATGCTATGTAAAATCAATGGGAAAAACAAGAGTCTTGAAAATGAGGCTATGAACAAAAAGGAGGAACCTTCAGGAGACAAGAAGAAAGTGCCAACACAGGAGACAGTATGGAAGAAGACACCAAAAAGCTTGCCATACCCCATAACCACATCTGAGAACAAAATTCCAGTTCAAAAGAAGAGTACGTGGCCTTCAAAAAGTGAAATCAAGAGGAACAGGAAAGGAGACTGAAGTGAAACTAAGGCCTCCATGATACTTCTTTCCTTAGAAAGCCTGAGATGCATTCAATGTCATAAAACCCCCATCTTGGTCTATGCAAGAGTCTGTTTAAACAGAGCAGATGTTCTTCAAGAAAAGAGACAACACACAAATCACCATCTGGAGGCATTACAGATATTAACAAATGTGGATTGTCCTCCCTCTTCCTCTATGTATTTTGTACTTCATCAAGGTAAGATCTGTGAAGAAAAATATAATCTTTTAGGGCATCATCTGATGCATCTAAAGAAGAAACAGAAGAGATTTTAGGCACGCAAATCCCACTCCAGGTCTGAAAAAGCATCACACTTGAGGCTAAGATCAGAATGAGCAGAAGGCCTGGGAGCTTACATTAATTATGTTAATTAAACAGTCAAAAACACTTAGCTGGTACCTGTGCAGCAGAGTGAGGCAGCTAGTAAAAGCAAAAGCCTAGGGCACAGGGGAAAGTCATGAGGTAAATACTGCCTACAGGAAACAGAGACCACAAGAGTAGTATAGCACGGCAAAATTACAATGTTGATAAACACAGAATCATGTCAGCATTTGGTCTAAGCTAAGAGTAGGAATAACTCCAGTCACCACTGAGCCACAACTCAACAGAACACATGGTCTTTTCACAGCCCTGCAGCCCACACCTCCAAGCTGTTTCAGTGCCAGCAGAAGACACAACCAAGTTCACAGATTTTTCCCTTCCAAGAATACTCCAAAATGTTTGCTGAAATAACTATCCATCTCACTCTGTATTTTTCATAGATAATATTACAGAAAACTTGAGCACTTACGAGCTCTCAAAGAGGTCCATGAAGATGATATGTATTCCCACGAGCCCAGTCATTAATACAAGTCCTCACAAAGCCCAGAGAATTCTATGTAATGGGATCACTTAATAGTGGTGACCACTACCTTATAGCCAGATACCTTTTACAAATGAGTTGGGAAAATCAGAATGTTTTTAATAGATCATACTGGTGCTGGGGATACACTGAGAGCTCTGCAGTCAATAAGACTGTCTGAAGATTTAAAATGCTAATGTATAGCTTTGTGCCCTACAGAGATATATGATTTCATCAGTGGTTGTTCATCTCTTCTTCTGATTCTTTCTACACTATACTTCAGCTTTCTACAAATAAACAAAAAAAACCCAACAGTGTTGTTAGAGGAGAGAAAGCCTCCTTGCTAACATTTACTTTAGTATATCAGTAAATTGAAGTGGACTAGGATGTCTGTCTTTGGGCAAGTCCTGGTCTGAAGACTGATCGTATCTGGGCCTCCCCCAGCTGCAATCAAAGGCCCAATACGGACAGAAATACTCTCCACATCCACATGAGAGGAAATTGTAGGGCAGCAGCTACACCTGCTACCATGAAAGTCTGGCTTCAAGAGCTTGTAACTCCATGCCCAGCTCTTGTGCAAGGTGTACTTGGACTGCCCTTGCTCTACATATCTTCGAAATCTAACTCACAGCTTATGTAAACATGCACAAGTTTAGCCTACTATAATTTGCATGAAGAGCAGCAAGTCAAGCCACAGCATTGCTAAGTTACTGAGGAACAAGAGATAGACAGTAGGAAAGGGGAGTTTAGAAGGGTTTCAGTCTTAGAATCAATCACCTAAATGAGTAACATGAGCTAGATGCTTAAGATCCCATTACAGACCATGAAGAGATAAGGCTTGGTTCAGCTGCTTACATGTATCCAGTATCATTTAAGATGAGCTGGGTTTTCTGACCAAACTTCAGCAAGGCAGGGGTTCTATAAGACATCTACATGAGGCTGACAGATGTCTTAATACCATAGGGCACCAGATTTGGCAAGATATTTTGAATTTAGGCAACTGAATCAAGTCCAACTCATTGACAGAATACCTGGAGCCCAAAGCAAGTTCAGCTCATCCCCTAAAGCAGACAGCAAATGTCTGCATGCTTCTCTAGACTCCACAGACTACTTTGACATGATCCTTAGACAGCTTGGATACTTCGCTCACACAGAGGTGATTTATACATCTTGATTGTAGTTGACCTTCACAACCAGGGCAGGATCCAGCCACCTAAGCAAGGATCCTGTCAAGCCCATTCAAAAAGACACAGACAATTTTTCTCAAAACCTCTGTTCAGTGGAATAAAATTATAATCAGCCTGTCACTCTTTTTCCATGGCTGAAAGGAGTTAGTCGCATCAAATCACCATCCAAGCTTGCAGAGCAGGACACTCAAAATGGCTTCGCTGTGCTTCACCACACAAATAATTCTCATCTCCTACCTTTACTTTGTATTCAATGAGCAGGCAAGCACAGATGTTCCTCTGGAGAAAAAGAAAAAAAAAAAAAGAAGAAAGGAAAGAAGTTCAATATCTGTGAAAGCCCCTCTATGCTCAAAACCAAGTTATGGAAAATATTAATTCAGATTTGTCAAAGCTAATAGAAGTAAACTGCCTTAATAATGTAAAAGCACTCACATGCTGCACATAAAGGCGATGAAGGCCACCAGCAGAAATATTATCAACCTGGAGAACACATTCACGTAGGCTGAAAAACAGTTGTACTTAGTCATCAGCAGCTCCTCAGCATTATTTCTTCCTCCTCCTCTAAATAATGACAGCAGCAGCACTCAGACTGCATGCAAGAGTGGCACAGACAGCAACACACTTTGAGATGTGATGAATGTTAGGTATCACTCACAGTGCTGGAAAAGATACTGGTAGAGCAGACTAGTAGTTGGGACTTCCTTTTAGTTTTCCTTAAAGGAGAAGAGTGGTCTCTACTTTTGATTTGAATCAGCAGGGTTATCGGTAAGTAAACAATTATAAATAGGAAAATGCAGAGAAGTAATTTTTACACAATGTGGAATAACAGAAAATGAAACTGAAGAAGTGGACATGCATATGGGTGTTTCACACTTGTTTCACATAGGAAAAGGAGTTAGAGAGAGGAAAAAGGATATGAGGAGTGAGGGAAGGAAAGCTTGCAACTCTGTAACCTGAACATGAAGACATGACCACTGTCCACTGTTACTGGAATATCCTAAACTTTTTTTCCACTCTGGAATTAAAATCTGTTGAGCAAAGAGAGTTTTTCAGGCTACAGAGGTATAAGTCAGTAATTTCCCCCACTTTGGGTTTCATTTATTCATTACCTACCCATTCGTACACTGGTACTACAATTGGCTTTACAACATTTTCTAAATTCTTCCTTATTATTTATACAGGCTTTTCACAATGATCTGCATTAATTTTACCCCGCTCAGTCAGTCTAGATCACCTTTTTTATCTGAAAACCGGATCTTTTCAACCATAACATTTTTAAGAGGACAGCATTCCAGACATCACTGGCTTGCATCAATACAGATCCAATTTACACATGTACAACCAATGCAGAAAAAGTCAAAAGAAAATCACCTCTCTCATTTCTCTCTGACTGCGCTCTTTCACAGATTTCTCTCTCCCCCATGAAGAAGCTGCTTGCCTTACATTTATACAGGCTCCTTCCTTAATTTTTGTGAGTATATTCATTTCTACCCCATTATTGGGTGACGGAGCACTGGAACAGTCTGCCCGGGGAGGTTGTAGAGTCTCCTCCTCTGGAGATATTCAAGACCCGCCTGGACACCCACCTGTGCGACCTGGTGTAGGGAACCTGCTTTGCAGGGGGATTGGACTCGATGATCTCTGGAGGTCCCTTCCAACCCCTATGATTCTGTGATTCATAGAGATCCTGTCTCCTCCTTCTTGTCCTATGAGAAGTTGAAAACAATCCTATGAAATTCAAGTGCAAGTCAGTCTATGAACACTTGCTTCAGTACCTGAGATGCCTTGAGCACCAGCCAATCCTTAGCTGTCTCCAAATAAACTGATTTTTCAAAGATTAATGTATGCAGCCCCTCATAGATGTTTTTATAATAAGCTTTCAAATATTTTGAATTGGATATCGAATATTATTCCTGCAAATTCTCCTCCCACATTACCCACCTCATTAAAGACAGCTTTCTTGGTTCATCTAGTATCAACAGTGAGATTCCGGTCACCAGAGAAGGGCATTAACCTACTCGAAGAGCCCACATTTGGCACACTGTTCAGTTCCAGGAGGCACAGACCTGCATCTTCCTGCCTGAGACAGGCGCACCACAAACAAAGTCCTCAAGCAGAACTCCAAAATTAGGAGCAAAGTCTGAGATCCAAGCAATGGTACCCTATGTTTTTTTTAAATACTCAGATGGCACATGTTCTGGATAACAAGTTTGCTTGTAGATGGAGCAGTCTATGGTTACATGCACTCCTCCTGGCACTTCATGATATATTTTGTAAAGATGCATTTCACGAGCTACTAAACAAAAAAAAATTAAAAAATGAAGCAGTGAATTTTACCTTAGCTTTTCATTTAATTCCACTGAAAACAGTTGCATTATCTCAATAATCACTGAAAGTGAAATCTGTAATGCATATCCAGAATAAATTAAAGCTGGAAGCAGACGAAACAAAAGTAGAATTGACTATTCACAGCAACACAGTCCTCAAGTCATAACACACTTCAGTGGAAGACTTTTGGTGATGCCAGTCTGAGAGCTGAGGAGAACACAAGACAGACTGAATACAATAGAAATGGTGAGACTCCATTTGTAACGTACAATTATTTCATATTCAAACATATGATGAGCTTAAATTATCCACATCAGAGGAATTCAGGATTTCGAGTCTGTGTAATGGAACAGAAATTTTTACTCCCAGTTTGACAGGAAGGACGATAATGAATATGTACTACAGAAGAAGATTAAAGAAAAGTACCAATGCTGTGACTGACCATTTTCAATGCACTTACAATAAGTAAGCTCAACGTTTTCATCAGGAAGGCTTTTTATAGTGTAAAGTGAAAGTGGGAATGCAAAATGATTACAGCTCGAAAAAAAGCTGAAAATGGAGAGCAGGCTCTGTGCTGGCACACGGAGTGGCTCACACAGGACGCTGCCTGGAGCAGAAAAGAAGATGCTGAACTTACAGTAGGATGCTTCCCAGATGCAGAGCTGATTTCAATTGAGCACGAACGTTAGAAAGGCAAAATTAAAAGAGCTGTTTCTCATCAGAAGTCCTTCGGCAGCTGCTCATTTGGATGGGTCTGTGGTGCAGAGCCATAGATGAGAGCTGCATACCTGCCTCCCTTAACTACTGTGAGTAAAGGGAGAGACTCAGCAACCACCAGTACAGTCCAAGGGCTCCAGACAGCAGTTTCCATTAGCCTTGTCTCACACAGCTCACACAGAAAGATATCTGTGTTAAAGAAGTGCAGGTGCTGTAGCACACTGCTGTCTCAGAGCACTTTTATGCTGCAGTTCACAGTGTGGTGGCAGCACAGGAGCATGCCATGGTGCTTAGTGTGGGGCACAAGAAGGGCATGGCCAGCAGTTGGCTACACAGAGTATCTTTTAGTTCTTTGGGCCAAGACCTGCAGCAACTGCGCTGCACCTACACATGCCCAGGCTGTCTCCAACCCAGCAGCAGCAGCAGCTCAAGCACACTGTGTTCTCTGGTTAGTTCTTCATCAATGGGGTTTCCAAGACCTGAGCAACCTGATCTGAGCTCTTGGAAGGACCCTGCTTGCATCAGGGGGTTAGACTAGAGACCTCCCTACATCCCCTCTAGCCTGAATGGTTTTAATCACATCGGTGTCAGTAGCCCACTCTAAGTCCATACCACTTTAGCTGACCAACATCAGTGCTCAGAATGAGATTACAAGGTGATTGACTTCAGGTGCATTTCTCTTTGCTACATCAAATCTCTAATTCCATATAGTAATATAGGCTCTGAAATGTATTAACTGTGACAAAGCTGAGTAAATATCCATTTAAAAACAAAACAGACAAACAAAAACACATGCAACTGCCTACCCAGGAAAGAACATCCCACTTCATCCATCTTTCTCATCGTCAGTTTGGAAGCTTTCTGAAGGTCCGAAGGGGTTCAGGTACTTAGATCTCCTTGAGCAGAAACAGCACCCTGAGCCTAGGAGGACTTATTGTGGGTTTTTTTAGAATCATAGAATCATTTGAGTTGGAAGGGACCCTTAAAGGCCATCTAGTCCAACCCTTCTGCCATGAACAGGGACACCTACAGCTCAGTCAGGTTGCTCAGAGCCCCATCCAGCCTGATATTGAGTGTCTCCAGGAATGAGACACTGACCACCTCTATGGACAACCTGTGCCAGCGCCTTGCCACTCTTACAGTAAAAAACTTCTTCCTTATATCCAGTCTCAATCGCCAATCTTCTCGTTTGAAATCATTTCCCTTTGTGCTGACACAGCAGACCCTGCTAAAGAGTCTGCCCCCTTCATTCTTATAGCACACAGCCAGACATCAGGCTCACAAGGCTTGGACTCATGTGAACAAACAGTTCCTCCCTGCCTGCAGAGTTTCATTGCTTTGTAAAGAAAAGAAAAAAACACCTATGGAAAAATTAAAAAAAAAAAAAAAAAAAAAAAAAAAAGAAAAGAAAAAGAAAGAAAGAAAGAAAGAAAGAAGGGGGAGAGAAAGAAGGGGGAAGAGACCCAATCGCACAACCAACCAAAGCCAAGTCTTGCCCGTGGGAAGCAGCGCGGCCGCCGGGGCGAAGGAGGAGCCAGCAGGAGGAGCTCCGCCACCGCTAACGGTAACCCTGCAGCTCCCCGGGACGCCGCACCCAGCGAAAAATAGATAAATGAACACAAAGAGACCAAGTGAAAGCCCGTTGCACATCGCAGACTTCACTCTTTTCCAGCTGACAAAGAGCTCTCCTTTACCAGGAGGGGTAAAATGCCATAGGAAGTTCCTTGTGCCATTCTGCTGGGATGGCTGTGGGTTTCCCTCAAGCGATGCTGCTCTAACACTGCTGAACGATGAATTCTTTATTTTACTATGTAAGCTACCTTTAATTTATACCTTTTCACGGCTTCTCCTCTCACTACCAGCATCTTTCCTCACCTGCCACTGCTCCCATGTGTGCTGTGCTGTAAAGAGTTTATTTCTACAACGCCTAGTGAACTTCTGTGCTGAGAATCACCACTTTACCACGGGTGATCACAGAGGCAGAGCTACAGAGCATGTTAAGGGACACAGGGAGCCAAGAACACATTTATTGTATCCAGGCTCGGTGCTCTCAGGTGTGAGTACCAAACCCCAATTTCATCACCTTGGAAACAAACAACAAGATGTTGCAGTAAACGCAGATGGGAGGAGGGAGACTAATAGGCTTCTGGTTACCCAGCCAGTGCTGCTACGTCCCAGCTATACAAAGCTCTTGTTAGGATTGCGTTTGTTCCAGACATGATACAGTATTAGTGGTAAGCTCCTCTGGATCTAGTTTTATTTTTCTGCAAATTTGCCTGTACTGGATAATGCACTGTATATGACTGCCTTTCAAATCACACCATCTTCCTAGAATATAAATCCTCATATAGCAAAACAAGGTAAATTTGAGCTCTGAAACAGAACAGAGTGGGCAGCTCTTTAAGGGCACCATTCTGAGAGCACAAGAACTCTCCACCCGCCAACATAAGAAACAAAGCAGAGGAGGCAGGAAACTGGAATGGCTGAGCAAGGATCTGCTGGGCAATCTGAGGGAAAAGAAGGATATGTACAGGCAACGGAAGCAGGGATATGTGGCTTGGGGAAAAAATAGGGATGCAACCTGGATTTGCAGAGATGAGATCAGGAAAGCCAAGGCCCAGGTGGAACTGAAGTTGGTGAGGGGTATGGAAAATAAGAAGGGATACTACAGGTACATTGGTCAGAAAAGGCAAGCAAAGGAGAGCATGATAAAAGAGAAGGGAGAAATGACAACAACAGATTTGGAGATAGCTGAGGTACTCAATAAGTTCTTTTCTTCAGCCTTCACTAGCAGTCAGGCTTCTTATGTCTCTTACATCCCTGAACCTCTAGGCAGTGTTTGGGAGAGCAAAATCCCTCCCACTGTAAGCAAAGAGCAACCCTGAGACCACCTGATGAGATTGATGTTGAAGTCTGTGGGGCCCACTGACACGCATACTTGGGTCCTGAAGGAACTGACTGACATAGTCGCTGAACTATTCTCCATCATATTTGAAAAGTAATGGCTTTCAGGTGAAGTCCCTGGTGACTCGAAAAAAGAGAAACATCACTCCCATTTTTTTAAAAGGGAGAAAAACTAAAGGCTGGTGAGACATGCATCAGTGCCTGGAAAAATCATGGAACAGATTCTCCTAGAAGAGATTCTAAGGCACATGCAAAATGAGGAGGTGACCAAAGACAGTTAGCATGGCATCACCAAAGGCAAATTATGCCTGACCGATCTGGTGGCCTTCTATGATGGAGTGACAGCATCAGTAGATAAAGGGAGGATAACTTATGTCATCTACCAGAACTTGTGTAAGGCCTTTCATATGGTCTCGTACCACATCCTTATCTCCAAATTGAAAATATATGGATTTGGGTGAATTGGTTGGATAGTCACAGCCAGAGGGCTCAGGGGACACCTCATTACAGCCTTCCAGTACTTGAGGGCAGTTTATAAACAGAAGGGAGACAATTTTTTACCATTCTGGTAGTGATAGGACAAGGGCAAATGGCTTTAAACAAAAAGAGGGGAGATTAGGGTTAGGTCTTAAGATGTTAAGGCTTTTGACATGGTCCCCCATGACATGCTTCTCTTCAAATTGGAAAGATATGGACTTGATGAGTGGACTGTTCAATGGACAAGGAACTGGTTGTGAGATTGTACCTAGAGAGTGGTGGTCAATGGCTCAGTGTCCAGATGGAGGTCAGTGAACAGCGGTGTCCCTCAAGGGTCAGCACTGGGACTGAGGCTCTTTAACAGATTCATCAATAACATCAACAGAGGGGTCGAGTGCACCTTCAGTAAGTTTGCTGATGACACCACGCTGTGTGGCGAGATTGAAACACCTGAGGGAAGGGATATCATTCACAGAAACCTTGACAGGGTCTAGCAGTGGACCCAGGAAAACCTCATGAAGTTCAACAAATCAAAGAGCAAGGTCTTGCACCTGGGTCGTGGCAACCCCCACTATCAGTATGAGCTGGGGGGTGTAAGGATAGAGCACAGCCCTGTTGAAAAGGACTTGGAGGTACTGGTGGATGGGAAGCTGGACATGAGCAAGCAGTGTGCCCTTGCAGCCCAGAAAGCCAGCAGTATCCTGGGTTGGATCAAAAGAAGTGAGGCCAGCAGGTCAAAGGAGATGATCCTGCCCCTCTACTCTGTGCTGGTGAGACCTCACCTGGAGTACTGCATCCAGATGTGGAGTCCTCAGTACAGGAGAGACACAGACCTGTTGGAGTGTGTCCCGAAGAGGGCTACAAAAATGATCCAAGGGATGGAACACCTCCCCTATGAGGATAGGCTGAGAGAGCTGGGGCTGTTCAGCCTGGAGAAGAGAAGGCTCTGAGGTGACCTGATAGCAGCCTTTCAGTGTCTAAAGGGGGGCTATAAAAAAGAAGGGGACAGACCCTTTAGCAGGGTCTGTTGTGGTAGAACAAGGGGAAATGGTTTCAAGCTAAAAGAGGGGAGATTTAGATTGGGTATAAGAAAAATGTTTTTTACAGTAAGGATGGAGAAGCACTGGCACAGGTTACCCACAGATGTGATGGATGCCCCATCCCTGGAAACACTTAAGGTCATGCTGCATGGGGCTCTGGGCAACCTGATTGAGCTGTGGGTGTCCCTGTTCATTGAAGGGGAGTTGGACTAGATGACCCTAAAAGGTTCCTTCCAACTCAAACTACTCTAGGTTTTATATTAGGAAGAAAATCTTCACACAAAGGGCAGTGAGGTGCTGGCACAGCTGCCCAGAGAAGCTGTGGTGCCCCATCCCTGGAGGCACTCAAGGCCAGGTTGGATGGGGCCCTGGGCAGCCTGAGCTGGTGGGGGGCAGCCCTGCACATGGCAGGGGACTGGAACTTGAGGGTCTTTAACGTCCCTTCCAATCCAAACCATTCTAGGATTAGTGAGGAATTCTGTGAGCACTAGCTGTTAATCATGTTTAAAAATCTAATAAATTGCACCTGATTTACCAAAACTCTTCTGTATTTTTCTGATTAGCATGGTACTGAGCTGTGCCATTACACTTCCAAACCTTGTTTATTCATTTACCACATTGACATGACTCCTTTACAATACATACAATTTTGTGGTGAAATGCTACAGCACTTTGTTTATATGGCAGAATTACCTCTAATCAAACATGTTTTTTCTAGCCCTGAAGTCAATTTAACTCTCCTGAGAGCTCAAACAACACAAGTACATCAAACACTCTTCACAGCTTTAAGTACGTAAATCCAAAGCAAATATTTTCAACTAAAGTACTTTGCTTTCTGCGTGACAATTTATGGAATAATAACAACTTGCCCTATCTACTACTATTTCAAAGGTGAGTATTTTGGAATAACTTACCCTGAGTCATTCTCCAAAGCCTGGCAGAAGATCCAGTTTACAGGGCTGTCAGCCATTGTGTTCCAGTTAAACTCAGCTTCACTGCTCCCATTTTGGTCAAGAAGAGGCAGATGTTGACCAGTCTGACAGTCTCAGCTGTAGCAGATTGCTAGGCTCAGCCTAACAACTTCTGTCCCCCAAGCACGCTCTTTTTGTAGATTCTGCCTGTGCAGGCAGTGCTGCCAGAGCTAAATCCCCCAACACCCAGGGCTGAAGACAGAGCTCTGTTGGACAGGGGGATGTTTTCTCTGTTTCACACAACTTTTCACTCCCATCTCGGCTTAATATTGATATGGGCACAGATTCGTTGGTTTCATATCCATACAGTCAACCTCATTTAAAAGATCTACCTTTTTTTCAGGTAGTGAAGCTGCAAATTCAAACAACCCCTTAGCAACAAAAGCTGCAGTCATGGGAGTGTGGCAGGGAGTGCTTGGTTCAGAGCAGGGTGCTCTCAAACAGGCTGAAAAGAGCTGGGTCTGAGCAGGCCAGACCCAATCAGGGCTGCCTGAGGAATAGCCTTTGCAGAACCACCATTGGGCTGAAGAACAGATTGGCCACAAGCATGCAACCAGCATGAAGAGCATGAGCTCTGTGCAGTCAAGAGCCAGCAACGTGGGCATCAAAGGGTGTTTGGGAACAGTGACAGACCACGTGCCATGAGCAGGAGCAACAAAAGCACTGGAGACAAGAATGTCTATCTGGGACATGCTCACAGAATGGAGTTTTGATGACAAAGCTCAGTCTTGCTCTAGTCTTCTTTGCTCAGTGTATGGAAGGTGTCTGTAACGCAGCGAGTTTCCCTTACTCAGCATTCCTCAGCTTTTATAGACATACATACAAAAATTTGAAATATCCATGACACCACTCCACCGGCAACCTGAACCTAATGAGGTTCAGTCATCAAAGGGGGAGACAATGACACAAACAGAGGACAGGCAGGGAGACAGTAGTCCAGCAACACTATTTCAAAGTTATTGGGCAGCTCTTCTTAAAGCAGAATTTGGCAATTAAACAAGCAAAGCAGTATTGGCATTTTAAAGGGATTTTTAGCAAAACTGCAAACGCTCACGGCTGCCCAAAAGCACAAACTCTGGCCATCAGGAGGCACTGGCACACAGGCACAGGGTGCTGAGCTGCACGTGCTGCTGGGAGTCATTTCTGCTTGCTGATATCCCCAGACAGCGCTGCCCTGATAGGTGCTGCATTAAGTCTTGACTCATTGCTTCCTGGGGAAAAACGCTGCTTCAGAACGAAATGCCAGGAAAAATGGCATTTTCAATAACATACAAAATGGCAATAAAAATGACAACTCTTTCATACATACAGTTGCCTTCTGCCCCATAAAACAGCTGTGTCTGATGTGGACCAAATCTGTCATATTATTTTTAGTTGTTTCAAGAGCGATGAGCAATTACTTGCTCCATTCCAAGTCTGCATACACCATTTCAACACTGCCTTCCTGCAGTACCAGGAGCCACGAAATCACTTGGCCAGCTCACCTGCTTCCCATACCCCCTCCCAACCTGAACAAGTTTTGAACGTCCAGGTGAACTTCAACCACATTTGGCCAAGGGACTGAGTTCTTGAACTTCATACAAATCAATGTCAGTTAGACCTGAAAAGCTCTGCAGAGGATGATCTTTAAGTGAAGCCAGAAGCGGACACCATGTAATTATGATAAATCATGGAGCCTTTATGAATATTGCAAATACAGCAAAATGGGTGTATGAGCAGAGTAAGCTTTGTCACTGCTTTCCAACCCTACCTGAAAATCTGCCTTGGATGGGTTGAAGACATCCTCATCTGAACACTAACCAAACACTTAGCATCTGTGCTGTTGCCTGATCTAATGTAGTTCACATACTTGACTGGAAGGAAACATGCTATGAGGATGAACAACACTAAAAGTAATTGCTTCCACATGGAGAGCACCTTGCTGCTTTTCTGTTGGCAATGCTAAGTCTGCAAGTTTCTGGAAATCCACAGGTCCACCTGGAAATGAATGGAAGCAGTGAAGGAGAAACCTAATGCTTCTGCATGAGAGACAACACCAAAGCACTGGGTGCAGCTTGGGTCAGCAGCTGCTTCCCAGGTGCTCAGGACCTCATTCCCCACCTTCTTCCCACAGTGAAGGCACATGGTGTTTCAGACAGTGTCATAGACACCATCAGCAGAAAACAGCAGAAGGAAGAACTCAGTGCCCTGTGGATCCAACATTTCCACCTCTGTTGGGATCATACTTGTGGGTTATATGGTATTTTCAGCCCTTTTTGTTCCTTTGCCTCAAACAAAGGCTGTGGTTCAAACCCCTTCCAGCAGCTGAGGCTCTGAGCATCCCTAAGCTTGTCCATCACATCACGCACAAGTTCTCACACTCACGTTCCTCACAGTGTACACAGCACATGGGACGTGCTGCCATGCTGAAGGACTATACCAGCATTTCCCCCATCAGGATAAAGAGAAAAGGGCATTATCGCTGTCCTTTTCTCACCACAGAGCCCAGTCCTGTGTCACAGCACCCAGTTTCCTTGCTCACACCACCCCATAGAGCCCCTCTGCATGAGACCACCTAATTTAACTGCATACAAACCAGCTGACTGCCATTCCCTTGATGTGGAGCGCAACACAAAGGGCGACCATTGCTACACCATGGTTCAACTGCTCTGTCCAAGTCTCTGCTTTTTTTGTATTACTGAGAGGAATCCTTCCAGCACACACACACACAGCACCTTGGGTCTGTGCAGGACACTCCAGCCTCACACGCACACATAACTATTTAGGTAGAAACAACCCTTCCTCCCATCCCACTCTGTTTCTGTTGCGCTTCTAAGCAGCCTGTCTTCAGTCTGGCAAAGGGTGTAATTCCCTGAATATCCCATAGTGGATGCTGATGAGATCTGACACCCGATAAACAGGAGGCCGTTGGGAATGTTGAGAGAAGTGCATGCTTCTCCTTTCAGTCAAATTCTTCCCCAGTCACTGCTTCTCACATCGAAATTTTATTTCACTTTGCTTCCTAATCTGGATCATTTTAAAGACATTTCTAATAGAATTTCAATAGGCTACAAACTGACAGAAGCAAAAATAACTGGAATACAATTTTTGCTATGCTGGAAGCCTTCACTGCCTTCAAAGTAACAGAGAAAAGAACAACCATTTCCAGGAATAGTTTCCACTGTGCTTTGTACAATGGTGTTTAGTGCTTTCATTTAGTACCGATGTTCCTACAGAACAGCTTTCCCCCGTCACAGCCTGCAGCAGGCACATTATGCAGTGCTGATTTGTGCAGCTGTCAATGGCAGCTCCTCAGGTATGACGGACTCCAATTTGATCATCGATGAATGTGCTTTGCAGCCCAAAAACTGGGCACAGAAATATTTCCATGCACCAAGTCCTCCATTCAACCAGAAACCAAACCTGTTCGATGAGAATAACTCAAGATTCTCAAATCCATTTCTTTGTTACTTTCACAGAATAACAACACACTAATCTAATCACTAGATTATGTGACTGTTAGTCATCTGCTTTCTTCTTCTCTTCCACGAGTAGGAAAAATTACTCTTGATACCTAGGTGCACTTGTTGTCTAAGCACACTACACCACTCAAAATTGAAGGATGTTCTTCCCATGCATTTATAGAAAAAGCTCATCTCCAACCCTCACTGTGATGCAGGGTAGGACATACTGCGTGCCCCAGCTGTCTCTGAAAAGCTGTATCCCAGAGGCAGGAGACTTGTACTGAATCTGTGAGAGTAAATGAGATGCAACAGACCCTGTCAGAGAAGTCTGCATTTGGGTAATGCCCATTTTACTTCCTTTCCTCTTGCAGCCAACCTGCTCCTCCATACCAGGGCCGCTCCAGGCACAGGTCCCACAGCAGCACTGCCTTTTGTGTGGGAGCTGGGAAATCCTTTACACCAGCATTGATCATAGTATTCACTTGTCATTAGCATTACCCCATTGCCGATGCACTGGTTAAACTCGGTACAACCCTTCTGCAGATTGTTTGGACAGTCCCTGTCAGGCTGCTGGTGCAGCTGGGAGCTCTGCCATCAGCCTCTGGCTGCCAAGGGTGGTTCCACCACAGTTGTTTGATAAAGCACTGTGGTACAACCCATCATCCAGATGAGGAAGTAGCTGAGACTTTTGATCTTCTGGCCTTAAAGCCAGGTCAGATAAGCTGAAGGGATCAGCTCTCAATGATTAATTGGAAAAAATAAATCAGAAAACTACCACGTTCCCTGGCTATTCAAACATAAGGATATCTCAGCCCTAGGGACAGAAGTTTATGGATGAAACACCCATTCAGCTTGTTCAAATAAACACCAGAAAACGCTGGCAGAAGATATGATCAGAAAACAAGACTACATAGCAAGGATTAGCAATAAACACTCAAATCTCTTTTGCTTTCTGTAACCAGGAAAACCATATCTGAGGAGTCACTTAGAGCACATCTATGCTTGGCTGAGGAATGCAGCTCTTTACAAATGGAAACCACATGATGAAACCTTTAAGGAAACATAGAATCGTAGAATTTTCTGAGTTGGAAAGGACCCACAAAGAACCATGAAATCCAACTCCTGGCTCCACACAGCACCACCCAAAATCCAAACCCTAAGTCTGAGAGCACCTCCAAACACTCCTTGAACTCCAGCACTTGGAGCCATGCCCGCTGCCCTGGGCATCCTGTTCCATGCCCATCGCCCTCTGGTGCAGACCCTTTCCCTAACCCCCAGCCTGAAAGGAGCTTGAGCAGCTGGGTGTGAAAATACCATCTAGAACTGATGACAGTAAATACCCAATATCATTATTTCCACCAAACAATGTGAGGTCACTCATGCTGAGGGCTGTACTGAAGAGATGAAGATCATAGACCACAAAAAAGAGAAACTATTTTGTTGAAGCAGAGAAGCAACTTGCTTGTAATCATTTCTGTTAATAAAGTAATAGACAAAAAGTATGTGTTCTCTCACAATAAAACCCATCCATCTTTTAAATCAAGAAACTGCATGCACCAGGACTGAGATACAGTAGGGCCCTGGAAAACTTCATTCAAAGTTCGCAAAAGAAGATAATGTCTTCCCGTTTACAGATGACTACACTGGTGAGAAACCCAGCAGAACCTCTGGAAACAAACAGGACAGAAAATGCACAGGGCAGGACCTGAGCTCCTCAGCAGCAAGTCCAGACACCTTACTGGTACCTGCAACAGAGGAGTCACCGCACTCAAGATGTGAATCTGCACCTCTTACCTGCAGCTCAGCTGCAACTTGAGAGCAAAGACCAGCTGCTGCTCATTAAATGCCCTTTGAATCTCCACTCCTGTGTGGAGACAGGAGTTGGACTCGATGATCCTCATGGGTCCCTTCCATTTTGGGAAATTCAAAGCTCACGAGCACATGGAAACACACCCTACCACGCAACCTGGGTGTCAGGGCTCACTGCAGCAGTGGGATGATGTGAAACCTGCCAACATCATTAGGATATGAATGACAACCGATAGTTTATAATGTTGGTTTGCTGGACAGCTAGTGCACATTTTCAGCTTTTCATACAGCTACCTCTAAGACCTTCCCCACGGGACTGCTCCCAATCCCTCAGTCTGTATTCATGTATGAGATTACCCAGACCTAGGTGCAGGACTTTGCACATGGCCTTGCTAGAACGTTTGCACAGGCCTGCCTCTCAAGCATGTCCAGGTCCCTCTTGAAGGCATCCATTCCTTCTGTTGTGTCAACTGCACCACTCAGCTCGGTGTCAACCATAAACTTGCTGGGGGTGCACTCGATCCCACTGTCTACATCACTAACAAAGATGCTCAGTAAGAATGTCAGCAAATACATGGAACCAGGTTTGAACGCTGAGGCACAAACCCTTGTGAAGTACTGGTGTTCCAGTAGCCCGGCATCAGACTCCTGAACCTGTAGTTTCATGTCCTTGGTGGACAAGCTTCCTTCATTCTACTAGTTAAGACCACCATACAGTGTTTTACCCGGCACAGATAAAACAGTTCTGCATCTTCAAGTACCAGCAAAAATATCACTTGATGAAGTAGATACCAACAAGAGAGAATAGTGGATGGAGTAAACACTGCAACAGAGGTCCTTTGGGAACGGACAAGACCTGTCTTATAGCAGTGAATGTTTCTCAGTTTCTCTGAAATTCTGCCTGCCTCGTAACAAGGTCTAAGATTAAATGAGCTGCTGATCACAGCACATTATCTCAACACTGCATTGTACTGAGAGATCCCTCATGACACCAGAATATGTAGATGTTACAATGATTCACGTGTGCCCCAGAGAAATGATAAAAACACACAAAAAACACACAAAAAACACAATCATGGCTAGGTCAAATTTTAAGCAAACACTTTCAGCCCGTGACTGGTAAATTTTGTCCAATGGGACAGCAGGTTCAAAGAATCATAGAATGGTTTGGGTTGGAAGGGACCTTTAAGATCACCTAGTTCCAACCCCCTGCTATAGGCAGGGACACCTCCCACTAGACCAGGTTGCTCAAAGCCCCATCCAGCCTGGCCTTCGATGCTTCCAGGGAGTGGGCATTCACAACCTCACTGGGCAACCTGTTCCAGTGTGTTACCACCCTCACAGTAAAGAATTTCTTTCTAATATCTACTATAAATCTACCCTCTTCCAGTTTAAAGCCATTTCCCTTCATCCTGTTGCTCCATGCCCTTATAAAAGGTCCCTCTCCAGCCTTCCTGTAGGCCCCTTCAGGTACTGGAAGGCCACTATAAGGTCTCCTTGGACTCTTCTCCAGGCTGAAGAGCCCCAGCTCTCTCAGCCTGTCCTCGTAGCGGAGGTTAACAGGTGATGTTATTTCCCTGGAGCTTCAAAAACATACTCCAAAAAAAATATTCTAAGTAAAGCAAACGTGTTAAGGTCTGCCATGCACAAAGGCAGCTTGTGCACATTCAAGCAAGGAAGAGAAGGAAATCAGTATCGACATTAAGGGACTAATGGGCAAGTTTTGGACTGCCACGATTTTTGCTATTTAAATAGCAATAAAATTGTCATTGTTCACAGTAACTCATTGAACTTTAGCTCTCATTTTCTTCTAACATAAGAATTTGGCCACATAAATTAATGAAGAGCTCAGAAGGCTGATTTAGCCCCAAGCCCAGGCTCAACTACCATCCCAAGATTATACTTGGTTCATGCCAGGAGAAAGCTGAAGCACAGAGCACACCAGGTGAAACACAGCAAGTCCAGATATCTTCTCCCAGTTACAGAGCGTGCCTTGCAGAGCAAATCCATCTCAAATTTCATCTCAGCATTTCTCCAAAGGGCAAGCTCCATAATTCCATGATGGCTCAGCATCAGTGTGTGCAAACACATACACATTTCATCTACATCTCCTATTTCACCCAACATCTCCTCCAATGATTTTATGCCTCTCACTCCTATAATTAACAGCAGTTTCATGCTTCCTCTTTTCCCATCCGTTGCCCTATCAGATAGAGCAAAAGAGTCTAAAACAAGTGGGTTACACTGGGTTCTGTACCTAAATGTCTGAGTCTACTACATGCAGCAGATCCAATAGGACACAAATTAGATACCCCTTGGACAAACAGCAGCAGATCAGAGGCACAGCCTTAAATTAGAAATGCTAGCACAGCTGCAGTCATTTGTAGTGAAAGGCATCCCAAGATCTTTTTAGATCTTCCTCAGAAACCCATCACAACGTGAGCAGAAATAACTTTGTGCTGTGCTGGCAGCAGCATATCTTTAATCTGCTGCATTTTCAATCTGCGGCTTCTACCAGTGCAGCCTGCAATATCGTTATCATCTTCAGCTCCAGGTTCAGCACTGCCTGAAGGAAGGGTGGCCAGCATGGCCAACGCATTTCCCTCTGCATTTCAAAGCACTGCTGCAGCTCTCCCCTAACACCATTAACATTGCTGCTTTATCAATCCTCACTCCCTCCCAGATGCTGAAGACCTTCCACTGACATACTCCCATAGCTGTCAAAGCATACAATGCCAAACATTCCTGATCCCTCTGGACAGGTAAGTGACAACTACGTGGCAACAGCAACACAAACAGAAAGTAGTTGATGTTTATAGAAAGTATTTTTTTTCCAATTCTTTAATATGACAACGACATTGATGCAAATTTCACCCTGTTGGGCAACTTACACTGTAACCCGGAGGAAGATCTGTAGGTGACTGAAAAAACAACAGGAGGTAAGGAGCAAGGAAATGGAAACCAATCATCTGACAAATTGATGAAGGAGAAAATATTTTCTGTTCCTATCAGGCTACTATTTCCCACTCACATCTGCCATAAGGAGTACCTGCCTACCAAACTTGCCAGTAGTTTTGGTGTACTACACACAGACTCCAGGGAGCTTTCCCAATCCCAGTGAACCCACTCGCTCCTGGGTGTTACTAAATGCACTGGGTTTACACATCAAGTTGGTGGCACTGGGGCCTGCAGGGGTGATCTGTGTAAGAGGCCAGGGGCCATCCATAATGGATACAGTCAGCTCCACAGTGGCCCACCGCAGGACACAATGAGCCCAACAGCCAGGCTGGTAGCACCTCTGGCAGAACATATTTAAGAGTGCAGCAGTGATGAAAAGACTGAGAGAACAACCCTGCAAAACATACAGATCAGAGGAGGGATGGGAAGAGGCGCTCCAAGTGCCAGAGTGGAGATGGGCCCCACAGGCTCCAAAGACCACCATGGCAAAGCAGGCTGCCTCCCTGCAGCCCATGAAGACATCAGGGCAGACCTCCATGCTGCAGTCCATGGAGAATCCCAAACTGAAGTAGGTAAACGCATCAGGAGAAAGGAGTGTGGGTGGAACTGCTATGAACAGATGGCAACTCCCAGCTCCCTGCCCAATCTGTGCCAACTAAGGACAGTGGGGGGAAGGTAGAAGACCAGGAGTGAAGTTGAGCCTGAGAAGAAGGGAGGGCTTGGAAAAAGGTGTTTTCAGTTTGTTCTTCTTCCTCACCACTCGTCTCTACTTTTAATTGGCAATAAATAAATTGATGTTCCTGAAGTGACTGGTAAGTGATCCCACTGTAATTATCTCAACCCATCAAGCTGCTCCATCTTATTCTCTCCCCCATCTCCTATTGAGGAACATAAGAGTGACTGAGTGGAGCTGTGGCAACAGAGTAAGGTCAACCCACAAAAATAAAAGACACACAAAAAGGGGATGGTGGGAGGCACAACGCAATAAGAAAAGTAAATGTGGATTTCAAAGTGTGGTTAAAAAAAAAAACAACAACTACTTCTACAAGGATGAACCAAGAGAAGAGCAGGAAAAAAAGAAATTTCTTCAAACAGAAGTTGTACAATGCTCCATTTCAAGTCCTCTTTTCATTCTCTAAAAATACCTCCTTGATAAAGTGAACTGAAATAGATGTATTATTTCACTAATCTCAGCTCAGTTATTAACCCCTGCAAATGTCTTTTGGAAAGACTGATACTGTTTTTGTTTGAGAAAATGGCTCACACCCCTCTCAACAACTGTTGCTTTTTGTTTTCAAGGCATTGATTTGCTAATATAAAAGATGATGAAAAGGCCCTTTCAAGACAGTAATCCAGCTACTAAATAGCAGAGTTATTTATATGAAAAGTAATTTTAATAAAACAAAACCAACAGGTATTCCTTCTTAACCTCATAAACCACGCATTAGATTAAATGTAACACTTCATTAGGTAGGGGAAAAACCATGGTTTAATTACAGCAATGTAGCATGAACACTTCAGTAGTCGATACCAGGATATTATTGTGATGTCTAAACTAAACTTGACTTCTCCACAGATACTGTAAACAGACACCCTAAATGCACTAAATAATTGGCATTAAGAAAGTTTATACAAAGGCAGTCAGTTGTTTAATCTTTAAGATGCCATGACACGGTGAGACAAACACGCATACATCAATAAGTACAGAGAAATGTTATGCTACATTTTGGACAGTTTAGAACTGAAAGTGCTTCACATCTACAGGATAAGAAATGGCTTCATCTCCTCATCCCTAAATGATGAGAGCAAAGAAATAACCCTTTAATAGGTTAAATAAACAGTGCCCCTTTTATCCATGCTTATATAAAGTTTCCAACAATTCCGAAGGTCCATGGTGAAATTTACACTCTATATACAGTATAACAAATTGTAAAAGAAAGAAGTTCAGATATTCCTTGGTTCCCAAAAGCCTGAATCTCGCTCTCCGCGCTAGAGCTAAGGACAAGAGCTATACAGAATATTAGGTGGGGTTTTTTTTTTTTCCTTTTGTTTTTTTTTTTCTGTAAAAATTCATCATCCCAATCCACCTCAAATAAAATCAGTCCCCAAGTCCTGGTCATATTTGACAACTGCTTGATCCCAGTGTTTAAGGCATGTTCATTAGATATCAGTATAGGGGTACTGTCAGAAATCATTATAATCACAGGTACTACGCGTCAGCAAATTTACATAGCAATGCTACTCCTTGCAATATGATGTAAAACAAAGTCGTGTTATGATCCAAGTTGTTCCTGAGTTAAAATTTGCTAAATACTGCTAGGATTCATGTTCTCCTTTTATACTTCCTCTGGAATGTCCTTTCACATATGCTCAATTGAGAGTTAAAATTCAATCTGAGAATGGCCTTAATGTCAGAAGTAAAAGCGTTAGCACAATTTTAATTACACTGTCGTTTTCAACCCTAAATTTAGCCAATTTGCCATGAGTTTGCAGGGCCTAATATCACTTAGCTTTTAGCAAGACTATTTTCTGAAGATGAAGATCATTGTAAATGTCAGCTCACATTTTTGTGCAACTGCTAAGATTTTGCTAGGAAAGGATTTTGCTATCAAGAATTGCCAAAACCCTAAAGTTCAGTGAGTATAAGTAATTAGATATTGTAGACATTCTTAAGTTTTCTTACCCGGTCTGCTCCTTTAGAACTAAAGGAAGACATTTTTAAATCAGAGGAACACAGATGAAAATACTACAAATCTATTCAGCTTTTAAAATCAGACTAGTTCAGGTTAAGTACCCATTCTCACTGAATTCTTTCTGCAGTAATGTAATCACTAACGTTCTTTCCTATTAAAAAATGTGGAAAGCTATCCACATTTTCCCCCCAAGAACAGCTTTAAAAACATTTTTTCACTAGATTCACATTGTGCACAGTAATTTTTACCACACTAATCGTTTTGGCATCAATTCATTACAGTTTATATAAACATCTGCTTACATTTAAAGAGAATTAGCGGGCAGCAGAAAATCAAGATGGCAAAAGGTGGGAGTTGGGTCTGCGCTACACCTGCACATCCGCTGTCAAGTGAAGAAAAACTCCTGAGAAAGTTGTACCACCTACAGTTTGACCCACAGTTTGCTGAAATCAAGGGGACTCTTACAATGAGCTTGAATGGGCTTCGTATTTTAAGTGCTCCAAATGAAGCTCAACATTTGCAGTAATGTAGCATCTCCTACTTTAAGGAAGGGAAAGGATTGCAGTAATTGCACCTATCAGACTAGGGAATAAAAATTTTCAGGTACGTTCATGATATGTATTTTCCAATCATCCGCAAAAAATGAATTACAGTATGACGAAAAAAATCATATTTCCATTTAACTCCTAGCAGGACAAAAACCAGCAGTATGCTGAGAAAACAGGGTGGGAAAGGAATGACTACTTCCACAGTTTGGGAATTCCAAACCAAGTCTTACGTAGTGGTGAAAAAACAAAGCTCTGAATGAAGTTTGCCCTGGCCCATGCATCTTATGCAAAAAAAAAAAAAAGTTAGCTAGAATTTAATTGTTGTGACCATAAAAAATAAATAGCAACAATTTATTCACAAAATCCTGGATTAGATTGATTTTTTTGCTTTAACAAACTGTATGATCCATTAAATTACCAGCCAGCTGTATGCTTAAGCACAACAACAAAAAAAATGTAGTACATAAACACCTAAAAATCACAGTCAAGAAGCAGGCAAGTACATCAGTCTTCTGGTGGCCAAAGCACAACAAATTAGTCTGCCAAATAGGAGTACATGAACATAAATCGTGGGCATTAGTATCGTTAAAATCTGTTTCCACCGTCAATAAACTATGTTCTGTAGTTTAATACTGTTTCTAAATAAGTGTAAACTGTTTCAAACGTATGTGCAGACATAAATAACAGTAAAGGATTTAAATACACCGGTCAATAGGAAGAACAAGTTTTTAAATTTGCATGTGTGATGAGTGAGTAATTTGGAGCAAATCAGTAATTAGCCACAAAGAATTCTGACCCTTCTTAGCTAAGACAGTACTGCCACCATTTCTAACACTTGTGACCGTTGTAAGAACAAGAGGAAAAAAAAAATAACATATCAGCCCTGATATACCAACCACATATGCATTCAAAATTACAGATATTTACAAGAAAAATATATATATTTAATTAAAAAGCCACTGAAAAACATGGACTTTTAGTCAGATGCTGCACTTCCTGCAAAATGAGGTAATTTAGATGCAAACAAATTAAGTTTAGTAGAGTTCAGGATCCACAGTCTCCACACTTAACGTACAGATTTCTTCAGTGAATGGCTTGACTGTTTCTATATGTTCAGAGCAAGAAATCACCAGATCCAGTTAAATCCTGTTTTGTAGTGCTCTTGAGGCAACACTGACTAATGTCAGAAGGCTTCCCAGCTCAGTTTTACAACTGGTCTTTCAATAGAAAGAAAAAAAAATTAGTTATAAATTGGTTTCATCCCAAGATGGATCATTCATGTTCTTTAGAACTTTTCTAACAAGCTTCTCCAAGTCCTTGCGAGCTCTTTGTTCTTCTTCTAATGATTTCTTCATCTTTTTGTTATCCTGTTTAACAGAGACAGAACTATTAGTTTAGGGTTGAGGGATTTTTTTTGTGTTGTTTTAAGTAAAGATCTGTGGTTTTCTGACCACACACACTATCAATTACAAATTCAGAAGTAAGCCTGTTATTAGCTGCTCACAAGTACAGTCTTTTAATAAAATTTAACACATTACAGTTACTTCACAACGTAAAACTAAAGACAGCAATTAGAGATCAAACTATTTCCTATTTATTTGAAGGAATTGGAGGTCCTTCAGAATGCAAGTGCCAGTAACAAATGGCCAGTAATCTTGAATTCTTCTGCCCAAAGCTAATCAACAGAAGCAGAATATCTCTTGTCAATGGAGAAGGGAAACAGAGCAACAACAGTACAATAAGTATCCCTCTAAGAACTTCCTGTAATTATACCTAGCTTTAAAACCCTAGAAAACCATCTGAAAACTTAATGCATATTAGCTTCCTTCAATGAGTAAGCAAACAATTGAAAGAAGTATCTCAAAAAACACTATGTTCTCTGAGAAGTGTTTTGTGACTGAAGTTTAACACACACAAATGCCAGCAATCTAAGACGATTCTGAATTTCAATGAACACCAGTATCGAGAATATACCCTAATGCACCACTGGATGATACTGAAATACCACAAACAGCAAGACTGTAAGGATTGGATACTGACCAAACCATAGAAATGCTCACATTCGTTAATCCAGAAGAGGCCAAGCTGATGCTGGCAACAGTGGGGAAGCAACCAGAAGATGAGACAAGGCCCTCAAGACAAAGAGTCTACGGGTGTTTAACACAAACAGGTCTGCAATCCAGGGGGTCCCACTGGACTCCCATCAGCTGTCATTTACAGAAATTTCTAGAAACAGAACAAGATCAACAGTTGCCTACATTCTCTCCTCAAATTTGTTGAAAAACTCAGAAATTTCAACCTTTTCTTGTAGGTACAGACAATTTCACTTATTTGTTGCCAATTCGGGAATGTACTACTAAGAACAAGTGATGAATAACTGATGGAAGCCACTATGAGAAGGATCCTACTTTGTGGTTTACTCTTGAATCTACACCAACTAGTGCACCATGTACTCCCAGACAGCCTTTATGCATGAACTCCGGGGTCATTTAGGACCTTCCCAGCTCAGAGATTATTTTTGCCACTTCTCCACCTGGCAACATCAGAGCAGCAGACTAAAAATGGTCTTCTAAGCTAACATCCCTGACATTACAAGAAAACAAAGTCAGCCTTTAATGAGTCTTGGCCTTGGAAGATGCCAGATTACGAAAAGTGTAATTGAAAAGGAAAAAAAGCAGCAAGCTGTGGCTTTAAGTTCAAGAGAATCAAGAGAAGGTGACTTTTTTGTTTAGGATCACAAAGACATCAGCAGGGCCTCAATGAGGCAGCACTTCTACTCTTTGTACAGAAGCAGCCAGGCCATAGAAATATTAGTGAGTTATTAATACTACCTATACTGCATTTCTAAAAAGACTGCAAAATTCACATCAAACCTAGAATACATACGTTTCAATGTGCACTGAAAACAGCAAAAAATTAATACATCAACTGTCTTGTTTCAAGAAACAGGCACAATACCCTTAAAAATACTGGGCATATTTACAGATGGGTAAAGAATTCAGATACATGTTCAGAGCTCAAAAATTGAAGTAATTTGAATACAAACATTTTACTTTAACACAGGACATTTTATCTGGCTTCAGTTAAAATCAGTTTGCAAATTCACACACTGCAGAATGGGGATAATTCAACTCTTTTTCACCAACGTTTTGAGAACTGAGTATGTAAAGTAGCATATAAACATGGTTTAAACCAGGCTTTGTCCTGTCAATAAAAGATTTTTACAAGAACTCATTTGGATATATAAAACATGCTTAGAATATCAGCTGCAACTTCCATACTAGCAACTGAAGCGTAATATACTGCAATTTCCCACATGACAAACAAGCACACTAAGCTACCCCTAGGGTTAGACCTCATTAAAAAGGGCACATGATAGGCAGAGAAAAGGATTCCGACTCCTGAAATGAGAGGTTTTAGGAACCTATTTGTAGGAGGTGTTCAGGTTACTGGAAGACTGTAAATCAAGGCCTAAGTAGATCCAAATAATTATATTACTAAAACTCAAGAGCAAATGCAATTTCAGACTCTACGTACTTATTTTGCTTGCAATACACCAGAACTGAATTTAATGCTTTAAACATTTCAAAAGTTGTAACATCCAAACATCAACGAAACATAACTAAATCCCCTCAGAGACAGGAAACATCATGCTCTTCCCAAAGGCTACTAGTGACAACCACAAAAGATGGTGGCTCTCTCTCAAATTGGTGTTGCTTACTTTTAAAATTGAATCTCAGATATGAATTCAGTCCAAAATCAGAGTGAATTCCTATCAAACTAAATCAAGTTACAACCTGCATTTGTTTTAATAACAAGCCTTATCTTTCCATTCTCCATATTGCTATATATGTAGCAAGTTACCAACCTGTCTTAATTCCTGTACTTCATCCTTTAATGCATATACTGTGTCAACAAGGCTTCTAAAATGAAAAAAGATCATCTGTTACAATGGTTTTCATAATGATATGTTTAAATCTATTATTAGACAAAACTGTTAAGTGAAATCTGTTTAACTTCAAACTCGTGCTAAAAATTCCCTTATCCTGATTTATATTCTTTAACGGTAGCAAGGGCCTGCTGTCAGCTTCTCTGAACAGATTACACCCCTCAAACACATATTGACCTACAGTGGTTCCTACGTTATAGCTTTCTTTAACAGAAGGATATCTGATTTCCAAAATACACCTTAACAAAAGAAAACAGAATGACACCACACATGAACTAGAAAGACAACATCAATTTAATAATGAAATCCTAAAGCACTTGGAAAAACTATTTACAAGTGAAGCATACCATTCCCTGGCATAAAAAGAATAAACTGAGTACCACTTGAGAGAAGTCAGGCAACAAAAGCATTTAAACGAAAGCCAACTGCACTCACAAGGACTGGCAGCATACTCCAAGCACCTACATCCCTTTCTATTTATATACCATGCACATCGCAGTAAGAAATGGGAGGAGGAAGAGAAGTGCAAAGTTTACTGTTTTAATCCATCATTCATTAAATGTTCTCTTACTTCTCTTCTATAACAGTCTGACCATTACTTTTAGTTTCTTCTACAATGATTTTTTCTTCTTCTGGAAGCAGGACTTGAGGAGCTGATTCTTTGCGGGAACCTGTTGTAAAAATAGATTACAAAATGAGAACCTAGCAAGCAGCACTGGGGAATTTTAAAGATCGTTATTTCTTTCATTGCACGATACACCCGCATGACCAAGGTATATCACTTTCAATTCCCCCCCTTCCCTTCATACACATAGATTACTGACGTTTTTTACATTCGAAACCACAGCCTTACAACAAAAAACTGTAACATTTCTATCCTGGTGATGACAACTCCTCTGCATTATTGATGGGGATGCTACACAGTTCAATGAACAGGGCACTGGTCAACTACCAGCAAGATCTATACAAATTCACCATAGCTGAGTCAGAGAAAGATAATTATGTTCAAGAAGTAGCAATTTAAGCCTCAAGGACAGATTCTGATCTCACACTGATACAAAACCAAAATAGTACAGCGACAGAAAAGTTAAAAACCCTTTCCCCAGAACACCATAAACAACACAATTGCGTATGTGCATAGACACATACACACACACAAGCTTTAAGACGGTCTTCTAGTCACATAAATGAAATACAGCAATCATATTTTAAAATAATTTTTTAGAAGTACTTAATGGCTTAACAAATACTCAAAACATTCTAACACCTTCAGAATATTTTCTATAATCGTTATGGTTTTTAACATTAAGATAATTCATACAGATTCTAAAAGCGTAGCTCATAATAAAGGAATCTAACTGCTATGCATCCATTCACAAAGCATGTACTCTAGAAATACTATTTAGACTGCATCAATTTTTTTTAAAGATGGGCTGTAAATAAATTACTGCCTAAACATTTGCCCAGAATTCAAATACCACAGATAAGACATTAAAATTCTTGCATATTTTGACCAATATACGAGTATTAACAATGTATGCTTGCCTACCAATTCACTGTAATGAGTTTTTAGTAATGAAGAATGTCTCCATTCCAGCACTGTTTGCGCAGTACTGCAGGGTTACATGCCAGAGGGGGCTAACTCCTGACAGAACAGCTGTTTTGTGATAAGTGTTTCTCTTTCAAAATTCATGATAAAACATATGACCTCAGCACACCAAGCTAAGGAAATTCAAGCTCACTGGAAAATCCTGTCTTCTAACAGCTGCAGACTTGCGTTCTGAACAATGAGCTTGTAGAGAACATAGTTTTGCAGTACACATTAAGCTCATTAGACTATTTAAACATCTGTAACGCAGAAAATAGTTTCCTTAACCTGAAAGCAAAGATCAAACATATCTGTACATGACGGTCAAACTTCATGCAATAAAGACAACCGTGTATCTGAGAACAGAATCTCGTCCTTGAAAGCCGTAAGTTCTTGATCTTGCAAAGTGAACAAATACTTTCAGAATTAATAACCTCCCTCATTTTGCAGGGAAGGAGCAATTTACAAAACAAGCACAGCAAATCAGGCTCATGGATGTTTGTTTGCACTATCAATCTTTAGTTGCAAAAAGTCACCTCATGTTTACTTTAATTAATTGGCTACCTCTTAGTTTTATTTGCCTGAAATGTAACACAGAACACATTTAGCAAAATGCCATTTCAGGACACTAGTTGGTACCAGCTACTACTAAATGTTGAGTCTCTGTATCAATCCTTATAATCCAATACAGTTATATACACACATGCATGTAAAAGTCTACACAGGCATATCCTCATCCACATACAGCATAACACAATAAACAATACTACTGAGACAGAATACACTGCTTCATAAAAATAAAACATCCACCAACATTATACACGCAATGAGACCACACAGTACATATACACATTTACACAAGGTAAACTGCTCATGTGAACACTGGCCTTCCTGTGCCACAGAATATCAACTACTGCAGAATTTAGGACATCACAAGTGTGACCCTCACCTTCACTGCTCTCATATAAATAGAAAGTTGCTTTTTAAACTCGGTATGCACTTGCTAACTATCAAAGATACAAACACATAACTTATGTATCCTGCAACAAAGGCAGATCTTGTTATCAACTGAGTATAAGCACAGAAGCGTCAGGGTTGATGAGTCAAGTCCCATTTGATATGTTAAGTTCAAAAGGCAAAATGAAGCTACATAATTGTCCTGCTTTTCTGTAACATATACGCCAAAGGCCTTATTTTTTTCTGTATCTCGACTGAACTTCAAACAGAGCATTACTTGGCGACCAGTATTCAGCAATATTCCATAAACTAAACCTTTGGCCTCCACCAGCTTCTCAGGGACTATTCTTCATGTAACTATTTCTCTTCAGAAAGGATTACAAGCTACAGTTTTATGACCTGAAGAGGGAGACGCATTCCAGTACAGTGGAGGCTGTGCACAGAGCTGTACTAAGAGGACAGGTCAGGAAGTTGTTGCAACTTAGGTAATCCTAGATACTGAGCACAGAAGAATCAAGAGTTATTTCAGGTTACCCTATCTGCCCTTCGCCAATCCCAAATTTGCAAGTTTTGTGCTGAATTGTATTACATGACACTAGTTGGTCTCATTCCAAGTCAAACAGGCAAAAAGAGAATGCTCAACTGACCACCAAAAACTCTGCTCCTAAATCACCCTGAGATGATTCAACCAGAAGTACTAGGTTAAAAATAATGATAGTGGGGGGAAAAAAAAAAAAAATCTTAAGCTTTACAAGCCAGGTTTAGTTTTGTTTTACTTCTTGGTGGAGTTGTTAAATGAAGGAAGAGAGAAAAAAGGATTTGTGGCAAACTCAATTACTTGATGATTAGAGAAATATCAAAGCTGAGGAAGCTTTGAGCTAACTTTTCAGTGGGGAAACTCACAAATCCAGAATCTTGTAAGAATGAGACCCATGTTAAGTGTTTTATAATTAAGACAAATGCAAAATAAGGAACCACTATTACTGAGATTCAATCTCTCACTTCAATGCCATGAAGAAAGTAGAGGTTCAGCTTTAGTATTTCCCAGCCCTAGAGCAGTAAATAAAGGATTACAATGCTTCTTATCAATACTGCACCCTAAATTGGAGGTTGAGTTTGCTAAACCAATAGAATCAAGCAAACAGTAATACAGCCCACCAGGCCTTGAGGCCTTCACAACACACACAGAGCAGGCCTGTCAGTAGGATACCACTGCTTTTAGTTTTCAGTGCCTGATCTCCATCTCAGCCTAACAAGCCACACTGGCAAGGAGTTCTCAGCACATCTGAAAAAACAAACCAATTAAGCCAATAACAATATGGAGGCTGGTACTCATTTCACATTCTTTAAGCTGTTAAATTCAGGCGTCATTTCAAAGCCTGCTCCCCTCACAAGTCAGAGAACAGAGCTCCTTCCTCCATTTAGCCATTTTGAGTAGAAGGCACAACCCGGGTACTTTACATTCACAGTGACGCTATGAGTTTGCCTTCTTCCAGAGATTATGAGGTTCTAGTTTAAGCTAGGAAATTAGATTCGCAGTGATGGTGGTTCATTTAAAAAAAAAAAAAAGCATGACAATTTCAGACAATCAAATTTTACTGCACAACTTGAAAGAATTGCAATTTTCTTTACTTTTTCATACCCTTATTATGATTAGGAAAGGAGGTGAATAAAGCATAATAAAAGGTCAAAAATTAGAAATAGTATTTACAAATGTATAGCTCTGTTTTCTACCAACTTTACTAGGCTCTCTTCATAAGCTAAGTAGTTCTAAATTATTTCCTCAAGTTTCAAAGACAGAAGTCTGACTTGCCAGTGAAAGACAAATACAAGGGCAGCTCCAAGAGTAATGCCTCCTATTTTATTTGTTGGCCCACTGTGTCAGAGGAGGATGCTGGTGGTATAGCAGTAGGGGTCGAACCTTCCCGCCAATATCCCATTACACGTTGTTGCCCTGCAACAGATGGCAGCAGAGGGGCAGTGTGACACAATGATGTCTGACACAGAGGTGTGTATGAGGCAAAGGTGCGCAAAGGAATTTCTCCATGCAGGAAAAGTGCCATTCATAGACACCTGTTGAACATTTATGGACACCAAATGGTGGATGTGAGCACACTGAGGCAATGAGTGGTACATTGCTGCAATGGCAATAACAGCATGAAAGACAAGCCATGTTCCTGACAGTCATGCAGATCATTAAAAGCATTGCACAGAGGCTCTTGTTCACTGCTGGCAAAAATGCACAGCTAGTGATGGTGACAGTGTCAAAAAAGTGTTTTGCAGCTGAGAATATGCTCTATCAAATAGCATTGCTGTGCTCTTTGTATCCCGTTACAGCTTTCATGGAAATCAACAGGAGGCATTGCTTTCAGAGTGACCTATGCATATTCATACACAATTTTTAGACAAGTTAGCCACTGGTATATACAGACACGTCATTTTCCTGTGGAAGGAAATGTTTAACAGAAAATAAGAATTACTTATTTAGAACACAGTTTTTCATTGTATTAGTTACGTTCAAGATGCTGAAGTGGATAAGCAGACCTGCGAAATTCACCTTCTATTTCTCACTGCATCTGATGTCAAAGCTCCCAAACTGTGTGTTGACATTAAAAGAATTGAGAGGAAAAGAAAGGCAATCCTTCATGCTATAGATCTGTCAGAAGTCAAAAGGGAGTCTGCCCTTAAACATCTTGTGCAAATAAGAGATTACACCAAAATAGAGAACACTATAAAATACACAATTTCTTTGTGAATTCTTGCAAGTAGCAAAAAATTCTAGCACAAAAATTTACTAGCACCAATTCACAATTAGGAAAGAACCCCACAAGACTCAGATGACAGATCTAGGCATCTTACAACAAAATATTTTGATGAATAAAAAGAAAATAATTAGATTAGACTGAAACAAACATACAACTCCACATCCAAGCCTTAGTCACTTAAGAACAGAATGAAGATTCTGAAAGACAGGTACATCATTTGAAGAAGTGGCAGATTTTTCAAAGACAATAATTTGAAAGAGTTATCCTGCAGTATTTACTACATTTCACTAATACAAATAAAAATGCAACAAGAGGGCTGTAGGATAAAACCTAAAATTAAGTCACAGCAAAAAAAATATTATGGCCTTTTAACAGAACTAGGTTTTGTATTCTGTTTGTTCAACAGAACTATTTTGTTCTATTAGTACATATATTAGATGATTATTTTATTTTGAAACACTCAAATATGACTTTCTTAAATAGAAACACAAGATGACTTGCTTTAAAGAGAAAAACGTACAATATTAAATCCTGAAAATGAGTAAAGTTGTAGAAACATAGTAGAAATCAATATATTCATAAACTGTATCTCTGGCAACAGGTTCTGCAGTAGCATGTTTGAAATTGTTCCAATTACTCAACTGTGCTTTTACTGAAAATATACCAATTCAGAAAATGAAAAAAGATAATTAAGGAGGGAGGGAGACTACAAAAGTGTTCTATGAGTGACAAAATTTCTGAACAGTTACTTGAAAATAAACACCAAGACACATACTTCACATTATACGGAATTTCCTGCGGTTGCCAATTACATTAAACAAAGATTATACATAACTCAAAAAAGCTTTTTCACTTCAGCATTTGATTCCTCTATGGAGAAGGGAGGGAAGAAAGGAGGTACTGGGAGAAAAGGGAGTCAAGTGTTAAGTTACCAGTTATGCTGTACTTTCCCCCTGTTCAATAATTAAATATTAAAGTCACAGTCTAGCAAATGCAAAATTTATTTCAACTGTACATAACAGATGTCCTTTTTTATATAAAACAAAACACTTAATTGATATATGCAACCACAAACAATATGCATACTGTACAGTACAATGCAACATTCAGATATACATCCATTTTGTATTTTCAAAAGGCAGTTACCTACTGAAAATGGCTTCTCCCATTCACAAATGAAGTGCACAATATATATTAATTTTTCTATGTTTTAAGTCACTATATACACATTACTGTGTTTTGGCAAGGTTATGCAAAACACGCAATTAATATTCGTTGGCTTCAATTTATGGCAAATACCAATTTATGGGAACACTGTGTAAGCCATGTGAAGAGGGGCTGACAATGGCTCGAACCTACCTTCTAACTCAGATTCTCCATCCTTCCAGTATATTAGTAACTGTACACATATATTTTACAGAATTGCATAAACAGAAGGTACTATTATTACCAAGACTGAAGTTCCACAAAAATAGAAACACTGAACCTTTGGACTGAATACCACCATTTCCACTTTGCTTTTTATTTTTTTTTTTAAAGCATGTTGCAGTAATACTCCTGATCAATTCACAATAGTTAGTGGTCTGTAACACTGCATGATTTAAACGTGTAATAACGTTAAAGATCATAATTATGAACTTTAACTAAAGTTAATGACTTAAATGCTACAATAATTAATGGTGGTAAACCGTCAAAGCTTTGGTGCATAGAAAGTCAATAAAAATATTCAAATCTTGACAACAAAACATTCTGCGTGATACGGAAATTCAAGTGCAGCAACTGTATTTCCAACTTATTTTACACTGTAACATGAAACAGACATAAAAGAATTATCATTGATCTAATGCAGAAAACATTACTTAACTAGAACACCACAGCTTAACAGGGAAAAAAAACAATCCAAACTGTCCATATATGTAAAACAAAAACTCAAAGGAAAAGGGGAAGTGAAGTGGCTTACAGATGCACTGTGGAATGGTATGGAGCACACACACTTTTTTCATTTCTCTAAGCAACACTCCTCCTCTTAGGAAAAAGTTCAACATATACAAGTTCCTGGCCATTCAGTTAATATATGACTGCTAGTAAGATGTGCCCCTAAAAATTCTGTTTAGTAAGCATTGCTGCTTTTGTTAGTCAAGACTTCAAATACAAGCAACAGTGATAAAAGATAAAGCAAGTGATCAAACAATGCAAGATGAAATGCAAATCTACAAATATTAAGTGTTTTGAAATAGCTTCTCCATGTTGATCACCCTGTGGAATCATTCATATCTAGCAATTACTAACTTTCTGATTATCACATAACCTGCAGGATGGTATTAATTGTAAACTTTTAAACAGAGTGATCAAATCCCCAGGCAGCAATTAACGGCATCGTAACTACTCTGGATTTGCTCAGAGTAAGAGCTGTACACTGGACAACACTTAAAGGGATAAAGGAATTGCATTCAGAGATCCTTATGAAAATGAGAACTATTTCTGTCCTTTTATCATCTGCTTTTCTCTAATGCTAAAGAAGATTTGGAAAACACTTTATTTTTGTTTCAATCCCAAATGCATCATCCACAAGACAGAACACACACTTCACCCCAGCCATGCCCCAGGTACAGGTTCAAGACCACCAGCTGTGTATAAGGTGTCAAAGTTCTCTGAAAAGCCAACATGATTGTAGGTGAAGAGCTGTTGCTGAAAACAAACCTGCTCGTGAGAGAAGTTACAGGACACAAAATCTGTCATGGACATGCTCCAAACAGTAAAACCAAAAGCCAAGCATTCTGTTTTCAAGAACTTTGTACAAGCCAGTTTGATTGCAGTTGTACCTAGAGTTTCAGGTGCTGAATGAACACTTGAGCTTTCATCTGGGGAACCATTTTCATCTCATCTTTTCAGGAAGAATGGTCACTTGACAGCTGTGTATTTTAACAGGCAAGTAAACATCTATACCCTGTTTTTTGCCACGCTACTGCATACAGTAAAGTGACAATATGACCACAGGTAATATGAGATTATCAAAACACTGCATGTAATGAGCATGGACTGCTGGGTTTTCATGACAAGCGCCAGACTGAGGGTGAGGGGAAGAGCAGCGCGATCCTTCATATAGACGTCTAAGCAACGACGAAGAGACAGCAGTATAAAAACAAGTTTTCATGGATTAGCAAACGCTTTTCCAAACAAATGGGCCAAATATGTGAATCTGAATGATTTTATAGCTCTCGTACTGTTAATTTTTAAACCATGTTTTTCTTACTACCAGCTCCATGTTTTGTTAATAATACATAGAAAATTCAACGACTGTCACTTAAGTATTTCCATATTGCTGGCATTCAGCTCATAAGCCAGTATGGTTTCAGTACAAAATACAAAAATGTGCTGTATCCAAAAGGAGAAAAAAAAAAGAAAAAAGGACCTGTTGCTACACTGACCAAAACCAAAAGTAAAGACCATTCAGAGCTACAAATTAATATCTGTCACTTAAAAAACCCTCAAGAAATATCATCCTTGGCAGGATATACACTTTTTAGAATGACTTATTTATATGTGCATTGGCAATAGAGCCTTCCACCAGGTATAACTGAAGTTTCAGAAGCTCCCTCAGAAGTTGTTAAAATATCACATTAAAGAGACAAGGAACAGCAAGAAAACATCTAAGAAAAGCAGGCTGTGATACAACAAGCATTTGTTAAGAAAAAGCTCAGAAGTGCATTAGTTCTGGTGAGAGATATATGAGCAACAGCTCTTACGAGATGTAGACCCCATTCTGTAACTATGGGCTGTCCATATACTGTCATAGTCAGAGTCTTCTGAGAGGTCTGAAGGCTCCAAACGAGAAAGACTACTGCGACGACCCAAGGAGTCTAGACTTGATTGGTCATCATCAGCCAAGACGTGATTATGCATCAGGTCAGTGCCTTGCCATGCTAAGGATGTATAGGTGAAATGAAATGGTGGATGTGGATAGGCAGAGGTGGGATGAGGAGGAGAACGTAAGGAATAGCCACAACCAAACACATGAAATAAAAGCAAAAGGTGATGGGAAGAGAAGGAAAAGAGAAAATATTGTTAAAAAGGCACCAAAGCTTTTTCTTTTTTTCATTTTCTTTTTTAATTTGTTTGGGATTTAGGTATAAATTACACTCATTGTAATAATTTTTGAACTGTTACAATAAAATTTTTGAAGTGTTTTTTAAGCTTACAAGTAGTCTAGGTTGAGAATTTTGAGTAACCAAAATCTTGTTTGAGGGTAGATTTTTTGGATGAAGGAGTTTGATTCTTTTCAAGTTCTGGTCTGGGGGCGATCTGATTTGGGACAGAGCAATAAACACAGAAAGCCAGCATGACCCAGTGCTGATGTGAAAAGCAACAGCCCCCTCCCCGTTACACATTTGTACCTTCATCCTTTCCCTCCCTTGCAATGACACAGCCATTTGTACAGCTGCTTGGTGAACCAGGTCAGGGAACAGTTTCAAATGATAATTAACCCTTCATGTTTATTTTTTCAAGTAGACAAATAATTTCCCACCAGCTCACAATACAGCCACATAAGTGCTTGTGTCACTACTACAAAGAGGAAAATGCAGGGGGAAAAAAAGCAAGGTTCTCATGCAGAGCAGAGCTGCCAACTTTCTACATGTGCAGCACCATCTCATACCCACTCAAAGGGATTGCCAAGCTGAAGCTTCTTTGTGCCTGTAACCCTGTTATTTGTTTAACCAAGTAGAAACTGGATTGATAGAAAAACAAGGCCAAGAGGCTAACAGCGATACAGTCTGGTGCCTCCCATACGCTCACACACCTCTTCTAACCGGCCTCTATCTGAATCTGTCTTTGCATTTAGATACTTTAAGTGCTTAGAATAGTAGATAAACATGATTAAAGACTTTCTCTCTCCTATTTGCCCTGTTTGAGTTTTTTTGATGTTGTTGTTGTGCTGCTATTTTGTTTTGTTTTTTAATAAAAAAAGCCTGGCAATATCTGAAAACTGAAACCATGTAAGTGGCCATGTTACAAGCCACAATCTGCATGACACTGCAAAAGATTTAAGCCTTCATTTGGAACAGAAGTAAGTGTGTAAAGTAAGCACAGTATATAAGCAACAGAGGAAACTGGCAGTTATTTTGTTTGCATACGTGCCCCAAACTAATTCCTACATCTTCCCCACCTTCAAAAAGAAAAAGTTGTGCTGCTACCTCTAATGCCACTCCCACCCAATGTGCGCCAGTGTCACAGCAACACCAAGCTGGCATCGCCAAGGGCAGCACCTCTGGGGCTTTGCATGAAGGTGCAGCTAGCAGAAATGCCAAATCAGTGATGGGAGGGCCAGGCAGAAAACCAGCACAGAGGTAAGACAGTGGTACGTAAAAGTGGCTTATTTCACTGATGACAGGCAATTCTTTCATTCTGTTTTTCTATACTGACCAATGCTTCCACAGAAGGAATCCCAGCATCATTTTTTCCCCCAATTTCCAATTCCCGTCTACAAAGGGATCTTCCGAAACTTGAAGTCTTAGATGGCAACGCTACTCTTTCCAAACAAAGCAGCAAAACCCTTGTTTCTTGCTGCAATTACGAGCAAATAAAAGCTGTTGACTTCTGATGTATGCAATGATACCAACTGCACCATGTATATTTCTTAAATATACATAGAAAGGAAAAAAACAGCAAGCAAAAAATCATATCCATTAGATGTCTGCACACACACACAACTGTGCAAGTGCAAATGTTTCTCCAACCATTTCTTGTCGCAGTATCCTTGAACATAATAAACAAATCCAAGTAAATTCATTTAACAGCAACGTCTCAATTAATTCTGTTGGAACAACAGCGTATCTTCAGAATTTTGAACATGTTTATTTCCTTTTATCCAATTCAACACACTACAATAATGACTGTAGGGCCAGAAAACTGGTCAAACATCAATCAAAAATGATGTTATATTAGCCAATTTGTGAAACTGATAATTATCACCTTGGAGATCTACAGCTCGTTAAGATCAAAAATTAAAATGAAGGTTTTTGCTGTTACTTCAAATGTTTTAGAAGTCTAATACAAGGGTTATATTCCCATTTTTGAAGTCACATGAATACAAAATTTCTGCATTTTTCAAGGTGATAACAGTAAGTGAACACGTATTATGTAAATACGTGATCTATGCCTGCAACTGCACTTTGAGACTTCTCACCTGTCAGCAGAAAGTGCTTCTGCTTGGACACGGCCACAGAGACCCGTGGCTAGCAGTAACAGTGTTTAACACTGTAATTTAAACAATGGACAAGGAGTTATTTGTAATATCTATCCCTCTAATTCCTGACAATAGCAAAAACAGCCAGGTACTCCAGCATCATTATACAGCATTTCAAGGACACCTGAATTAAATCCTTAATCAATGTGAAAATGGTGCAAATTGGAAGAAACCTAACAGCATTTTCTCCTTTCTTGTGTAAGCAGAACACGTGCTGATGGACTCCCCTGCTTTGAGCAACATCTTACTTACAACACAGAGGAACTCCACATGGAAACCTTGATTTGGATTAAATGAAGGAGGACCCCAGAGGCACGTTACGAGTTTTCAATAAGCTAGATATTGATCTGAGAAACTACAAATGGCTTTAAGCAACACAAAAATCTGAGAACAGTTTCTCCTGAAATTCTGACACGAGATTAAAGTTTGTAATTAATACTAAAAACAACTGCTGGCAATAAAAAAATATCTGTACAGGTTCATGTTACTTTTCCGTAACAGAAGACTTTGTTGAACCAAACAAGACAGAAGTATGCTTCTCCACAACTGTGACTTATTCTTCATTCCTCATTACTTACCAACAACTTCTTGAAATTTATCAAAAAACACATTGGACAGCTGTCATATTCTAGCAAGACACCTCAAAACCTCTGATTCATCGGCAATTTTAAATCATGACAAGTAGCCACTTCTAATTTATTTTAAATAAGCATTGAAAGAACTATATAAATATGAACCTTGGCTTCCAATACAGAATCACTCCAGCACTAGTACTAAGCCAAAATGAGATTATTAACTTCTTTCAGGTCCAGCTTGCTATTTATAAAGTTCTGAGATCACTTACACTACACTTATCTTTTCTGAAAGCCATCTGATACGCGGCTTAGTTAGTCATATCGGTATTTTCTAACTTACTTGAATTTAGTGTTTGACGTGTTTTGGCACTTGTGCAATATGCTTCAATGACTTTAAGAATTTGAGCATCTTCTTCTAAAGCAGCTGTACCTAGAAACAATGGAAAACAACACAATTTTAGATATGGGTATGTGTTTCTTATTACAGACAAGCCTTTGTAAACCATGTTTGTTTAAAACTTGAGACCAAAGTTCAGTCTAATCAAACCTTTAAAATTCTTAATCATTTCAAAAAATCAAGCTTCAATGACTGAAAGTAACAACGGAAAGAGAAATTACTATAAAAAATATAGTGCTTTAAACATCGTGATGTAATAGTATCATCTACGAGCCAGAGCATGCAGGTTTATTTTTTGTAATTCATTCTTATGACAATAAAGTCAACTCTCCAAAATTCTGTCCGGATTGCCTGACAAGCTAACTGTTGAAGAAATATCTTGACTAGGTATAGTTTACCCATAGCTCAAGAGATGCAGATATTCCAAAGTACAGGTTCCTTCTCTTTCAAGGCAAGAAAAATAATTGGATTTTGTTGTAGTTAGAAAGCAGCACCACATATCATTACCACAGAAAAACAAATATTTCACTTCTGAAATCAGTACTGAGAGGGCACTCAGCTGAAACGCCTTTCTTTGGTTTGTCTGCTATAAAACACAAACCAATTTATCAGTAAGCTTTAGTTTTGATAGAAATCCTTCAATGGAAAACTCTTGCATCTCCACAAACTGGAACAGGCTGAAGGAGCACTACCGTAAAACTTAAGCTTCTCATTACTGATGCAAGGGTGGAGAAAAAAAATCTCATTTTAAAGGTAAAGCTTCTATTTACGCCTGATACTTAGGCTGATGAAAACAGCAACTCACCACATGCTATCTTCTACGGCGAGGAATAAGAATGAACTAGAAAAAAATGCTCTTTCATATTACAGAGAGCCATAACCATACTTAGCTACAAAGGTTTTTAAGAGATCAGACAGATTTAAATAAGGATGCTTCTGATTTGGTCAATTCATAACAAATTTTTTAAAACCATGGAAGGGAATCCTGTTTAAAGGAAGCGCGAGCCAGATGACAAACAAATATTTAGAAACTTCTTGTAAACTGTAAACTTTATCACTAAAGAAAAACACACCCAGAGACTCGTGGAGTAAATGAGGACCATCACTCACTCACATATACACCATCCAAGCCCATACACAGACATTTAGTATCCATGTAATGCTGAGTATCAGAGCTTGTTACTACCTCAGCTCTCACTGATAACTTCAAAAACTCAGTTAACTTGGGTTTCTATAACCCAGATATATTTCTAATCTAATCTGAACAAACAGAAGCTACTCCACATTTTTACTAAAAGACTATACACATGCTGCACACAGAATGCAATGAGGCATACCTAAAATACCGTAGCAAGTATCAGGGACATGACTAAATGGACTCAATACAATGCAGGACAACAACCAATTTACTATCATTTTGTAGTTAAATCTAATTTTCTTCCTTATGCCAGTAACAAGATGAAAACTAAGGAAATCCTAAAAGGCTGTCTGACAGGAGGAGAGACAATGTCAGCAGTCACATACTTCATGTATTCAGCAGTCTAGGTACATAGACTTAAGAAGCTCATGAGCAAAGAGCAGACACAAAAGCAGAAGTTGAAATGAAAGGTTCTGGCCTTCAAGTGTGAACATCAGCTATTTTAAACACCTTATCTTTTACTGACACAAGCAATTGGATCATTCATTCACATAAATTTACAAGGCACTTCAACAGCCTGCATCACCTGACCTAGCCTGCTTGTCTGCTTCAGGACCAAGCACCTTTCTCTGACCACATAGGAGCCTGCAATGACTAGCTCTCATAGAACATATCTGATCAGAGGGTATGAGTGCCACTTAAAGCAAAGGTACCAAAACCAGTTACTTATTGGTGGCAGCAATAACATTATCCAAGTGGCAGAAGTTAAAAAAAGAGTTTCTAAACATACTGAGATTAAGTTTGCAAGCTATTTAACTGCTAATTAGAAAAAGCAACACAGTACAAATGCTGCTGACAGACCCATAATTAGAAGTAAATAAAACTCTGTGCATCATCCTGCTATTTCTGCCTTCCTCCCCACACTTTTTTTTCCCCCATCTACTTACAGACACCAACACTGGAAAGCAGGATGCCTCCCACCTAGCCTTGGATAAGTTCCTGTATTCTGCAGTCAACTGCATGACTCTAGAAAGCTACTTACGCTGGTGTGATATAAGTGCCTAAGGTGAATAAAAGAAACAGTCCTCCGTAGATACCTACCCTCTCTCCCCTGCCAGGGGAGAGGAAACCAGACTGTTTAGACTGTACATCTAACTTGCAAAGAATTTAAACTGATGTTCACTCCAGTCTTTGTACTATGCAGACATTTGTTCAAGTCTCTTACTTTTTCTCAGTGCAAATTCTTCATCTGATGGCTTCCGTTCTGGCTTGCGTTTGGGAAGCAGCTTTTTCATGGTTTTAGGGCTCTTACTTAGATCCTGTGTGGGAGAATAAAAAAAAGAAAAGAGTAGAGCTTCTCTAAAATATTTCAAAGGTTAGTTTCTAAGACACGCAGTGCCATAATTCAGTTTACTAGTATTCTTTGGCACATGAGATTTGCCTGAACCGGCTCATTTCCTTTCTATCCCTCCTCCAACTATACACCAAGTTGGATATTTTATCTGTTCTGTGAACAGAAATATACAGAAAAGCTGCTGCAAAAGCATGCAGGCTGTTTGGGAACTGGAGCAAAAGAAACACACAAGCATATATTAGCACTTTTTTCCCTTAACCTTTGAAGAAACGATCCATTTAATTTGTCTACTTAGAAGCAGGTTAAAAGAGGACCAAAAAAGGAAGCTTGGGAAGTAGTATACCTATATTCTTTAAAGTCAGCATTTAAAAATGTTTGAAGCTTTATCAAAACAGACCTCCAGCAAAAGAAATACAGCTGCAAACAGCATTTCTGCTCTAAATATAGTCATGCTAATTTAGAGAAACAATGCTAACTTTGACAAACAGCTAATTTCACAGGAACAAAAAGGAATATTCTCATCTACCCCTTACCTTACAGGTATGAGCCATCCTCTATAAAAGTACAGAACAAGAAAGTAAAAAGGTGAATGAGCAGGACAGACTGGAGATGATGAAGATAGACTGAATACCATCATACGCTAAACACCAGTTGAGTAAAACTTAACTTACAAAGAGACAGCTAAACTGGAGAACCTCTTGTAGCAACCAAGCCCAAATACTAACCATCTAATTGAAGGCCACCTATCACTTACACCCTCCCACTTAGGGGATATACAAAGCAAGGAAAAAAAAGAAACATCAAAACTGTCACAAATGCACACTCAGCACAAACAAAAAAAACAACCACACTGCACTGTGTTTAGGCTACAGTTTAAGAAACTGCAATTCACATGCCTGCAAAATGTTAACACTGTTCTCTTAACATATGCTTAGAGGAAAAAAAAAACAAAAAGATGTTCACAGGCATAACTTTAGGCAGCTTGATCCAGTGGAAGGTGTCCCTGCCCACGGCAGGGGTTTTATAACTAAATGACCTTTAAGGCCCCCTTCCAACCCAAACCGTTCTGTGATGCTATGATTCCAATTTTATTACTCTTTTTGGGTCCTGTTGCTTTGTACTACATTAGAATTATGAGAATGCATAAGAGAAAAATACCAAACCTGAAGATATCACCACGACACACAGCATTCAGTATTCTCCTCCTTATATGCAGACCCTCATACATAAATCTAATAGTTTCTCAGTATTTACAAAGCCACACACAGCGTGATGGAAAGACCAAATTAACCTACCCCCATCGTTGTATTTCTCTTAGAGCAGATTCCTGCTTCATACCATATGCTAATTAAAAACTACAACAGAATCCTAAAATCTAAGCTGTGAACCAAGAGCCCATTATACGACCACAGCTGTTCAGAATGATTTCATACTGCACTTTCAAGAACCATAAGATCCCTTACACTAGATGCTCCTCAGTACGCTTAGCAAGCAACTTTGCAGTAAGCTGGGATGATCAATTGCTACTTTTTGTTGGATGGGTTTTAAAAAAAACTTCTTCACAATACAAAGTTAGAAAATAAGTGGAAATGATTGGCAGAGAGGAAAAGGTGGTATCTTCTGAGCCGTGAGAATAAATGTCTACTTGAAATGAACAGCTTTCACTGTCCATTATCACTGATTCAGAGCTAACTCTTAACGCACCTGTATATAAAAATACGCTCAAAGTTGTAAAATGTTGGTATGTGAAAGAGTTACATTTCTCACCGTAGGCAGGCTACACAGTAATATTTTTGGCTGCTGCACCTCACCTCTTTGTAACAGAGCGCTGCTGAAGGCCGTAGTGGAGGTGCAGGCCGTAAACAGCTCAGACTCCAGGGCTTGGGTGTTTTAGGAGGTTCCAGAGGTCCCCAGTTTATCGTGGTATGCGGAGTCCCATGATGTGACGGATGAGGGAGAGTGTGGTATGCAGGAGTCAGTGGTATCTGCTTGCTGTCCGAGTGCTTGCTGGAGGGTGTTACTGGATGGGAAGGAAGCTGTCAAAGACAATGGTTGTGGGAAGGGAAAGAAAGCAGGTCATCATCATAAAGGCAAACTACCATAAAGGACCACTGAAAATCTCTTATCCAGTCCTTCTGTCTACTACTGAAGAGTTTTTAAAATTTTAACATTGAACTATTATTTGGAAAAACTGAACATAAAAACATTTTGTCTACCACAGAGAAAGCATGCACTAGAGAAAGAACACCTACAGGCAGCCCGGCTCCCACTTCTTTTACCACGAAGGTCAGAGTTAAATTAAGATCCATTCATATCAACTCCAGAATACAAAAGATGCCAACAAAGGAAATTGTTTCTACACGGACTCAAGTATGTCATCACCAGTTAAAACCTACTGTTCTAAGGGTACTTAAAAGATGATGACGTACTACTTAGTCAAAACAGACATAATGATAATTGCTTTTTTTTTTTTTAAACCTTGTTAAGGTTAAACTATTATACCAAGAACTAAACATTCTACTCTACCCTCGTGCAATTAAAAACAAAATGATATTTTGAAACAAACTGTAGTTGTAACATACAGTTTTTGTTACTAATGGTCAAAGAAAATGCTTAACATAGCAGCACATTTGCCAGATAACCTAGTTCTGTACACACTGCTTATTCACTTCGATGCACAGTGTTTTCTTACAGTGTGAGATGGCACAGAATGAGGTTTAATGGTGGGATTCCCAACAGTTGTGACTTTGGTTTGTTTCTGCAGGTGATCCACCCACTCATGCAAATCTTGTTGGTTGTTACATGACACTAGTATCCTTTCAATCATAGTTCCTAGGTGACAGAAAAAAATCAGATGTAGGAAACCACAGAAGAACAACTTAGTCAAACTGACATGATAATACAGATGCACATTTCATAAAACATTGTATTCCTCAATTAAAGTGCAAAAAATGTAACCAGTATTTTTGGAACAACAGCAACATTTTTCCATGTGATAACATTTCCTCCACGTATTTATTCCTCCATGAAGCAGAAGAATTCTACCTATTTTTCTATCTTTGATAATTAAGCACAATTGTTATTACAAGTAATAGATGTAAGAGATAGGTCCACCCTCAGCTCCAGAAGGTGAATCCAGTAGCTTTATACTTCTCCATCTTTCCCAAGAAAGCTAACAAATAGTCTACAATGTCACCCGTTAGCCCATAAGCTTCAGTATAGGAAAAATCATAAAGTACTGTTCAGAGAAGGTCGTAAGGTCAGTCAGAATCTAATATGAAAGATGAGGCAAGAGTCACTTGGGAACACCGCTGGAAGATTTTACCAAGGGTTACTTTAATTTCTACAGTTAACTCCATTTTAACCCATCACGTTCCTCATCTGAGGTCAGCTTCAAAGCTATTATCTCAGAAGAACAAGTACCATCAACTGCTTTTTCCTGCCACCTCGAAGCACTGATGTGTTACACTGCCTGCCACTTGAGAGGCTCAATATTACTTCACTGAAACACAACCTGCTTGGAGGCAGAAACGATCCAGGAAACAAACGAAGGTATAAGTGTCCACCGTGTGGATTTTGCTCCATAAGTACATTCCTAAGATTCTGACTTTATTGGGCCCAGGGAATTAAGTTACATGCTAAAACAAAACATTTCATAGACAGAAAACATCCAAAACAAGCACTACTGCAATCGTGAATAGCTGAGCTACTGAAGGTCTCTCAGAAAAGAAACTGACCATTTCTAAATGAAAGATCTTGATTAAAGCTCCTCCAGACTGTCTGAAATTTCCTTCCTTACAGAGAGCAGCATAGTCTAGTAAACAGCAAATAAAAGTATTTGACTAGTACCTGATATTTCAAATGCATTTTTATGGTTTTCACTGTCTTCTAGCTTTGTGATAGTCATTCCAGTCATTGGTAGCTTCCCCTTTAAAAAAAAAAAGAGCAGTTAATGGTGAAGTTAAATCCAAAATACACAAAAAAAATTACCAAGTGAAATATATGCAATTTAAAGTTCTGAATGAACACAGGTGCAATACAGTAAACTGGCAATCACACAAACACATGCTTATGGGTTTAAAATATTTTCAAATCCAAACAGACACCTTGTAACAAAAGTTTTTAGGCCAAACATCTGCAAATAACACCTGTGACTTTAATGAGTCTATTTGATATCTATGCAGGCTACAAATCCATACAAACGTAACAGCAATCATCCATCATAGTCTCAAGTCCTGGGAACCGACACATTCAGGGTCATCCATGTTACAATACCAGAAGCAATGGTGACTGACCTGAAAGCATATGTCTGCAAACAAATTTTGTTTGTGGTATATTTAGAAAGGAAGATTTCATTAAACAAATCCATCAATTATATACTGAAGACTTACATCTCCAATATCACCATCGCTATCAAATTCACTCTCAAATATAAACAAACCTACTCTCATTTTAAGCCCAACCAGTCTGGAAAAAAAGTCATTTTGGGATAACTTTTTGTCCCTTTCAAAACACAGAAGAACAGGTAGAATGTAATACTGTGAAGATGAAAGGCTTTACCAAAAATGAAACGTTATTAAGAAGTTCTTTAAGACAGATTCTTTATTCTCTTACACAGAAGCACTATTCAGAATATGCTGGCAGAAGTGCAAATGCCATATCTTGAGGAATTTTGGCTCCAAAGGGGAATTCTTATTATTTTTTTTTATTAAATGACTGCAGGATGGACAAAGGCTTCTTACAAACTGAACTGAAATCACTTGGTGTTCTCTATGAACAAAACATGCTCAATCACCAAGATGCCAAAGAAAAGATTTTTTGCTACAACTTTTCCAATGAAGGAAACATGGTAGTGTTATACCTTACAATGCAGCCTAAAATCTGTTTTTCAGTTTTTTGCTGGTTCCTGAACAACACAGCATAGCCACACTGAAGTGAGGCGCAAGAATTGAAGACACAAGCTTAAAGAGAATCTGGGAATGCACCAGGCAAGAGACTGACAACAGAATAATGACCACCTGAGCCACATGGAAACCAGAAGTACAAAGACATAGAGATAACTTGCATTCTCCTTCCTTTTAACAGACAATTGTGAGGCCCTCTCGTAAAACACTGTTTGCACTCCTGACAACTTCCACTTACTACCGCTAAATACACTCCCCACTGACTCACATGGCAAATACCAGCACTATGACCCAGAACACCTGACATCTGCTGACATCGAATACTCAGAACTACACAGAGAATATACTGTAAAGTCAGAGAAGCTGCAGCTTACACCTAAACTTCAAGGATCAGGAACGCTCTTCTCAGTTTATAAACATGCACCAATCAGGAAAAGAGACATAAAGGCGTAAATCAGGTAAAGATGTTGCCTTCAAGGACATTGTTTCTTTTGGAACAACTGAGGGAGTTGCATCTTTCATCTGCTCATGTCCTACTTAGGAGACAAGAACCTCAAAATAGAAATCCGGATGGCACATGCCATGCAATCCTGACACAGCTCCAAGCCACTGTCTCAGGCATGAGCGATTAAACAATTTTGCCTTGCTATGAGAATGCAGACATTAGGACTTCCGGAGTTCTTAGTGTTGAGAAAAAAAATCACATTAAAACTTATGAGAAATTAATAATTTAGCATTCAACAGAGGATTGGGCAGTAAATACTAAGGAAGCGTCATGAACGTACTGAACAGATGCTGAAAATAAGTGCACAGAAAACTGCTTATTTACTGAACAGTGCTGTGCACCTGAAGGACAAAATGGGACAGAGAAGGAAGAAAGCATATGCAATGTAAAACAGGAGGGCAGAATTAAGCCTGACAGATTCACTGTTTAATTCTGTATTGTGTGTTTCTTAACACAAAAATTTACAGTCAGCTGCTTCTGTAACCAGTGTACAAGCATCTTCCTTCATTGAGAATTCTGGTTGTGCTACTTGAGATCTAGTGCACACCTGCCTTTCCTAATATCTTTGTCCATCCACATCAGGATAAAACACTGACCAAAGGTTATTAGGAGCAGCACAAAGCTAACAGAAGCTTAATTATCTAATTGAATCACCTAACACAGCACAGTCAGATAAATTCAGCTACTGCCATGAATACAAAAAGTGAACTTTGCAATTTAGTTGCTCCTAATAAAGTCACACAGTTTGTGACTGGATGCAGACAACCATGTAGGAATCCCAACTGACAAAGCTTCACGGCAGATGAATCACTACTGATGAAGAAACAGGTTTTTTTCTTCATTGTTTTTAGTTGTTTTCTTGTTGTTGTTGTTCTTGTTTTAATAAATGATCAGTTCTTGTTGCAGAAGCTACCTTTTCTCTTTGTAAAAGTAGAAGTTTAACAATCCAAGTTTTCTATGAAACATTTGGCAAAAATACATGCCAGCATTTACACAGATGTCAATGTATTACATTACCTGATAGATGAACCCACTCATTCTCGGGCTGGCAGACAACATTAACAAAATGTTAGGGAAGAGAAGAAGATACCTTTCATTCTTTTCCTTATCAAAAAAGAGAAAACAAATAAGTAAATACCACATCACAAGACCCCTTCTCCCCTTTTTATGTTTTATATCATTTAAAATGATCAGCAAAATTACAATTCTATAGTTACACCACAAATACTTGCCCCTGGTAAAATTAAACTATTAAATAAAGGTAGAACAAGTGAGAATTACTTAATTTTCTATTTGAAAACTGCTAGTAACAAGCCTATATTCCTTCCTGGAAAGTAGAGCCTTATCATTTAAATAATTTTACAGTTTGGGTGAAATACTAGCCTTGTTTAATTTATACAAAAATTTATATACAATCAGATTTATTTATTTTTAAACAAAATATCAGATTAGCATCAGAATTAGAAAAAGATTATGAAAGTAATAACGCTTATATTCAGAATGGAAACATCGCTGCTTTGTTCTCTTTTAATTGGATGGCTGCACTTAAGATGAGCATTAACACAAAGTTTGGATTTTAAGGACAAATGTATTCCTTTTCAAAGTGATTGTTTCAATTTCTAACACCTTTGCTATACCATACAGGTTCTTACTAAGTTTAAATGTTTCTATTTGCTCTTCAGTCTTTACAAATGCGTACATCATTTAAAAGACAAAAAGCAAATGCTTCTGCACAAACTAAATTGGTCTATATCTAGTCAAAAAGCAACTGCTACACAGAAACTTATTCTATGACTCCTTCACATTTGACATTTAAATTGTAATGAGAGTTTGGTGTGGATGTTTTTTTTCTTTAAAACAAGATGCAGCAGTAGAAGATGCATTATCAGCTCTACTGATAGATTTTCATTTTAAACAGTTAACAAAACGTCTGATAGAAAGTTATCTGCTGACAAACTTAAAGAATTCAGTTGCAAAAACACTTTCCTCTTTCTTCATACATATGGAAATCGTTGTTCTAAGGGAGGAAACTGATTGAATAAGGTTGCAATACAAAAACTCCCAACAAGTTCAAAGCTTAATTGATTATACAGGAGAATAACTTATTGTTAAACCATACCAGTATCTATTTACAAATGAGAACACCTATCTTCAAGCAGTTTATTTCCTATTTTATAATAAAAGCCTTAAATCAGTGCAGAAAGATTTTATTCTAGATTAATATAACGAAGTATTTTTATTTCTGCTAAAAAATGATTATTATCAACTTAACTGCAAAAGAGAAAGGAAGACTGACAGTAAAGATGAGAACTAAGTTACCTCACTTCCAGCGCACTGAATCATGACCTGGGACATGTAAATCACATTGCCAAGTGTTTTAATATCTTCTCCCTCCCAGCAGCGGATTGCTTCTGTTAGTATTTGTAGTTCAAGTTCTTTCCGCTTCCGTACTTCTTGACATTGTGCCTAACAAATAGAGGCAAAAATATTCTCTAGTATCAACTCTATCAACATGGAACAGGTTGAGGGTAGAAATACCACTATATATTTACCACTGTCATTGTAGTACACAGAAGACAGTACCCAAATTTGAAGCATATTTTTATATTACTATTACCAGTATTTCCTATAAAACTAGTCTTGCTAACTTCAATATTATTTCTTTCTTTAATAGACCAACTTCAATTACGAATTCGTAGTCACGTCCTCGTTTTTTACATTTCCCTTTCCTTCACATTTTACATTTTTGTACTTGTAAAAGAAAACAGCTAGGCTAAGCAGGAAGCAGTAACACAGCTGTCTTGAATACATATGGCTACACACAAAATATACTTGAATTAGAAGAGACTTGTCAATTGTGCAAACTGAGCATGTATAACCTTCTGCTCCTATTTTTATTACATTTCCTGCCAACCTATTTCACCAACCGTACCCCCAACTTATCTCACTTGATTTTTTCTCAAGAATTGTTTCCTCTCATTTGTGAAGCGCTCAGACTCACGGATCCTCAAACCTCTTCTGAACATAGAGAACAGAAAAATTTCTGCTTTAAAATGTAAAAAATAGGAAGCGCCACCAGGATGCATTGCTAACAGGAAACACAAAAGCTAAGTTTACTGTAATTGAGATGCAAGAAATATGTCTGTTGCAGTTGGAGTTTTTAAATTTAAGAGTTGTACTCTTCACATTTAAGATTTATTGTCCTTTAAATGACAATAACAACTCATCTGTTCAAAGCAGGCTTATTCCCTTCATTACTTAAAGTTCCTATATTCCCAGCCTCATTTGCACTATCCCCATTATCACTTCTCCCTTAACTCCAACACTACTCCCCCAGAACGAATGCACCTTTGTAAAATCTCAAAAATACACTCAAATGTTGTGGCCCTTCTTTAGGTCTCAAGTGCACAAAGAAAGGAAAATGAAGCATGAGTAAGAGAGCAGACAGATGCAGAATGCTTGCGTGGCTCTTCTGTCAGTAGTCTATTTGCTGTAACTCCCCAACAATCTGCAGTTCTTAGCTCTGCCCACAAACTACATTAATCTCCAAAATCCCAAAACTTCCACAAAATTTTCTTATACAGACGTGTACAAAAATATTTCACATTTTAAAAGCAACAGAGATTAAGCTGGAAAACATGCTGCTGAAAATATACATGATCTATTTTTCATTCCTCTTACAGAAAGGTTTTTGAAGGCTGTCATGGATTTTTGAATATCTGGACGATCTGGATGATAATCCTAAAAGCAAGAAGAAAAACAAAATAAAAATTTTAGTTTTAGTAAAAATAATAATAAAAATGCTTAGAGGCTTAACTAAAAGCAAATAAACAATCCCATAAAATAAAAGCTTTTAGACCTATCTGTTCTCTTTCCATAGCCTTCCAATTCAAAATACTGGTGGTCTTCCTCACAGTAAAAGTGAAATAGGAATGTTGTAAATGACTCTTACCCTTAAAATAGAGTTAAGGAAATTTTACTGTCCTTCTGGACATAAAAAATTGCTTACCAACTTGAACTCCTCATAGAAAGCATATAATTTAAAGGGTTTTATTTGTCTTGTTGACTTTCACTGTAAATAAATCACATTCCCTAGGGACTAAAATGTCATGTTGTCATTGACTGACAAAACATGTGACTCAGAGGCTAGTATAGTTTCTATTTCTCTTTCTCCTTCACAGCTCACAAGTCTAGCCTATAAGATGAAAATGGAGAAACAGTTGATCTTCAAACATCATCTTCCCACTGTGGAAAGATCATTTCTAGACAGTGTTCAGTAGAAGTCAAGATGATGAGTCCAACAGGTTGAAATCCTAAGATGAAAAGCAGCACTCCTAAAAGACAAAGTTGCCTCAAGTTGTGTGCAGGAGACCAAAAAAAACTAACATCAACTCAACTGAAGACCCTGCAAGACTGTTCTAGGAGTGAAGGTTAGCTTCTCTGCCTAGCTTTACTGTAAACGTTTAGCTTCCTCAGGAAGTCTTACTGCACCACCTTTTGAAATATTGCAGCCCATATTTTGGAAGGCTGAAGGAAGAGGAAACAAAGGTAATTTGGGGTCCCGTCATGTTTGACATGTACCTTTAAAATAATTGTTGTCAAATCATCATTAAGCTGGAACATAAATGCTGATAAGATATACCTCCATGTGCCTTTCAAGCTCTTTGAGTAACGTGGGGTATTTATCCAGACGCATAAAAGGTTTGCTGAGGCCTGTGGTCAGTACAAGGATCCCAGGGCTGTTGGCACCTTTCACCTCCATGAATTCTCCTAGCTCCTCACTGCACACACAAGATATTTAAGCAAATTAAGATCAAATTACCAAGAATATTAAAATTAAATTAGATTCTTCTCTTCAGTCATTCACACGCCACGAATTCTGCCAATAAAACATCAACTCAAATAAATTAAAAAAATAATTCAATAACTGAAGTACAACTTAAGAGCTGTCATTATTTTGTTCTTGCATTTTGTTTAACGCAGAGACATCTGTCAATCTGGGTTCCACCATAAATTCAGGAAGCAGAGATAGGATTGCACCCACCATTCTAGGGGACTGATGCTCAGAGAGAGTTCTTAAATGCTACTACATTCAAGCAAAAGTTGAAGAATAAAGCCATTTGCACAGTATTTTATTACTTACCTCTTTATCCTAAGAAAATGACATCTGAACTTAGAGGTGGTCTATGTACATAATGGCCAGGCATAAACTAGTCAATGGCTCCATATTCAATCGTGCTGAATCAAACACTGCTGTTTTTAATGCGGCAAGCACTAACGTAAAGGCAGAAAGTTCTTTTAGAACCTTCTTCCTACCACATTTCAGTGTTTAATGACCTATCACGCATCAAAGGCGCTAGTGCAATTTTGGTCATTTGATCAACTAACCAGCAGCCATACAAATGGTAGATAATATCAGATATTGGTGCACACTCTATCCTCATGAGCTACAGTTTCAAGGTGGGTATAATTACATAACACGTTTTTGACATCAGCATCAGTTTAAGAAACCAATGCTCTCCAAACATCATGAATTGGTATTTCCCCTACCGATAGTTTTCCATATTTGGATCATTTCTCACAACTGACGTGCAGCACATCCCTTCCAGTTGTTACATAAATTCTCATGTTGCTTTGCAACCTTTTAATGGAATTAAAGTTCACTTTGCTATCAATGAAGCTTATGTTATTTACATTCTCTTCTTCCTTACACAGCAGAGATTTCAGAGAAATAAGGTAGAGGACAAGTTGCTACTGGTCATCTAAACTTAAAAAAAATAAATAAATAAATAAAAAAAATCAGCCTTCTCCTTGAGGAAAGGAAGGTACAGCAGCACCGGGGCTTATTTTCAGGCTTGAGAAAACACACGTTGCAGAAGTACATGCACGTCTGAATATAAAATCTAGATAAGAAAATTCAGAAAGCTACTTATTAAAAAGAAAATCCTTTTTGCATTCAAGCTATGCCATTCTAGTCATCTGCAGATGGAGCTGTTAGCATTTTGAGCAGTTGTTACTGTAAATTAACTAGTTCTCAAACAAACCCCTATACTATCGTGATAATCATTAAAATCTTTTGTAAGTTATCCTGAAAATCGTTACTTTCAGCTCATTAACAACAGTACTTCCCTGTAAGTCAAGGCTTAAAACGCTTATTTGCCTCCCAGGTTATTTGTGTAGTCTTACTTGACAAAGAAAGCCTTTGCCAGACATCAGATTAAATTCTTTTGAAAACAGTAAATAAATTAAGAAAATGTAACTGTTAAACAACTATTTGCAATAAAGGAGGAATACTTGCACATTAGAGTCTCATTAACAAAATTCTTTCACTTAAGGCTAGGTGACAATCTGGGAGGGGCAAGTTTCTCCAAACTTGTGTTTTGATGTACTGAAATGAAAGCAAATCTTGATCTGTTCAGCTTCCCTAAGAAAAATACACTGACAGGACACTGCTGTAATACATAAAAATACATAGGTTCAAATAACAGTGAGCTGTGCCATATAAAAGCACAGATTAAGACAAAATTGACCCTGTCTACCCCCCACACACACATCCCTTCCCATTTCAGAAGGACTGACACTTTTATTAGCATCATTTATCCAAATAGATAATGAGAACAAACCAAGAACAGAGGTCTTCTCATGCAGATAAATCATCCCCAAAATCTCTCTCCTTCCAGCTATTACTTTCTTCAGCTTCAAAGAACAGAAAGTACTTTTCTTATTTGTCTTTAGTTAATTGGTATTTACTTATACTTCCTTGTTTAAATACACCGATACTGCTTCTGTATTACAGCCTGGTAGGGCACAACCTCACATAACCTCCTTCAGAGGACACCAAGCACTTCTCCGTGCATACAAGTGTGTTTCTGCACTTCTGAACCGGAAGCCAAGAAAGCAGACCAGGAAGTTTCCCAACACCTTCTTTGTACTGTCAAGTTGTATAGGGAAGGGATCAGCACACAGAGCACCCAGGAGGTAGGCCTCCTTTCTCCATCACATGCAAGCACAACACGTGTGCGACTCCAGGTCAGCCTGTGACACGACCAGGTTTTAGCCAGAACTCACTGAAAAACTTCCTGCAATAAAACTGAGTACTTTTCTGGCTTAAATTTAGATATAAGAAGCTGCCCAAGTGAATGTCTTGATCCCCAAGATCTACTTTGGCTTAAAGTTTTGTTGTTTTTTTTTTTTTAATCACAGCCCTTGCTCAGCATAAAAAAAAATGCTATCAGCTTCCCAACTTGATGACTGATTCAGGTGGCATCCTCAAGGTGACTTAAGGGCTTCTACTCATACTTACGTTGGTTTACAGGGTTGCCAGCTACTCGTTCACCCAGGATTTATGGCTGATTTCCTGGAACATTACACTGACCGGCTGTGGTATGGTCGCACATCCTCTGCCTCAGACAAAAGGATGTGCAAGGTGACACAGAGGGGACAAATCAGGGCACCACAGCCAGATTCTACACAAAGCTTTACCAAAGCTCACCTGTGAAAGCCCTTCTGTCACAAGATACAATGCTTTACATTTCTATTCACTCTGTATATATAGTATTGATCGCAGGTATACCACTGGGTTAATCTTGTTTTTAATTAATTCTCCCTGTAAGCACCCCATATCCCCTTATCTATTATTATTTTGTTTTCTCTCCAGTGATAGATGCCACAAGAACTAACAGGACATAAACACTTAAACTCATTATTTGCCTTTTCTTTACTTCAGTCAGATGCAGCCCCTGCCGCCTAACTTTACAAACTATTTCTACTCTCATCCCTTGTTACTCATCCCCACTTCAGACAGACATACATGTCTTTACAAACTTCTTTCATCTCCAAAATATGAGTACATTTTATAGTACAAGCCAACCATTGATTCCTCTCATTCAATATACCATTCTTTCATCTTTAGATCGCCAAGACACAAAAATCCCTACTCCTAATTATTTTTGGCTATCTCCATGCTGCTGTGTGCATACAAATCCATTATATAATGGCACCTGCTGAGCTATCCCACAACACAGTGCTTTTTAAAATAACTAAATATTTCATTATTTAATGCCTCCAGAGTAGGAGGAACACGGTGGCTACCAACTCCATTTCACCCACATTCATATTTCCTTTGTTCGTCACTGTGCCTTTTCTTCCTGACCTCAGGACTGTAACACAGACATGTCAGAAAATGGGGGGGGGGGAAAAAAAGCTTGCTGAAGCCTGACAGGTGACTACTTTGAAACCTGAAATAAAATACAAACAAAATCTTCTCTGCCTACTCTGCAACCCCTGACTCTAACTGAACGATTCCAGCCTTAAGCGAGGTTACAGCGGTTGCCATGCTAGCCACAGCTCTCTAGCACAGGACACTATTGTTTATTGCCTCATTTTTAATCACAATGCAAGAGCCTACAGAGCAAGTTTAAACCTCAGCTCACTTCAAATGTACACAGCGTCCTGAAAAACTCGCTTAACAATTGCATCACCAGGAAGCCTTTTACACAGAGCTGCGTTAAAAGGTGCAATTAAAACTGAATTACGCAGTTTCCCTCCTGACGTTCCCAAGAGGACAATGTTTTCTTTCATTCACTTCTATAGGTCGCTCTGACAAGTTTCGACACGTTCACTTGTTCAAAGTCTAAAAGGAACATGCACACACACTTAATAACAGGAGCCAAAGCTTTGTTCAAGCAGCGTGCCGGTGCAGACCCTGCTACCTCTTTGGCTCAAGCTAAACCAACCTCCTATCTCAACAGGTACAGGAACAAAAAGTATCCGGCAAAGAAGGAAATTATTTTAGCTCAAAGCAACCGTCCCTCATTTATTCACAAAGGACAAACGCAACTCTGAAACATAATGGAAAGGTTTGCTTGCAATAAAACATGGGTGGGTTAAAACACTGTTTGAATACGACAACAGCTCACAACTGTTTCTTTAATTAATAGCAGCTTAAAAATATCCATGTTGTTAGCTTAAGTGCACAGCTGCTTTGACGAAGACAATGGCTCTTTCATGTCACAATTTCAACTGATGCTTATAAATACCACCTTCCTAGTCATTATATACTAAATCAAGCTCTGGCCCACAGTTAAGCCATATGTTATTTTTGTGGGTTTTGTGTTATTTTGTTGTTGTTGTTGCTCTTTTAATAAAGAATAAAAAATAAAAATCAATTTAGCTGAACAAGAAAAACTTTTTAACTGTTAAATCATCAACTGAGTCTAAACTGCCTACATAAGTAACTCTCCAGAAAGAAGCAGACAGGATTTCAATTCACAGCCTGCATCACTTTACAGAATAAAAAACGCTGTGCTTCAAATCTCAAGCAGAAGAGTTCTCCCTCTTCTCCAGACTAAAGTTAGCTCACAGCAAAAGATATTTTAGAACTCCCCATGAAAAGTGTCTTTAAGCCATATTAACATATTCAAATCTTTCTTAGCACAGCTGCCTTGAAAGCTGCAAACCAACCAGACTGGGGGAAGGGAAGAAAACAAGTTCAGATGCACGTACGATAACAGAAAGAAAAACACATCCAGGAACTAAAATGTAGTTTTAAAATCACAACTTACACTTCCGAAGTAGGTCTCTGTTTGTAATAGATGGAGCATGAGCTATCACTGCTGAGAGGTCTGAGGACTGCACACAGGCACCGCATTTTGAGAGCGTTGCGGCACAGCTCGGCTCAGCAACCTCTCAACTGCTGCTTTCAGTTCCCAACTTCTCAGCTGAGCTCCTCACTCAAGGACTGCTGATCAGCGTATGACATCAGCCTGCACACTTGCAAGCTCAGGGATGCACATAAATGGGGGAGGCACAAAGAGTTTTCTGACTCAAGCTGATCTGTATTCCATGCTCCAGTTACACGGAGTAATTGTGATGTTTCAGCTTCAGAAACTTTCTCCAGACTGCTAAGCCAGCGATGCAAACACAGAATATATGTGGGACTTGTTATCTAAGAAAACTGAAGGATCTAACAAAATTAATATTTGAACAAGTGGAGTTCTGCAAATAGCTCCCAGCTATTCTTCCAGCTGAAAACTGGCTCAGAACTTATTTTGCAATAAAAGCAACAGACATTACTGATTTGAAGCTTCTTTTTGAGCAAAATATTTTTCTTTTAGAAGCATTTTTCTTCCACATTGTTTAAACAATGCCGTATTTCCTTTAAAGAAAGTCAAAAAGCTTAAAAACCTGTCTCCCTCAGTAATTACATATTTACTACTGATTACATTCTTTCCATATTTATTAAGAAGATTTTCATTAAGAAGAGCTATAAGGCCCCACCAGTCAAGCGAGGCTTTGAGAGAACCCCCACGCACCCATTACATTATCCACCTTCCAGGTAGTTCTATACCTAAATATTTTTTCCTTTGTCATTTTGGATATAGATTGCATACATTCCCATCCTAGCTGCTGCCTCCTCTTTTTCTTTGCTGGACTCTGCCTTTGCACTGAACTTCGTGGTTTCTGATCTTCCCCGGGGTAGGTAACAGTTCTTGGGACTCCTCACTCCTCTGCAATTATTCATTTATGTACTTTGTATCCAACTGTTTTGGTTGTTTGTTTTTTTATTGGTTTGCAGGAAGTTCTTTCATGTCTTAGGTTGCTCATCCTGTTTCTTCTCTTACTAGAAGGCAAGCATATTTCTCTGATCAGAAGCACAAATGGCAAATAACACTACTTAACTGAACGCCACCCTTGAGGCGGTACTGCTTTGACCAATTCTCTCCAAAAATAACATAGTATTATTACAGTTGTAATAATACTATAAAGTATTAATAAGTTTACCCTTGTACTTCAACTGGGATCTTCAAGAAGTACTATGGGATAGCAAAACTGAAATCTCATACAATGCTGCCAAAGAGGTAAGACTGTTACGGAATGCAGTAAACAAAACAGAGGTCAAGTACAGTGGCACCACAGACACTGCTGGAGAAGGGAACACAGACAACACACAATTGTGGAAACACAACACTGATCTCAACAAGGGTCACCTCCGAGCTATGCCTGGCAAGCTCCATCTCTTAAGCTCTAGCCCATGGCTTAAGACATGATTACAAAATCTGGTGACAGACCTAAGGAAAAATTACTCAATTCTTTAACATTCTTGAGTTTTTAGACCGAAGAAATTTTAGTTCTGGATAAAAATATGCCATAGCTCAGAAGCAAGTCCCCAAAAGGCACCTACAGATTCATGTATGAATCTGGAAAAATTATTTTGACACTTGGATAATACAACTGGAACCAGAAACAAAAATCTGCTCATAATGCTCCAACCCTAATAGAAATCACACAGCAGAAGATTGCTGTTTTTATTGTTGTTGTCAGAGGCAAATAACTTGAGAAACATTCAGGTGTGGAATTTGAACACCTGTATGGGCTGTATTAGGTTTCACTCCTACTTCTGTGTACTCACGCTCATGTAAATCTCTTTCGCATTCATTTTGGTAGTTTAACTATTAATAATTAACTTAAGGAAATGAAAGATGTTTGTGGCTTTGAAGGTCTGAAGATGAAAGAGCTCGTACGCAGTAATACAATGATTAATCCCTTTCTGTACTATACACATACATACAAACATATACATACACCGATACATGCGCAAACACCTTATTTTCTATGAAGGAATAAGACTACCCATGTGTGCTTTTAGATAGAAACAAAGCCAACAGAAATAGAAAACATGAGGCTGGCATCCACATGGAACAGCATGGGGGAAAAAAAAGTCACATTCTCAAGTAGAGATTTTAAATCTCAGGTAGAATTGTTTAGAATTATTGCCACTTATTTATAAAATTGCTGTTCAAAAATATCTTTTCACTAGAAGATCAAAACAATTCTGTATAAGTGTATGGGAACTGTTGAATCATGGCCTGAACCTCTGATTAACCACCTGAGGCAAGCACTGAGTCAGCCATGGGAGCACAGGTGAAGGCAATTCACCTGTGTGCCCAGAAGGGGTGGAGCCAGGCTCCACCTCTCCTAGACCCCATTTAAGGGCTGACTTCCACTGAGGAAGGATCTCTGGCTGGAGATCGCTCCTTGTGGAGTTCCTTTGTGAGCCTACAATGCCAGTGAGCACCTTTCCTTTATATCTAACTATTCTTACCAGCCTAACTCATCTGTAGAATATCTGTATACTTATTTACCTTGCATCTATATACTATAGAACATCTGTATACTTACTTACTTTGCATTAAGTTAGTATCAGTTTGTATGTGTATATACATACACACAGACTCTTTACCAGGTGTCAATGACCTCTTAACACAGTACTACAAAAACTGTTCAAAGAGAACACTTGCAATCCAGAAAGTGATATAAGATCTTCATCAGTGGAATATTTCAAGGCAGATGACTGCTTACAGTAATTTTGATATCAGTGATCTAACTGGCTAAAGAAACAGCACAGTTAATGCTTCAGAATGGTAGCACCTAGAGCAACCGTCCAGATTTGGGTTTGTTTTTGTGAGTTTAATAAATCAAACGAATATAATCAACTGCAGAAGTTACTAACTTTGTGATTTAAGAATCTGACTTAAAATGACCTACTAGTTTTTCTGGACAGAGTGTTTCAGATTTAAGGCACACAGTCCCTTTATGAAGTGCACAGAGTTTATGGCAAGAAACAATCTGATGCAGACAATAAGAATTTATGTTCTACATCAAACTGCTGTAGACTGTTCCTTTTTCCTCACTCTAAAATGCTACTGAAAAGCACAGCTGTCAGAAACATGATGCCCAAATCCAAGAATTCAAACATTTCTCTGCCATATTTTTATTAGTATTAAAACACATAACCATACCACAAGAAGAGCAAACAAATCATTTCTTAAAAGTCCAAACCTGCCTATGAGATCCCTGGAAGATTTCAATATTACTCAAATATTAAATGCATGTATCTGTTTCATTACTATTACAGTCACAGCAAGCCTCAAATCTCACAGTAATTTTTACATTAAAGTTTATGAGGAATGCTCTTATATAATAAAGTCATTTCAACTAGTTAGGCAAGGAGACAGTGCTCACTACTTTCTTTTTCTTCATGCCTTCAGCCAGTTTATTCCAGGCAAAAGTGTCTTCTTTGTCTCTACATTTAAAATTATGTAGTTAAAAGGTATCTTATATTCTGAGAAGGAAGAAGTAAAAAACTGTTTGAAGTCATTTTCTAACTTCTTCAAGGCAGCTGCCTCAAGCAGAAACTTTAAATGAGGTACTTGCTACCTACAGCACTGGCAGTCAACAAAACTGAAAGGCTCAGAATAATAAAATAGAGGTAATAAAAAAAAACAGGATTCACTTCTTTTGACTCATGCATTGGTACACAGTAGCATTAAACAAAGCTGTTTATCAAAAGTTCTTCCCCCTTGAGCTATCTTCTATGAACAACAAAATAGCTGTGAGCTCATTCCCACATCTGATTTACTTAATTACCCTACAGTACTGACTCCATCAGGGCTTGACATGAAGCTGACTTCACAGATCAGGAGCTATTTTTTTGCTTAGGACAACCCATGCCCAAAGCAACACAGAGGAGATTAAATTCTCCTCCTCCAAATTTGGGAAACAATTTGCTTACCTCCCTCACATTTTTATCACTGTTTCTCAAATACAACTTTTGGAAAACAAAGGAAATGGGTTTATGAAAATTAAGATAATCCTTTACAAACACTTCAAGATCTTAAATGTATGTGCTCACTTCACAATCACTTGCCACCTCCCACCTACAGATTAAAGCCCAGATCTCTGTATGAAAAGAGCATAAAGACACAAACAACAGCTCTAAACTTAAGATTATTTTAAAAGAAGCAGCTTGAATCACCTAAATGTCTTAGCATTTACTGATAATGGCACTGGAAATAAGTCACCTGAAAGAAAATACTAGTAGAATTTCATTACTATTTTTTAAATTGTCTTAATTTTCATTCATTCTGTCTGAAAAAAAAAAAAAAACAACTCCTAAACAGCCTAAAAACAGCCTGGGATGCAATGTGAACTTGCAGCTCTATTTTTCAAAGCAAGATAGAACAAAAGCTTTACTAACATACATGATAGCTCACAGTCTTTGGTAGCTGGGAGCTTTTGGATTAGTACTATTACAGGTGTCACAAATATGATACAAACTGCTGCTGTTAAAATAAAATGTGAGTTCTTGGAAGAACTTGCATCATAGAAAACAAGTCCATTACACTACTCTTTATTTAGGCAGAGTTAAGAATATTAAAATATTTTTACTTTGGTCCGACACGTCAAGACAAAAAAGAGTAAAAAGCAAAAAGAACAGAACCTGCCAGAATGTGTACTGTGTCTGACCTTCAAGAGAAGGTCATGGTTCCATACTGCATCACAAGCAAACAAACAGCATCAAGTTAACAGCTGTTGCAGCATGTGCTCATCAGAATACACAGTGAAATTCTGTGAAAGTAGACTTAAAATCAAATTCTGGCCTCAACACTCCATCCTAGATGTGATGCTGGCTATTTTCTATGCAAATTCAAGGTCAGTTCCAAAGCTGTGCAACTGCTACATAGTTAACTCAGCATCCTACATCTTACACACAAGAAATACAAATTACGTGAACCTGAAAAGCTCACACTCCTCATATTATTCAAAAGCAACCAGAGGGCTTATCATTGGGCACCTCAATACAGAAAGGACAGTGAGGTGCTTGAGCAGGTCCAAAGAAGGGCAACAAGGCTGGTGAAGGGCTTGGAGAATATGCCCTACGAGGAGCAACTGAAGGAAGTGGGGCTGTTCAGTCTGGGGAAGAGGAGGCTGAGGGGAGACCTTACTGCTCTCTTCCAATACCTGAAAGGTGCTTAACAGCTAGAGCGGGGTTGGTCTCTTCTCACTGGTGACAGAACAAGGGGAAATGGCCTTAAGTTGCGCCAGGGGAAGTTTAGGTTGGGTATCAGGAAAAACTTCTTTACAGAAAGGGTTGTTAAGCACTGGAATAGGCTCCCCAGGGAGGTGGTTGAGTCACCATCCCTGGATGTGTTTAAAAACCATTTGGATATGGTGCTCAGGAACATGATTTAGAGGAGGGTTGTTAGAGTTAGGGTAGTATGGTTAGGCCGTGGTTGGACTTGATGATCTTTAAGGTCTTATCCAACCTGAGCTATTCTATTACAAAGTTAACTACATGCTAAATGCACAGACTAAGCTAAGTCATCATTAGCCAACTGCATTAAAAGCCTACTAGTAAACATGCCAATTATGCCCTCTTCAGACAACCTTTTTTTTTTTCATCTTTACATTCTTAAAATGAAGATGACAATGAATACAGTTTGTTTTACATATCCAGAGCTCAGTATGTGCTTTGTAAATGGTAAAGTTTTCTGAACCGATAAGAAGCTGCTGAAAGTGACAGGCTGGCCACGAGGACACAAACCAGCTTTGTGCTATGGGCTTATTTCTTTTCCCCAAACAAGTCCTACTATACCAAATGCATGTCAATAAAAGACAAGTCTTTATAACACAAGTACCTGCTACGCACTTTTCTTGTATAACTCTTTGAAGACCACAAGGTAAACATACCTGTGTTCTGTGAGAACATTTACTGCTGATGGATGATTGGCACAGTAGGCAAGGTATAAGCTTTTCATTTGTGACATCAAATTTAGAAAACATCCTCCAACCCTCTGTTGAGCTTCAGGCAACCTAAAAATGGAGTAATAAAGAAGTTACATTAATATGAACCAAAGAAAAAAGTTAAACCTGGGCTAAACAGTATATTCTTGTAAGTGAAGTCTACCCAGTTAACGTTAATCTATTTTTATTATTGTTTTAAATGAACAGACAGGTTTCTCTGGGCATCAGCCAGCAAACAACAGCATCTTCTTCTTTACAACTTCAATCCTGTATCTACCAGGCTTGGTTACACCCTCAAAGCGTAGGCATAATAATGACATATTTGTAAGACATTCACTAGGCTGGCCTTTTTCAAGAATTAATCAACATATTTTTTAGGAGCTTGATTTTTACCCAATGCACCTATTGTTACTATCCATGTATACACCATGTCAGGTCTTGAAATGACTATTACAGCATTTCAGCAAAACTGGATCAAGTAAGCAATAGGATTCTCTCTCTACCCTCAACAACAAATATGACGTGCTTAAAATAATCACGAAAGTACCATATTAAGCTCTGATAGAACAAATAGCCAGTTACAGTGCAACTACAGGTAGTTTTCACACAATTATCCCTTATCTTGCTTTCTAAGCATCATAAAACACCTTTACAGCTCATTTGCCACAAGGACAAAAATACTGCTTTACCACCAATATAGAAATACTTCCTGTAACTCATACTTTGTCTTCCATGCTAGAATGAGCCGCATCTGCTAAGCAGTAAATTTTACCTTAGTTTTTTTGTGCAGAAGAATTCCTTTTGTTGAATAAATATAACTAACAGTAGCATTAGTTACTTTAGAAGGAAAAAAAATACTCTGTAAGTGAAACACTATTTAGAATAAAAGGTTACTTTCACAGTCTTGGTGAATCGGTTTTGGTAATGACTGTCAGAAAGATACGCATGCATTTTCTCCATGTAAGTGATGAGGAAGTGGGGACAGGAAAAAAGAATATGAATATGCAGCCTGTTTTTCAAACGGCAGAAACCGCCATTTCAAACTGCGGTAAGAAAACATCTGGAGTGTAAATATCCAAAGATGGCTGCAACACAACAGCTTTGAACCTGAACAATTTGCAGAAAGCCTGAACTCTGATTCTGCATCTGTATAAACAGCAAAAACAAGACTGTGAGAGTTGCTCTATTTTAGCATCTCCTTAAGCTGCATACTTCTTACACAGGGAAAAACACTCTCATACTTTTTAAAAATCTAAGGAAATCTTCAAGTTGAACATACACCAATGGGAAGAAGTATGAAGTCTGTCTAGTCTTGCTTCCTTACTGCTATCACACCACCATTCTCAGAATCACTAAAATATCCATACTAGATCACTTATGTCTGAAAGAATGAATCAGACTAACAAGCACATAATAAGGATGGAAGAAACTACTTTTTTATTTTTAAACAGGGAAACCTCCACCTGAAAGACTAGGCCTCTTCAAGAGCAGGATGTACATATATATATGTATATATATATACACGTGTGTGTGTGTGTGTGTGTGTGTGTGTGTGTGTATACATATATATATTAAAAAAAAAAAAACTTAGGTTAGATATCAGGAGGAAGTTTTTCACTCAGAGGGTGGTGACGCACTGGAACAGGTTGCCCAAGGAGGTTGTGGATGCCCCATCCCTAGAGGCATTCAAGGCCAGGCTGGATGTGGCTCTGGGCAGCCTGGTCTAGTGGATGGAGACCCTGCACATAGCAGGGGGGTTGAAACTTTGAGGTCCTTTTCAGCCCAGGCCACTCTATGATTCTACGACATGAGCCATAGTTGATTGAATAACCCACAATGAACTTACCCAGAAGACAGGGGAAAGTTTTCAGCAATCCTAGATTACAATGCTTGTCTGAGACACTTTGTCTAAAATAGTGTTTTAATTTTCTTCATACGTTTCACTTCCTTGCATAAAGGCTGTATCTCTTAACATCAACATGCCAAGCCTTTGACTCATCCTGCCAACAGGCTCAAGAAAACAGGAATTTTTGCTGTTGTTGTTGTCCATCTAGCTACTCTTAAATCCAGTATTTCACACTGCTCTGAAGCTAAATGAATCCTCAGCAAACACCCAACAGACTACTGTTAGCACAGTTGGGTGGTTTCATCCTGACATTAGTTCAGACAATTCTCTCAGGTAGAATATTGTTTTTCTTCTCAAAATCAAAAATCTCATCGTCCCGAACGTGTTCATAAAGTTTCTTTATATATCAGCAGATAGCGTTTTCCTTCTGAAGAGAGATGCTGTTCAGTCCCTCTGCATGGCAAGGGAAGACCAAGTCACTGCAAAATCAAAACTGACTGTGGAGATGTTCAGAACGCGAGGTAAGGGAAACCTTATCCGATAACACCATTCACTGAAGACATTCAGAAAATGATGACTGAATTCCCTGTTAGCACACCATGCTAGCTGCATTCTGATCACACTGCCAGTGCTCCTTACATCAAAAGCCAGGGCCCATATTTTATTGTCTGTAACTATTTCTCTTGAAATAAAATTTTAATTTTGACATTAACAGGGCAGCAGCTTCTGCAGGCATTTAGGGGAAACCAGGGGCACTCCTCAGTAGACTGAGGGATGTTATTCAAACGGCCATCCTAGCAGGATTTCCCTTCTAGCAGTCAGTCTCCTTTAATAAATCTAAGCATGAGCTAACTATACATTCTTCAAGCAATAGATGCAGTGAGAATCTCGGACTCTGTAGACACAAGCAGGGAATATAGCTCAGCATTAAATAGTAAGAGGCCCCAATGAACAACTGCTAAAAATGGTAAAAATTGTCTCTTCATACTGCATTGCCTGAGGGGGGGGAGTGAATTATGGCTTCTCACAGCACGCAGACATCTGTGTCTCCTCAGCCTGCTGTTCTTTTAGCAGAAAGAAAGATCGATATTATTCTCTCTCACATGCTGCACATGCACTGTAACTTTATATTACATATTCTTTGCTGAATTAAGATAATTAACAGACTTCATGAGGGGGTGGCAACTCATTCCCTTTAACTTCTCAACTGCATACATTAGTTGAGAGTGTTCTACTAATTTTACAGGAATAATTAATAAATTATCTGCATTTTCTTTAAAAAACAACAATTTAATGCCTGTCACCACATCATACAAACCTGGTAATTATATGTTCCAATTCAATAAAGAGCACAGTTTTATAATTTATTCTGATGTTGGCATTTAAACATTCTCTCATTTAATACCTCAATTGAAAAGGAATCGTAAGTATAAAAATAGACATAATACAGGCACACGTGTATGCATGTAGATATACTTAAAGAATGAAGAAAGCTTCAGTTATAAGAAAGCCAAAGACATATTTAATTTCATTTACAAGATTAAAGAACATTAGCAAAGCCTGTACAGGCACAATTGTCGTACAACAGCATCTAAATTACTGAGTAATTAGCATTTTTTGTTGTTATATCTGATAGCTACCAGCTCTGTTCCCCAGATTTAAAGTGGGTTCCTATTGCAAAATAATTTGAGTGCAGTAAGAAAGAAGATGACTTCCTTGCTCAGTCATGATTACTTTTCAAGATCAGTGCTCATAACTGGACTAAAGCTTGACTGGCAGCCAACAGAGAAACAGCAACTCTACAGAACTGTATCCTGTGGATTCTGAAGTTTATCTTAGTTTTTGCATAGTTGATCTTTACAACACCACAGTGAAGCTTCTTGGAAACTGATGAATCCAGACAAACTATAACACAGGTTAACAAAGGCTAATTTAAAGAAATGTAGATAATGTAATCAGCATCTCATGCTGTCTGTAAGCTTTCTTTTTGCTAGGATGAGATTACAACCCTAAATCTCACTCTGTTGTATGGTTACCAGAAGACCGTCATGCACTGTCATCTATGTCCCTGTACATACAGTTACATAGCCTGTCACAAACTGGAAACTAACCATTAAGGAATTTAGGGAGCCTGTTTTAGCAGGTTTAGATGATCTCCTGAGTTCTCTTCCAATCCTTACAATTCTGTGAATTATCTGGGCAGCATTTTCTATCCCGCTCCATCTCCTTCCACAAGAAATTTCCTGCCCATCTTCCCACCTCTGTGAAAGGCTTTGAGCATCAACGGTAACTTCAATTTGTTATAACTGCAAGACTGAAAACAAGTGAAGGTCTGCAAAGATGATTAAGTGATGAAGGTAGCTAATAACTTCAAAGGTGCAGTTTGTGAAAGGAACGTGAAACAACTGCAAAGCCTGGGGAGATGACGTGAACAGGGTTGCTGAAATAAGGAAGAACTTTCACAGTCTTCCAAGCTATTATTTTCACAAATAGAAACACTATTCAACTTATAATCTATCAGTCTACTTTTCAGTGCTCTCTTCAGTGTCATACCTTTCATTACTTATTTGCCTTACTTCTCTAACATCAGTGAAGTTGCATGTTTGCTTCACACAAGCTGAAGGTAATGTGTTCAAGTTCACTTAACACGGATAGCCTTATTTATTGATAGTCATAGTAAACAAAAGAAAGAGGAGGTACCAGAACAAGCCTTTAACATATGTGACAGACAGACACTCAGAATTGATTGTGCAACACCCATTAGTCTTGGGTTACAGAGAAGCATTCTCTTGCTCACACCTAGACCTTCCCCCTCCACCCTATCCCATTTTTAATCCCCATTCCATTCCAGGACCATCCCAGAATATTAAGTTCACACAGAACAAGATGAAAAACATAGCTGTGATGAACAAGAATGAGAATGTGAGGGAAATAGAAGGAAAAACCCTGCTATGGGCGTGATGGTGCAGGAAGATAAGTATGTTGCTATCTAAAAGGCAGCTGGGCCTTCAGTTTGCTACAGAGAAGACAATACATAGGCACTCTGGCACTTCTTGGCATCACCAGACAATCAGCCCTTAGAACTGCAGCCACAGACTGACAGCTTGTACTCCCAGGTGAATGGACAAGTTTTTTTGAGCAGGAGATATCTGATCAACCACTTGCTCCAAAAACATCTAAAGAGCAGCACTTCAACAGTAGAGATCACTTGGATCAGCCCAGATACAACTAAATAGAGAGAGATTTGCTCATTGAGACACTCCTCAGATTTGGTACTGGATCACAGATCTGAAAAGAGCTTCAGAACACTGGACCACTCCTTCTTCAAGAGACTGGGGCACTCTTACTCTGTTTTGCCATCATAAATCCTCTTCTGTAAGCTGAAGACTCCAGCAGCACCTCTCTGCCTTGGCCATTACCACGCTTTGACATCCATCAAAACTAAGCACGCATGAAGAGAAGCGATCAGTCAGAAGATTCTCATTCAATGCTAGTTAGACTCATTTAATACGCTGTTTTTGTTTGCTAAACAATAAAAAGAAACTGCAAAGGCAACCAAAGCATCTGCTACACGGTCCCTAGCATTCAAGGCAGCCAGACAGAAAAACTCCCAAGACTGCAACAGATGGAGCAATCCACAGGAGCACCGCAGTTGTACTGCAGTGAAGCCAACCTGGACAAGTTCAAAGAGGACAAACCTTCAGCAGTGCACCAGCAGAGCTTTCAGGTTTGGAAAACTGGGCAGGGCACAAGGAGGGAAGTGGGGCACACGATCAAAATCGGATTGTATCCAAATACCTCTCTCCCCCAGAACACACCAAAAAAAAAAACACTGCAGCATGAAGTGCTGCGAAAGCAACCAATGTTTAACAAAATGAAGATCAGAAGACAACAAGGTGCGGGCAAAAAGAGAAAAAGCACCAGGAAGTTCCACATTCGAGGATTTATTAAAGAGAACCAAAATGACAAATAGATGCAAGCAGAGTTCAGAACTCAGCTAACATTGAACTGACAAGCACGAGAACAAGAATTTGTTGAGCTGTGTTGTTCTGCCACACGTGGTGTTGCCAGCCATCTGTGTTTGGTCACTCTGACAAGTTTAAGATAAAAAAAAATAAACAGAACAACACACCGGATGCTGCAACTTGAAGTGCCTGAATGATGGCACTGTAAGCTCCCTGCCAAAAATAAAATAAAATGATAAATCTATTTTCAGCCTGTGAGTTCAGAGAACAGGTTTACCAGCCAAAAAACCATGGCTAAGTGACAAAAAACAGGGCAGCAGGGCAAGCATTCTTCTACATTACGAGAATTATGATGGATTAGATTCAAAACAGGAGGAAGTTGGATGCTCAAGTTGATATGCAATGATGAAAATGTAACTGAAAATATAACTTGGCATGACCAGTGTATTTATAAAAAGAAAATAATTAAGAACATTTGTAGTAACCCTCCAGTAATCCCGAAGCATCACTTCCTCTGCCCACCTACTATGACCCATTATGTCTCCTAATTTATTACATGGCAATATTTCACTTACCCAGAAGAAAAACAAAGGACATTATGAAAGAGTGTGCTAATATGATTTAAATCATGGAAAGAACTCTAAAACACTGCTTAAAGCTTGAAGATAAAGTATGGTATCGCATTAATCTACATATCAAGTTAAAATGAAGCTAGCATTACTATTTGTTTGAAGATAGTATTTTTCTTAAAAGCAGTTTAATCAAAGTTTTGGAAGATGACAGTCTGTTCATTTTCTTAACTTGTGATTTGTAGAAGCAAAATAGTAATAAAAAAGAATTCAACAATAGAAAGTGAAATGATAAGAGAAAAGACAACAAAATATCCAAGCACGTGGACATACGTCATCCTCAGGGTTTTGCGACTTGGTCAGCTATGTGTTTGAGTTGAACTTGCCAAAAAGAATACCCTTCTTGCTCAAACACAGCATAGAAGAAAGATCGTTTTGAGAATGCCTCCCTTTCACTGCTAAATGATTAGCTCCTTTCCATTCTCTCCAGTATAAGCTGTCTAGAGAAAAAAGAGAGGGAGAGAAGCCAGATGGCAGGAGGACATGAGATCCAAAGTCAGCAACATACCCAGACAGACATTAATGTCTAGAGGAGCCACAGCTTACACTTTGTCAAAGCTTCCTCTTAACACAGATCAGCTTAGAGGAACAGAGGAGGAAGAAGTCAAAATAAAATACACGGAGTACAATCAGTGCTGCCAAAATAGGTATTTTCTCCTCCATCCAAGACATTCACTCCTACTCGTAGCCAAGCGCTTTCAGTATTTCCCCTGCACAGACTAAAACTTGCTACTAAAGGCTGAGGCAATTTAAATGACTGATTTGGCAGGAAACGAGCAAAGTTGGATGAGCAGTCACAGTAGCTCATCATGTGGTCAGACAAAACCAGAACACAAGCAAGGAAAAGGACTCAAGCAAGGTTAAGAACAGGAACTACACTTTCTGTGGAGTTTCAACAGCAGAAAACTGTAGGGAAAATGCAAATGTGATGTTCATCTTTCTAACACCTTCACTACAGAAGTAGTGATAAACATCTTGCTACAACTCATCTAACCTACAGAAGGAAAAGAGATGTTTCCATTCTTCATGCCACTTTTCCTTTCCGCTTCATGATTCCTAGATAATATAGTGCAGGCATTGAGACTGACTTTTTTTTTCAGATTTTTCTTTCTCTCTATTCTATATGCATCTCCCAGCACATGTTGATGACTACCACTCATTGGGACAAAAATATATTGACCAAAACTCTTTTCATGGAGTCCTTCATCCAACTTGCTTCCCCACTCGCCTCCACTGTTCCATCACAGCATGAGCTACCTTCATTCTCTCACACACTTAAGAAAAGACCTAAAAAATCCTGCCTCCACAATAAAAAAAACACAACACTTTTTACCACCTCCTTGCTAGTACATAATTGCATTATGGAAATTTATAAATTGTTTCCTAACTATTTCAAAGTTCCCATCTCTGTATTTGCATCCCAGGGCAAATTTATCTGCACAAGCAAAGAATGATTATCTAAAAATCTATTACTTTTTTTCTTTTGCTGTAGCAACTATCATTACAATAAGAGATACAAAATTTCATCTCAAACATTAACTTACAAAACAAGCTAAGTAATAATAACATATTTGCTTGTTAGAATTCTACATCATCTGGTATGCAAAGTACTTACTTGGTGCATTCTTCTAAAGACTGTACAAGCATCTGCTGGAAAGAACTTATTTCTTCCAGATTTCCCATTAAGTATGAAGTGTTTGTCGAGTTTAACCTGTTGCCAAGGTAAAACAAAACGTGTTTATGTTTGTAGTTATTGACTATTTGTTCTTTAAGAAAACCTAGAACATTAAAAAAAAAATGCTTACTGGTTCTTTGATCAAGAGCCAGAATCGACCTGTCCAAGTCAGCAAGCAAGAAAGATAGGAACTCGAGACAGAAACCCCTACCTCAAGGATCTCAGTCCACACAAGAAAATGCACATTAATGCTAGAATTGAAGTTTTGATGACATAAACCCTCCCCAATACCCAAGTGATCTGCAGCCTTATTTTAAAAAGCTAAAACAAACTCACATACTTTTCACTGGCTTGTAATGGTCGCAGGTAGTTTGAAAGCATTGTCTGTAGCTCCTTAGAATATTCATTTTCTGTTTCCAATATATTTTGTAGCACCTACAATAAATGACAATGGCTGATGGGTATTTTTCAAAAGCATTCAAACTAATACCAGTCTTAAAACATATTAAAATTTATTTAGTACTGGGAAAATGTAAAAGAACGCTCCTATATTAAGACATTCAGCATCAGCAGAAAAGCATTAAGTACTATACACTTACAGAACTCACAGAGAAAAAACACACAAAACCACACAAGCTACCCTTCAGCCACACAGCAGAAGTGCTAGCAATAATTACATTATGCTAACTAACTTTTACTGTAAAGAGAGAGTGTCCTTCCAGAGCCAGGAGTAATGTTTCCTCCTGTGCGCTTCAAAATGGTCACAGTTCAAAGAATGGCAAAGCACATTAGAAGTTTTAAGAGGAACAGACAACGACTGTTGTTTTCTCAGTCTGAGTTACAGCACAACAACTTATCTTACTAGTGAAGTGTTCACTTATTCAGATGCGCTGTTCTAGCTAAAAGGTCAGATTTATAAATATCAAATAACTGGCAACTTTACTTTGCAATATGATTAATATTATTGCAATAATCTTTTTTAATGAGGATGCCCAACCTTCCACCAAGAGTGCAGTAAAATATAGTACCACAAGGAAATTAAAAAATACATATAATATACAGTATACACTTGATTTGTGGATGAATATAAATCAAACAACTGGAATACTCCCAATCATGTACAAGAAAGCATTTTAATGGGTCATCTCTAAGTAGCCTGCTTTAAGAGAATGTCAAAATCTACAGTGCTTTTAGCAGACAAATTATTTTTTGCCTTCAAAAAGCGAGGGATTCAGCAGGAGATTCATCAGAATTAAATGCCACTCATAAAACACAGTAAGCTTTGAAAACTTTTTGCAAACTATTGCTCATAAGCCACACCACAAACCTCCTCTTTTTTGCTACATGCCATATTTGCCAGGCCTACAGTAATATCTCATTTCAGCATTTATAGTAACGACTGTAATTGAGTGCATTATTCAGTGTTGTAGTCAATACTCTTTCTTAGGAAATAAAAAAAGCCATTCATTCCTAAATGCAAACCTGATGAAATAACTTTAAATAGTTCAGTATGTCAATGAAGAATTCACTGTTCCTTTCATTGGTGTCACTGATTCTGCTTATTCCTTGAATGGTTCTATTCATTTGGAGAAAGAGAGAGACCACTTTTGAGTTCATTCTTTTGTTGGAAATCTGAATCCTGAGCAGAAGATTAAAATGTCTCCATTCTCTGCTAAACATGATGACAGAAGAATGTCACAAGGAAAGCTATAGCTATTAAATAGGAATCTACAGCATGAAATACAACGCAGGAGCAAAAATTATTAAAAAAAATAACTAAAAACCTTTTTAGTCTTCTCTGATCTAAGCGGTAAAACAAAAACAAGAGGAAAAAATACATTTCCAGTGATCATAAATTAAATCCTGCTTTCTAACACAAACATAATACAAAAGAAGTCAGCTGTTAACAGGAGAGCATAGAAGTACTTATGATCCACACGGTTCAAAACCAAATGCAAGATCAATGTTTTTAAATACAGCCTTTCCAACAAAAAACTTCCAGCTAAAGTCATTGGTTGGGAAAAGGAGACAAAGCTAGGGACAAAAACATAGCATCCTGATGAAGCATTGAACATTATCAGAAAACATGAAAAGACAAAAAGACCAACAAGTGTGCTAGAGATATGGAAGGACTGTGCTCCATTTTCTCAGAATATTTTCCACCCTTTGCTATAAACAGCTTTCTGAGAAGGCTGAAATAAAACTAGTTTCATCTCTAACAGCTCCATTATTTTCCTGTGCTCACTGGGATTTTTATTTGAGGGCTCTCCTTGGAATATGCAGAAGTAGTTAGAAGAAAAAGGTGTAAAGGATGAGGTGAGGGGAAAAAAAAATGGGAAAACTTAAGAAGTAAAAGCATCAGCCAGATAAGTTAATTGGAAAAAAAAAGAAAACTAAATAAAACAATACTTTGCACAGGTTTTGAAGTAGATACCCTTATACTGCTTTGTGTTACTCTGCACAATAGCTCAGACATAAACACAGCTTTAAACACCTCTTAAAATACATTCAACCTATTTCCCTTTTTTCCATTCTATACAACACTCTTCTAATTGAATATGTTTTTAAAGAGAACAGTCTTGCTCACATCGCTCTAAAACATCCCTTCTGTGAACTTCCGCATCCTCCCAGCTTGACTTACCAACCTCACGACGAAGCAATAAGGATAAAATCCTTGGCTATGCTCTGAAGCACTAAGTGCTCCGTATTGTAATTCTGTATTCTGGCACCAGAGCACCCTTATATTCCTCATATCCACATCTTGCCCATAAGCTCTGATAATCACCTTTCTTCCCTTTCCTGTTTTCCGCGTGTTCTGGCTGCTGCAAGACCCCATGAGACCTCGAAGACCCTGTTTCCACAGCTCCACCACAACATTTGCACAGATAAGTCTGGGTACCAAAAGAGCAGCATTGAAGTGGCAGCTTTTACAATCCGTAACACTGATGAATGGCAGGCACAGAAAACTGAGCTCACAGAGCACAAGCTCTCTCAATCACAAGGCATGGAAAATTCAAGCTTGGTTAACAATTCTGTCACACAAAACCCCAGTCATCTCCCTAAGGGGAAAGCTACCACCCAAAAATGGTTTAAATGACCTACACAAAGCTGATCACCTTCCAACAGAGGGAAAAAAGGCAGATTTCATAGCTACACTCGGGCATGATCCTGCAGCACATTCTCATTTTATGCAAGCAGTAAAGCACTCAAGTGGAATATCACATGTTCAGCAAAAGCAGTCAATGTCTAATGTTCCTGGATCATGAAACTCAGACTATATTCCCTAAAAAAGGTCTCAAGAGGAGCAGTGTAAGCACCATGAAAGTATCCCATTATCCGCAGAGCCCTCGCAAACATTCATGAACGTTGATAAATACAAACACTTGCTCCAACTTGAAAAGCAGGGCCTCAAAAGGCACAGTTGTTTTCCAATCACTTATCAAAATACTCATACTATAGAGAATGCTGTCCACTTCTTTACCAGCTTTTAGAAAAGCTGTTTAGACTCCACGCAATTACCTTCTAAGCCAAGATTATTTTATGTGGGATACCAAGTTTTAAATCCTCCAGGAATTAACAAGAAAAAAATAAAACACAACTCACTCCTCAGGGAATAACACGCAATAATATGACCACTTCTCCAGTGGCAGGCTACTGAATTACTTCTACATGGTCAAGTTTGAAACACTTCCAACAAGTCTGGTTCATATTATATCCTGTTCAGCCTTGTACCATTTAATGGAGAAGATGCTGCAGCACAGTCACTCCACTAACCCACAGTCTCCAGCTAGGCAAAGTGTAACAATAAACCAAATGTATCCCACACTTTCAAGCAACACCAAGTGCAAGGCACAGCTAATAAAGCACAGAGACCATCGTGATCTGTGTTACGAACTTCAGCTGGAGCTCCGCAAATCCATAAACATGTTTACAAGGAGATGAAGAACAGAAGAAAGCAGTGAAAGCAGTCTCATCTTCATTTTAAGCACTTTCCTAAGCCTATGCAGTTGTTTTCCCAGAAGGGGAGATTAGCAAAGCCTCTCCTACCACTTCCTGAGTTTCCTCTGAACTGTCCTTTGATTCTTTTCCTCAGGCTGACCAACACACTCACAGGTGCTACCTGCAGCACAAATCCTTCCCTAGGAAAGATAGCAACAAATAATCATGAGGTTTACAGGGTCTCAGTATGTATGGCGGAATACAGTCACAACTCAACAGTAGCAAGGAATCCCAGCATTCCAGTCCCAGAACATGCTTGGCTGTCAAGTGACAGCAACATAGTTTTTAATGCTTACTCTAACTCAGGCTATGTTCTTTCATCTACAGCTTATTAGGAGCTACTCTCTTTTGACCCTTAGTATGGATTTCATGTGGATTGATGATGAAATGTTTATCACAGGGAAGAAGCACATCTGTAACAATGACCAGTTATAAAAAGCAGGAGTTGCAGCTTATGCAGCAAAACAGAACAAAAACTCAATTCACAGTTTAAACTGTTTGAATATTAATCTACCTATAAATATCACTACACACTAATTACTTAAAATAATTATTTTGGTTATACTGCCATAGTAAGCACTTAGAATTTTTCAAGAAAATGTAGATGCCAGCTATCCTAATTTAAGTTTTAAGAACAGCAATTAAGTCTTACCTCTTGGAAACAAAGTGCATGCTATAGCATAGCCTCTCATTGTTTAAACAAAAATAATAAGATGATGAGATTAAAAAAATGGAGGTATTTGCTACAACGCAGAAAAAGGTGAGAACAAAACAATTATCCAATTCACTGCTGATAGACTTAAGAACAATACTCTAGGGCCAATGCTTTAATTTACCATCTATATTATTACGGATAAGTCATTTTTCCCCTCAGGACATGATAGATCCTCACTAGTTAATAAATAGCTAGCAGTCAAAACAGAAGGAAACTAATCACACCAGATGAATGCATCAAGGTAGATGCACCTGATCAAGGTGAAAAACAGCCTGATTCTGAGAGTGTGTTGTCACCAAAGTCACTATTTATCATTTACAACAGGAACACAGACAACTCTGGAATGTAGCTATGGCTAGCTGCTTCCTAAATTTCTGTGATAATGGCAATATGTTATTCAGGAAACAATTACAAAAAGAAAACAATTACAAAAAGAAATACTTCAAAACTGTAAGGCCTTTTGTAACTCAGCCTCCTTAACTATGGTTTTAGCCAACTTCAAACATTTATTTTCAATAAAGTACACTGTTACCCCTGAAGCTGGTCTAAATCATTAAGTGAAATAGGCAAACATAAGAGTCAACTTGTTTTGGATACAGTCAAACTGGAGCTTTAACTAAACCCCGATCTAACAGTTGACATTTTATTATTACATTATGTATATTTATTATGACTTTATGTAATACGTGGAACTATCAGAGAAACCCTAAGATTTAGCAGCCCTCTCTAGGCTTTAAAAAAAAATAAAATGTCAATTTATTTTGACTAAAATGTCGTAATGGATATATATTCAATTGAAGTAAGAGCACCCTTCTACCCAGTGAAGTAATTGAACCTTATCTTTGCTGCATTTGTGCATTCAGTTTATTTGTAGGGAAAAAAACATAGGTTTTAACAACAGCAATGTGATATTTTGTTGCTGCATGTAGTACAGTAAGAGCATTACTTCTGCTATTCGAAGGTATGTGCCTTCATAGATCTTTTCACTGCGACCAGCAGGTGCGGAATGCAATAGCCAAAGCATCAGAGCCCACCATTTGCCATGGAATTACGGCTGTTGACAGAGGCATCATGCAAGTGAGTGGGGAGGAGCGGGAAGGTGCCTCAATATTTTCAAATAGGGGCCTATCTGCAAAGCTGCTCCGTTCTCCATGTTATCCATGCCACAATCACAAAAGATGAAAGCATGAAATGATGTTTACGGTCCTGCTAATCCTGACAAATAAGATGAAGAGAAAAGAAAAGCAAAGACAGTGGTTCAAAGAAAAAGGAAAGAATGCTTGTGCTTTCTTCTTACACCAGCAGGGAGCAGCGGTTAACAAAAAGCATCATACTGTTTTTGCTTCCCTCAGTATCTCCTGTTAGTAAACAAAGGTTTCGCAAAATGGTTACATCAAGTTTAAAGATTAAATTTCACACGTTTCTTATCTCCTAAAGAGGTATGGATACTAGACTAAAGAATCCCTGGGTGTGTATTAAAGGCGATTCATATTTTCTAGCTATGCAAATTCTGCCATGAAATCAATTCGTCAGTTATAAGGGAGAGGTTCTGGAAGTTAATAACCAAGTTGATTTATAAGCGTGAATACAAAGAAGGTAAATCATTCCAGATGTTCAATGCCTTGTTCAACAAAAGAACAAAATATTCTTAATCATTTTCATACATCAGAATTTCATTAATTTATGGTGTCTGGAGAAGAGTGACTGCATATTAAGGTGAGAGAAATGAAATTAACAACTAGCCAAGCAAGTAAAATGAGCATAATACACTACAGTAATGCACATTATTCACTTACTTTAGACTATAATTTTGAATCATGCTTAGAATCCATATGCATGATATTTCATTAAACTAAAATGATCTTGTTTGTATGAGAACTCACTAAAATTCCTATCCAGTTTTGGCACTAGGGCTCTGACGAGACTGTTAATTTCTTTGCAGTGATAAGAACATTTAACTAAATGAGGTTCTACAAAAAGCTCACGAGGAGGAAAAAGGATCACTCACCACATTGTAATAGCTTTTGTTGATTGCAGATGTATCAAAGCCTTTCGGTGGACTCTTCAGTGTACCTGATTTGGGGGAGACCGGCTTCTCTGAAATAAAAGGTATTTTTGTGTCAATGGGGTGCAATTTCATAGCTTAACACTAGAGGTCAAACAAACCACTTTAGAACAGTAATATGGAAAAAAAAATAATGCTTCATTAAGAAATGATGTTCATACTTATTATTATGCTAGGCATTATTGGTAGGGAATCAAAATTGTTCATATGGTCATAATAAATGTAACATTACCCTCATTGAAGGCAAACAAAACCTCCCCATTCTTTTTCCTGGAACTAGAAAGTCGGTTAATAAAATCAGCTTTTTCCAAATATATTTATTTAAAGGCAAAACATCACAGACCGCGATTAAAAATAAAAGTATTTCACACACTACTGGCACTTTCAAACAAATCTTGGTATCAATTTAATGAACTCAGTAAAAACACTTGAGCAAATAAAGGTCAAACGTATCAGAGGCAGGACTTTGCAAACAGAATCACCACACTGTACAATAAGGTGACTTAACTGGTGCCTATCTCAGAAAACCATTTAAAGAAAGAAACAAATTATGCCTTATTGTAAATAAAATATTAAGAAAAAAACACCCATTTTAACGTACTTGAGAACAGAATCTATTGTAGCAATAAATGCATGCCTTAATATAATAATCCCATAGGAAATCAACCCTCAGCTACACATGCTCTTCTGGAATTGAGAGCGTGTGTCTTCAAGATCGGAGCTGTTGTCCCGAAAGCTGAGTGCTGGCTCCCAGAATGGAGAGTCACGACACTAAATTCTCCTCTTCCACTTCTACTATTCCCCTAACTCAGTCAAGGATCATGCTGCACGCTGGAGAAACACACGTTAAAATTTATAGCCCCTCCTTCTGGTCTCTCACATTTGACTTAGCACACCAGCAAGCGTGGATGCTCTGTGGTGTTTGTCAGGACACTGTGGTGTTTCGGTTTGTTTTAAATAAGCAGGCTTGCCTAAACATGCAAACTTCAGATAAGCACTTCAAGTCGTATTAATATAAACAATACAAAAAAGCATCATCAGAGCACACCTACTCAAAGTTTTACCTTGATTTTAAAAGCAAGTTTCTGTTTCAAAAACATTTTAATAAGCATATATAATTTAACTCTAGTTAGCCTGATACACATGGCCATTAAGAATAAGTTATGCAAGCCTCATAACTTTCACAAGAAAAACCCAGTCAGCTACATTATAGGACAGCTATGGGGAAATCCCAAGCCAGAAAAGTCGGCCAGGGAGGCAAAACCATCAGCAGAATGGTCCATAAGGCACCAGTGTCCATGGGCCTGTGCCCAGGGTGCAGCGACTCAGTGCTCTTGCAGGCTGCCCAGCAGGCCCCTCAGGCACGCAGCCTGCAGGCCGTCCTCCCGCCTCCTGGCTATGCTGGCTAGCCAGAGGGGTTAGCCAGCAGGCCGCTTAGTCCCCAGGGGCACTCACGGCATCTTGAAAGGGGTTTTCTCTGAACTGCATTGGAATTCTTCTCAGAGAAGCTATTCTAAAAATACAGTATGGTCTCAGAGCTACCAAACATGGGCAAAAACATTTCTCCGTGCCATATCCTGAGATGATATGAGAACCCTTTTGGTAAAGAAGCCCCACCTCAAGTCAGCTTATTGGGAATACTGATGCTCTCACTAGATGCTCTGCTATGCAATCAAATAATTCCAAATGACAGGGCTACTGCCACCCAAAAACCCAAGCAGTTTTGTGATCACACGGTCTATGCAAAAGAAACATCTAAGTTAATACCCTATTTATAGCTACTTATTTACATATTTATGTAGAACGTTGCTCATTTACGGGACAATTGCAACTTGCTTCATTGTACTGAATGATGAAAGTGTCATTTGTACATACGTGATTTACTTTCATTCTCTGTGGGAGCTCCCATCTGATTCTACAATTTATAGTGACTTTCAGGCTCACTAAAAACCTGAAGGTTTTCCACTTGTCAAAGAACATGAAAGGAAGAGGTGATGAAACTGACATACTCAAAGAGAAAGGTAAGTACTTATTACTGAACTATGTCACAATACAGATGTCTGACCCTTGCTATTCTGGAGCAAATTGACTGGTCATAGAATAGTGGCTACTTTGTCATCTTAAAGGGTGTAAAAATACATCTCTTCCCCAACATTATTCTTCTCCTAAGCTGCTGAAGATAGGATTTTTTTGCTGAAATAAACAGTAATTTATGTTCCAGCTGCTCAGCTGACTCAGTTATCCACACACAATATTAAATTCAGGTTTAAAGAGAAGACACGAAAAAAGAATCACACATTAAAATCCTTTTGCCTGAACAGCCATAATCAACATTCAGCTTGTAGAACACAAAGGCTGTTTCTATTGTAGAAACAGAATTAGGCAGAGTAAATCAGTCCATCTATCACGTCCGGTATCCTGCCTCTACACTGCCTTGCTTCATAAGGAGCAATAAAAGTCTTGTTGCAATTAGCTCTATTACACAATGTGTTACAGAGAAGAAAATCCTGATCTTGCACGTAAGATATCACTTTCTCAGCATAAAAAAAAAATAACTGTCCATTATGCTTCATGATAGAGCATCAGAGTACTTTCATAAACATGCCGTATAATCCAATAAACATTTCAACCAGGTGTGACCCACATCCAACACACTGGGAACGTATAAAGGTCTTAAGCCACAAAATACATAGGTTTCAGTAACATTAGTTAAACCCTAGCATCTTACCCATTCCAACACCTAAGTGCTGCTTCTCAAAGCACTGAAAGCTGTAATTCTTCAACTGTGTCCTAACCAGGCTTCCCCATACAAAAGGTTCTTTCCTTCTGCCTACTTTTCTTTTAGTCCCAACGTAAACCTATTACATTAGCACTGAAAATGCAGTACAGACAACACATGACCAAATTCAAACCAAACAAGACCCACTCAAGAATTACTCTGATCAATTTTTGCTTGTAGAATACCACTTGACAAAAGAAAACATCCCTCTAAGTATGCATGGGTGGGGAGAGGAAAACTAGCATTCTCATTCTTTTTTTTTCCACTAAGATGAAAGTGTATTTGTCCATTCCTCATGTGTCAAAGGATGGAACCACCAGATGCACTTTGCTTTTCCATACTGATTTTTCCCACGACAGAAGAACTATTAGCACTAATTTGTACTGGGCCTGCTACCAACATTAACTGTCAAGAGAGCATAACAGAAGAGAGGCTAGACAGTAATAATACATTAATTTCTTTGAAGAATTAGAAAAATGTTTGTGACACCAAATGTCATTTTTCAAAGCTATATTCCTGTTTGCATAATCATGCCATTAAATGGGTTACAGTGATAAAACCCAGAAAGCTACCATGTGAATTCTTTTATAAAACTGACTGGCTAATGACAGTTGCTAAGCGAAGTGCTTCGTGTTCTGGCTAAATGCTGTTCTTTCATCAGAAGGTAACCCTCAGCTCTCTAAATCTCCTAATCTTTCCCCTGTGTAAGACAGGACCAGCAGTATAAGACACAAGGCTTCACCTAAGTCTTCACATTCCCTCCTGGCACTGTGCAAGGAAAAAGCTCAGTAAGGCCACAGTGTCAAATATCTAATAAACTTCAACAGTATGAATCTTTCACCCTCTGTCACGTGCAACATTACAGCAGCATGAAAGTAAGTCCTTCCATTTTAAAATATTCCTGACTAGCAATCAAAGAACACTAAAAAGGACAAAATGTTAGAGTTTGAAAAGTGAAAACTGAAAGCATGCAGAGAGCAGATGAAGAGAAAAAACAGACCATCTTCTCTTCTTTACAGTGTAGACATACACTTGGAAAAAGAAAACCCTACTACTTCAGTTTCTCTTTTACTCGTATGTTTGATCTGAAGTACCAAATTTCAAGCAAATCCTCTTTTCTTCCCAATCTGAAACGTAAAAAAGCAAGTTTTTGAACATCACAATGCTTTGTTTGCAAAATAAAAATCCTTTCCTATCCCAATCAAATTTATTTCCTCAAAGTTTACCAAGTCGTCATTTAGCATGAGAAAACTGAATGCCATGTTTTGCTCAAAAATCTCATTATCTTTTCTACAACCATTCATTACAAGTATCATACACATATCAGCTAGCATACTGTGCTAGCACTATTACAGATAAGCACATATTCCCTTCCAGAGAAGGGAATCAGCACAAAGTGCTCCAAGAATGCAAGCAGCCTTACAGAAGAAGGAGACAGCATAGGGAACATGCCTGTAGAGCAGGGAAATGAAGATCTTACCAGAGAACTCTTCTGTTGATGAGAAGTGAAAGTTTAAACCTGGAAGCAGTTCATTTTGGCTCTAGAAATCAGGTATCAGGAAGGGTTGCAAGAGCTGGCAAGAACTGTACTTGGTACTAACCTCAGCTTCATAGCTTTCTGGCTTTCCTGCTTAGAAAAGTTGCTTTATCCAAGTGAAGTACTCTCAAAAGACTGTAACAACCTTCTCTCCAGTAGCTGGCAGCTTTTGGTTCTCATATACTCACTATTAAAAGCTATTTCAATTCTGGAGCCTTCTGGCTGATCCAGGTTCCAGTCTCCAGAGTCTGATGACATCAGAACTGATGCAATTCAAACAAGATCTATGCAGCAATGTTTTACGTGAGTAACAATGGGACAAAATATTCATCGTGGCTGAAAGACTGCCACAACACTACAGACAAGGAACAAATGCTTTGGGAATTGTTTTTTTTCAGTCCATGTCCCATCTGAGAGACCTCTTTAGAAAAGCTAAGTTTTTACATCTTGAGTACATCTAAGATAATCTAATTGAAAATAAAAACAGAGATATTTAAGACTCCAACATTCTGCAGTTAGGGGCTGTTGGAGGAAGAGGAAACAAAAAGTAAGAGGGTACAACTTGAAGAGAAAGAATACATTTTAAAACAGAGTTTTAACCTCACAGCCTGAGGTAGCAACTAAGCATCTCTCTTAGCTGCCTAAAAAGAAGTCACCCCAACGTTTTAGCATGGCCAGAAAGATTTGTTCATGACAAGGTTACAGTGGCAAAGCTACAGAGCAAAAGGTTTGTTCCCAGTCAACAAAAGCAAATAGAGACAGGGAAGAGACAAAAAGTAGATCATGTCACCCACATCAGTGTTCAGGTAGGTTAAAAAAGTTAGTTCTGATAATTAGTCATGAAGACGACATTTGCAGAAGGCACCTTCACCACATGATTTTCAGCATCTAAGTTTGGTGTAAGAGCAAGGCTTGTACAAAGAGGAGAGGAAGACATGGGGACAATAAAGTTAAAATATCACAAATACATTGCCTAAAAAAAGAAAAAGAAATTGACTCTATGAAGGTTTTGGTAGAACTAGGGATTTTTCCTTCGGAATTACATGCTTTTGTTTGCTTCATGCCTCGATTTTTCTTTTTGCTCTTTTTTTTTTTTTTTTTGTGTGTGAGATTTGTAGTTAATCCCTTACTACTTAAACCCAAAGCACCAATTCACTGGAACAGGTTGCCCAAGGAGGTTGTGGATTCCCCATCCCTAGAGGCATTCAAGGCCAGGCTGGATGTGGCTCTGGGCAGCCTGGCCTGGTGGTTGGCGACCCTGCACATAGCAGGGGGTTGGAACCAGACAATCACTGTGGTTCTTTTCAAACTAGGCCATTCTATGATTCTACGAATTCAAAGCATATCAACATTAGAGGCAAAATCTAGCATTCAAGGAAGCCAAAGCAACCCAACTGCAAAAGAGAGACAGATAAAAGAATGTGAAAGTTTTCTGCATGCTTACTGTTAACTTAAACTCCTGGAGTGCTCCACATAGCAAACTGGGCAAGGAGTATGAGTTCCTAAGCACTAATGCATTCCATGACTGAATTTCAGTAAATACAGTCAAGCTGAAACTTAAAACAGTAGAGTTTTTAATCAACTATCCACCTCTACCCAAAATAAAGAGTTGTATAAATACAATCTACTTTAAAACTCACCATTTGATTTTATTTCTCGTACGTAGTTACTTGGAAACCACCCTGTTTTGCCATTTAGAGTTCCTTCCCACCAGCCTCCTTCTTCCACTCTTGTTACATGAATAATATCTCCTTTTGAAAAAGAAAGTTCATCTTCATTTGTCTGTTGAAAATTGAATTTTGCTCTCACCACCAACTGATGGTTGCTGTTATCTGTCATGTCCTAGTAGGAATACAAAAGGATAACTTTAGATATCTGAACAATTATTTCATTAACAGAAGCATCCATACAAATAGTTCCTGTCCCCCTTCCCCCAGCACACACATCTCCAGCATATTTTTATTCTAAGGATTTGCAAGGGATGATTTGCCATTTCTGGTGTGTCTCACTTTCATTTCTTGATATCTGCAAGTCTCAAGAGTGTATCACCTTATTACAGCCTCTTCAAATCAGAATGGGGAAATGGAACTAAAAATGAGAGTAATTCCTACTAAAACAAAAAACACAACTCTTTTCTCAATACAGCATAAACTGAAATTGCCTTTTGCAGCTACAAAGATGTGACAGTTTGATATCAGAGAGTTTTCTAACTCATTCCAGATCAGGAGTGGTGGCACTGAGTTGGGTTTAACTCAGAACCTTTACTGCTGGATAACAAATAGAGTTTGCAACTTAAAGCTTCCCTTCCCTGGAATGTGCAAGTCACAGCAGCCTGCCCACAGAGCAAGACTGTGTCCTTCCAGAAAGCCTAAGAATCAGTTATGCAATTTACATCAAATAAGTACTCACAAAATCAATTGCTGCAAGGTTAGAATAGGTGCTAATCTGATGCATGTTCAACTTGCAGCTGTCCATGTACACATATGCTTATCTCTCATAAAAATGAGGAGGTTTATTGTTCTGTAATAACGAAAGGCTCACAGCTCTTTCCAAATGAACAATGTTCAAACTTGGCATGTTGTTCTTGCATGTCTGTAGCAATGTAGAATTAGGATGAGCTATCACGCTTTAAAAAAGCTAAAAAAGCTAAACACTTGAAGAGCTTTAAGTAATCCAAATACAAACCACTGCACTGTAACTGAGAGAATAAGATTACTAAACACACCAATCTTTACACAGTAATACCCGCTACCTGTATAACCAAAAAAAGGTAACTTATGTGAGAAAATCACTGTATAAGCAATCCTAGTCAGCTCTCCAGGTAACAGAATTCCACTTGCATATCTGCTGTGCAGTTGAGGTGATTAAAATACTTACCTTGTAGATTTTTTTTTTCATCATTACATACAACACCTCAGCTTAGTTCATATTTGTAGCAACTATGTTACTGTATCACATCTCACTTTAACAATCAGACTTAATAACTGACAAAATGTAGGAAGATGAGGGAAAACGCAACATGGAAAATATACAGAAAGCCTCATGATATTCTAAGTTACAAGATGTCTGATGATTATATTGCCACAGATTCAAATAACTCTCTCTGCCTTAGCCCTCTGCTTGTATGTCACGTGTTTTCACTTGGTAAAACTGCTTAGCAAGATTAGTAAACAGCAAAAAGTCACAAAATAAGCAGCAACATTGCGTAGTTACATCATCTGCAGCCAATTCACTTTATCAGAGTGGCTCCTCAGTAGAATCGAACAAGCAACAAATTTGGTGAGAAAACTCCAAACTGATCATCTACAGCAGCAAAACCAAATGACATATTTTCCTCATTTTGGTCACCAGCTCTCTTCTCCTCACTCTTGCACCTCTCCGTCCCTTTGCAACTGTCTGCACAGCTGTTCAGATCTGATACAAATACTTAAAACTTGTTATTTCAGTTATCAGCTAACAGCTAGTCCTACAAATGGTTTCATCAGCAAAACAGAGTGGGTGGTTAACAGCACAGTGGGAGATGGAATTAGTGGCCTAGGGAGAGAACTTGCATGGGCTCTGCTATAGTAGAGAAAACACATCAAGCCACACGTAGCACTGTGTTAAAGTTCCACACAGCAATCATCACATAGTTCAAAATAGCCTCCTTTAAGCACGAAAAAAAGCAGTTTACAGATTGGAACCCTCCTTACCAAGCTTTTAGTTGTTAAAAGCACCTTTCATCACAATTAGTTTCAAAGTAATAGCCCACTCTGATTTAGGCTGCAGTGTGAAGCAACTGCCCATGCCGCTCCGTTACCTGAAGGCTGTTTGAAAGGTTCATCTTGAAACATAACAGCAAACAGGAATAACTACCAGTACTGCCAACACTAGAAGTATCATCCTTGCTGAGGTCTGAATATCTTTTGTTAATTTTCCCTAAACTCAGAGAGAGTACCACCAATGACAAGCACAGGATTCTGCCTTTCAAAAAGACCTTATACTTAAGAGCACGAAATAAATACTGCAAAAGGCTCTATGTGCAAACAACATGGACTAGTAATCAAAAAAAGGAAAAAAAGACAAAAAGCCACCAAGAAAAAAAAGCACTACCCTAGAAGGTCACAGAAAGCTGCCTGTATTTTAGAACACCATAAGGAAAGCTGCAAAAACAGAACTTCACAGGCTTGAAATACAGGGGTGAAAGAGGAAAAACAATAATCAGTTGTTTGTTACACAATTGTTTATTTATAAATTAAGTAAAAAGGAAAAAAATTAAAAAGCACATCTCAGCACATCTGAATTCCAGAACTTACCAAACTCCGATACTGTCCCTGAAAGAGCTTTGAAGTTCTACTGTGTAAAGACTGAGACCCCAGAGAATCAAAAGATTTTATCCGATGAGATGAGGGACGTGCACATACAGAGTCACTGCCCAGCCCTATGTCTGGGGAAGGAACACAAAGCAACAATTAGAATTTGAGAAATCTGCATGTAACTTTCTGCCTACTTCTGAAAAGCTCACATGCTTGAAGCAGGCTTAAGGTATCCGTAGTTGCTCAATAACTCCAGTTTTAAAAAGTTAAAGCAACAGTATGATCTGAAATCCAGACACTGTCAGCTTCTTCCACTTACAGACAGGAAAACAATTTGAGCTGCTTAGGAAGAGCAGTGTTAGGATTGCATTTCTCCATTCCTACCCACTGCCAGTCTTTTTAAAGGTAATTAACCAACATCATTTTAGCTAATGGCTAAGAAATTCAAATGCATAGAATCTGCTTGAAGTAAAGCCAACCACATCTGTTTCTTAATTCTTCCCCACCACCACCATCTCCTTCTCAATTAAAGCATTCTTTCCACCGTCTTCCTACGTTCCTCTCCCATCCTTTTTGCCAGATCAGCTATTTCTTCTTCTTTGAGGGCAGGGGGAATAGCAGAATAGGAAGAAAGCTGCTTGCTTGAAGGAAAGAACACCAGCATCCCCCTTCCCCCTCCAAAAAATAAAAACCCTCAACTTTTCCACTCTTTCACTAGTCTCTCTCTCAACAAACAAACAAAAACAACGCACATCATTTGAGATGTATCCCCCAAAGGGCTGACAGTGAGGGGCAGCAGGGCTGGGCCCATTCCACCACCCTAGTGGGTAGCAGGGCAGTGGGGGATGGTCAGTCAGGCCCTCCCACCATCAGCTCACCCATGGTGGGGGTAGAGCTGTGTATTAGCAGGGCAGGGGCTCAGCTCAGGCAGGGCACTAGCTGTGCAGAAAACATCTTCTCCGTGCCAAGGTCCCACCACAGAGATCCACATGGAGCTCTGTCCAGCATTACAAGGAGATGGGGCTACTTTCGGCTGCACTAGCTCTCGGTCGGCCCCCAGCCCTCGCAGCCAGGCCTTGCGGATGGGGAATGCTCCCATGGCCCTTACACACAGGGCATGTGAAAGCAGGCAAACATTGCTCCTTTGCCTGTACACCACAAGTCATCCTTTTCCCTCATGTTTTTCATACATAACAAAACTGAGTGAGCATCTGAGCTTCAAGCAGCCCTACAAGCTGCATGTCCCAACCTTGGACACTACGAGGCTGCACGAGTCTCCCACCCCACCAGCTATCCTGATTTTTATGCCTGCTAATCTCTCCTAGTAGTTTGCTGTGCGCCTCCAACATTCGACCTACATTAGAGGTACACAGACAACCATGTTACCCTATTTGGCTGCTTTCAGACTAAAACAAACTGTGATTACACAATTCTAGTTATTTTTGGTATAGAAAAGTGACACAAGCAGGTTCCGTTCCACACAGAGTTAGGTGAACAATGTATTGCTGCTGTTTCACATCAAATCCAATGGGACAACTCTATTAATCTCAAAGAGAATGCCTTTCAACTTCAGTACAGCACCTAACAGCAGCTGAAATGCAGGAGAAGGACAAGGGTAAGATGGGCAATGAGCACAGGAGAAAAACACTGGCAGAGGATGCCCTATGCCTACAATTATGGGAGAAACACCTTCTTTAGGTATATCTTTTTAAATTAGTCATTACATTTATATACTTTTTGGAGGATAAACTTATTACTCAAATAGCGCAACACTAAAACTATTCATTTCAACTTGAGTATTTTGTATGGATAGTATCGTTACACCAAAGTCATAAGAACTTCCCCCTTTGAAGTTGCTTTCTTAAAAGCATTTGAAGGCCACTGTATTAATACAAGCTATTAATACAAACAGTGGTGATTATAGTCCATTACAGAAAGAATATTCATCTTCGTTTTCATAAACTGCTTGGAGAAAAATGGGACAAGATCATGGACTTCATTTGAAAGTCATAACTTTATTGTTAATTCCATGCCTCCAAAAGGATTATTGTCCAGGAAAGTAAAAAAAAAAAATATTGAAAATCAACTCTGCTGCTAAAAATTCAAGAATCTTCTCTAGAAACAGAGTCTGCATGTTAGATAAATATTTAATCTGTTAGTTTTCACAGAATCTTCACAGTTCCATCTATCCAAAGATTTCCAGGGTTTGTAACACTATTTCTTCACAGTTATCTCAATTTCCCTGTACCAGTTCCTCTCCCCTTATCCATCTACAGAATCTAACTGGTCCCTTGAACCTATCCTTCCTGAAGTTAAAGAACTCAATGGAGGGTACATACTTAGCCTTTCATCAGTCAAGCTTCAGGCTCACTGCTCACACCCCTTCTGTTGTGGAAAGATCCATCTCAAGAATCTCTGTATCTGTGAAAATTTATGCAGACCCAGATCTGAAAGCCATCTTCCAATACTCAACTAGGGATATTTAGAGTCCAAAAGGCTTTCTACAGTCACCAAGAAAACTGTTAGGAGGAACAGGTGGTCAAGAAGATTTATGCAGTTCTGTTTGCTTCTATGAATGAGGCAAAAACAGAGATTGCACCTGGCTTTGATTTCTGGTTTCCATGTCAACACTACTACCTCCCTGCTTCCATGAAATGAAGCAGTCAGGGTCCCTTTTAAGACCACCATCAATAGTGACTTTTTGATGTAGATATTACTCAACTGATGTTTGGATCAGACATGCTTTCTCCCCCTCATGAAGACTGCTATGGTCAGTAAAAGCTGCAGTAGCAGCTTTAAAGATGCACTGCAAGTGATCAATATTTCCACTCGAAGTTAAGATGAGAAGCAGTGGTATAAGCAGTTTCAAAAGAACTGAATGATATTACTCCATGCCCATTCACTAGCCCTAATAATTTGTTTGCAGAAGTCACACCTAAGGCGTGCTTGCTGATGCAAGAAAAACAATAAACAAAAAATAACTCTTTGGTAATGGACCAGAGATGTACTGCAAAAGAGACAAGATACTAATAACACTATTAAACAAAGGCCCTTGATTTCTAAGAACTATTGCTAGCTTAAAAGGCTCAGTCTTAGATTCACTGCAAAACTTCCTGCTGCAGAAGAGACTACAGAACCCACAGGGCCACTGGTATAGCTTTAACAACAAGATGCAACAACAAAAAAAGAAACAAAACTCTAAAAGGCTGCAGATGCTTATTTTATCCTAAGTATAGCAACAGGCATAAATATACATTGCTGCAAGTTGAACACAAGGCAAGAGAGCACCAAAAGAGTAAGGTGCACTTACCTGCAGTCACCTTATTTAAAGCAACCAGAGAGCTGAGAACTTTGCTGAAGTTCTGACCCTGATACAGATCATTTGCATCGAAAGTCTGAAAACAAAAGAACATACATTAAGTCATGGAACCATTTAAACAAAGCATTTCTAACCTTATGCAAACCATAACTGGAGGAGCTATTTCCTGTTCAAGGTGATCAGTCTTCAGGTGGCTGTCATGGATCTGTCAAGCTGTGGAGTTCTCTTCCCCTATTTTAAAAAACTTGTTTTTCAATAGAAATAAAGTATAGGAGCAGATGAATTCGAGTCAAAAAGAAAGGAAGAAAATATAAGCTAAAGATATCAAGTGTCATTCTGGCCAAAAACATTCAGAGTGCTGCATTACCCTCTCAGCACACACTTCTTTTTCTGTAGGAACTCACAAGCACTGTACCCAACTGTTCCTAACATACCTTTAAAATATTATGGCAGCACACACACTCCTTTATTCTACAAGACAGAGGTGAAAACAGCATTCCTTAAAGTCAATGAATTCTACATTGCTGGATAAGTTATATAATTAGAATGAGTTTTGGGAAGGGGAGGGATGAAAGCTGAGGATGATTTTATTTTTTAACTGCAGGAAGTAGATTCAAACCTCAAACTCTCTTGTAGAAAACATGCTAGTAGCTTTCAAGCACGCAGTGACAACATTAAACATCTGGATTTTCAAGGGGAGAAAAAGAAAAAATTCATAATATTTGCCTGAGGTAATGGAAACACTCATCCAAAATCTCATGAAAACAGCTCTCACAACTGATTCTGCATAGATTCAAAGGAGTAACAGCATTCCCTCGTGTAAGATTAGAAAGAGGACAGCAAAAGGCAGCTATTACTGTTGTCCCAACTAATTTAAGAAACAAAAAGATTCAGTTTCCTGCAGCGTCCCAACCGTTATCTAAAAAAGCGAGCAAGAACTTGGCTGTTTTCCTGATAACAGCCACGTCCCACCAGCAGATCTGCAGGCCCGCACCCATCCTCCAGCAGCCCAGGAGAGAGAACGGGGCATTGGGAGGCAGCTGAAATGGAGCAGTGAAAGCTTTCGTGGAAGCTTTTAAAAGTAACCACATCACAGGCTGACAAAAGAGAGGATCATCTGCTGCCAGCATCTCCCAGTTGGCGGACGGCCTGAGGATCCCACGGTCAGAGGCAGAGCTGACAGACACCAAGCAGTTCCCACTTGTGTTGACTAAGTCAGATAAATTCCATGAAGTTTCACTGTGCTACAGATAGTTTAAAAGAGTATTTGTAAAGAGTATTTGAAACTGTAACCGTGAACCTAAAAAAAGGGAAATAGACAAAGGCAACTTGCATAGACATTGGATCAGAAAGGTACTGGGGGGGGAGGGGTCAGATGGAGGAGGACAGTATTATTAAAAAGGTACATTTAAGAAAAACAGTATAAAGTACAGATAAAACATACAGAAATGTAAGAAATAATAATAATCACAACTACATTTTCAGCTCACCTTCATTCTGAGCTTGGTTTCAGCCAGGGCTCTGCCAGGCCAGCTAAACAGAGCACAGCAGGATGCGAGTGTGCGCCGTTTCCTGTTGTGCTGGGACTATGAGGGACCCAGGAGGAGCTGATTGGGCCTTCCAACGTGTTTGAGGCCATAAAAAATGCCTGTATCCAGGGTGTGCATACAATCTGCCTCACAGGAAGCAGCACAATAAGAGGATAAGAGAAACGTTTGCTTCCTTGTGGTTTTATATAGAGCCATTCCAACAGGAAGCCTCAGCACTGTCACAGCCAGTAGGTTGTTTGTTTTTTAATGGAAGGGCCTCATGCTGATTTCTTAGTACACCCCACAAGCCCCTCCAACTAAGCAAAATTATCTCAAGATGTTCCACGAGGAGCCTCGTGGGATTTCTAGAGAAAAGGGTTAATTGCAGGTTTTCACAATCAGTTGGGTGTGTGATGGACTGCCATCTCCATCCTGCTATCTACATGCAGACCTAAGAGCTGACCCTTTGAAACATCCCATCTGGATCTGAGAGTGCCTCAGCAGCTTCTCCCTTCAGCACAGCCTGACAACAGAAGGACATCCATGCAGTACTTTGGTAACTGGCAGAACCAAGGCTGAATTTTGAGATGCGAGTAACGAGCTCGGTTATTTTCATACTGCACACCATTACCAAAACAAAGTCTGCACATTAAATTACTTCCCATGACAGTAGTATAGCCCACTTTTCAAATTGCAGAAGCACAGCACGAATTCAGACTCACACATCCTTGGCATAGCTCTTAATACCTAAATATGCAAACAAAATATATCAGCTTGAAAATACTGCCGCTGTCTTTTAAACATTATGTGACAGGCATATACACACACTAAGCAAGTCCACATGGAAAAATACTTCCAGTGCATCCTTCCTTGCTGTACAGGCAAACAACTTTGAACTCTGCAGACACACCACCTGCAAGGAAGTTTTACCCTCCCATTCATCTACCTCCTACCTTCCCCCATGTCACTTAGGGAAAACATTAGTCAGGATGTGACTGCACAACTGCATAAGTCACATTGCATGAGGACACAGATAAGCCAAATCCTTCCAGCAAACGATTTAAAGCAAATAAATATCAGCCCTTTGATTTTAAATTCCACAGAAGTGACCACAAGCAGATATGTCTTTTAAGTATTAACATAAACCATAGCTATTAAATAAAGGTAGAGCAGGACTATGTTATGAAACTCTTTACAAGTAATAAAAGTTCGCTGGGAATCAATGAACTCCAGAAGGTGAGCAGACTGACTCCCCTTACACCTCTTGTTCAGGAGCAGGAAAACAGGCCAATGACATCATTCTCATGTTGTTCTCTCTCCTCTCCTGCACTTCAACATCTCACCTATCAGTCTCCTGGACACATGCTATATTCTAAAGCAGACCTGATCAAACTGCCTTGCATTACGCACAGCACTACACACATCCCCAGGAGCACAGCAGCCCTTCTGGTCACAGCCAGCAGATTTCCTGCAGCTAAAATTTCAATGGGAGGCAAACTTTACTGTCAATTATATTATGGCCTCTCCTGAGCAATTAATGAAATGTTAAACAGCATGAGCAGGTATCAGTGCAGCAAATACCCTATAGGAAGATGTACATTCGATGATAATTCTTCATTTATAATTGTATTAGAGGCTATTAATTAGACAGTTCTTAAATTCATTTCATAGGAGCTATATTGATTTTCCCATTAGTGATGTTTCCTAAACATCAAGCTAAATGCCTCAGAGATCCATTTCACCCATGTAATGGTTTTCAGCTACCAAATCCATACTCTCATTTCACAGCACAACTGACTTCTGTATCCATCCGCTTAAACCCCAATGAATAAAAAAGGGCCACAGTAATACAGTCAGGTCATTCTAAACCACTTGAGTTATCAGCCCTCGGTTAGTGGAGATTTCTGCTTAGAAGGTGTTTATGACCTAATATTAATGAAATAAAACCAACACAGGAATATTCATCGCTTATATCCCTGAGAAGCAGCACCCACTGAAGTCACAAACACACTGACAGAGGAATAAGTGAAAGAAAAAAAAAAGAAAATAAGATCAGGACTGTATCTGGTGAGAGCAAACTAAGCAATACCAAAAATGTGCAGCAATGACTTGTCTTCAAATTAACCATCTTCAAGGCCTGCTGATGATAAAAAGCTGGGAAGATTGGCTGACACTCCTGAAAGATGTGCTACCATTCAACAAGACCTGGACAGACTGGGAAGTCGCGAAGGGAGGAACCTGATGAGGTTTAACAAGTGCAAGTGTTGAGTATTGCACCTGGGGAGGAATAACCTCATGCACCAGTACAGGTTAGAGGGTGATCTACTGGAGAGGAGCTCTGCAGAGAAGGACCTGGGGGTCCTGGTAGACAACAGGTTGGCCATGAGCTAGCAAGAAGGTCAAGAAAGCCAATGGCATCCTGGGGTGTATTAAAAATATATGCGGCCAGCAGGTCGAGGGAGGTGATCCTCACCTTCTATTCTGCTCTGCTGAGGCCACATTTAGAATACTGTGTCCATTTCTGGGCTCCCCAGTTCAAAGACAGGGATCTCCTAGAAGGAGTCTGGAGGAGGGCCACAAAGATGACTAAGGGCCTGGAGCATCTCCCGTATCAGGAAAGGCTGAGTAATCTGGGTCTGTTCAGCCTAAGGAGAAGGCAACTGAGAGGACATCTGGCAAATGTTTATAAATACCCAAAGGGAGGTGGGAGGTAAATGGATGAGGCCAGACTCTTCTCAGAGGTGTGTAGCCATAGGACAGAGAGCAATGGCCTAAAACTTGAACGTAGAAAATTCCACACAAACATGCGGAAGAACTTCTTTACAGTAAGGGTGATGGAGCACTGGAACAGGCTGCCCAGAGAGGTTGTGGAGTCTCCTTCTACGGAGATATTCAAGGCCAATTTGGACACCTACCTGTGCAACCTACTGTAGGGTACCTGCTTTAGCAGGGGGGCTGGACTGGATGATCTCCTGAGGCCCCTTCCAACCTCTGTGATTCTGTGAGACAAGAGAAACTAGGGGTGGTTGGACAAGCTTCCAGGCACACACGTTTCCTTCAAGTAAGTTTTCTATCAATCTGAACTGGCTTAAATTATCGTGGCATTAGTAAAGCTGCATCTCACGATAAGATAAGTTCAGGTACTGGTTCAGATAAAAAGGGTTTTTTTAAATATATATTTCCTTGCTAGACTAATGCTTCAAACTTACATGTACAGGGTTCTCAGCAGATATTAACATTTCAAGCATCTGACGAAGATAGATGACAGCTTTCTTTAAAGCCCAGCACTGCGAGCAACAGCAGCTGACTTAGGGACAGCTCTGCTATCTGGGAATCACAGACAGGCTGCTGCTGCTAACCTACCCCCACAACAAGCTGTGACCCCCAGGCTGTGTGTTCCGAGCCAGCAGGACACTTCCTAGCTCAGCTCGGTGGCCTAGGGCCCCCTGTGTAAAAGATTAAAAGAACATTGGCTTGCTCCCCCGGAGGAAATGGAAGGAAATGAGCAGGGTCTCTGCATCACCTGCGGGGTTTGGCAGCAAGCAGCATGACCACATGCAATGCGTCATCCCACCTGCTCCTGGCAGACAGACCGCAGTGCTTTTGGCCACAGGAGCATGGAGAAATGAACAGCAGGGAAAAAGGAAAAAAAAAAAAAAAAGGTCTCTGTGAGGAAATAGTGACCTTCACAATCAAGAAGAACCTCCAACAACTCCTTTAGTTCCACCACTACCCCAGTGTGTTCCTGCTCACAGCAGCTGGCAGGGGGCCAGCTAAGGCCACCACTGCATTCCACCTCCCTGTGATTAACCCTCACACACCCAGAGCACACAGGTAAGCCTGCAGGCAAAGCACCAGTGTCTTTGTTCACTCCAACGGTGGGTCAGCTGTGAGGGAGCTCAGCCTCACTCAGCTGTTAGGCAGCAGCTGGTTGGGAGCAGGGAATTATCATCTGAAAGCTGCGCAGTAGAAGGGGAGATAAGGAAAGCAGGGAGCTATGACAACAGAGAGGAAGGGAAGGGGGAGAAGGGAAGAAGATTACAGCATTCTGGAAATTTGTATGATGCATACGGTTGCCCAAACTGTAATGCGCAGCACAAGGGAAAGCTAAATAAATCAAGTTGTTTGACAAATTAAAAGCAAGACAAATAACTGGGAGAACAGATCCGCAGTGTGGGGTTTCTGGGCTATTTGTAACAGTTCACGAGGGAAATTAAAACTCAGTGGTAAAGAACATATAAAGATTCAGATCTGAAATAAAATTTATTGCTCATATAAATGTATTCCTCAAAACCAGAAGAGCTTAATTGTACTAAGAACACCACATCACCTAAATCACTTTAATCTCTACAAAGAATAATACTTTAGAAACCTGTTATCTGCTAAAGCAGGCGCTGGCAGTAAAAGCATATGGAAGTTTGCAGTATGCACACCTGTGTGTACACGCAGTGCATCTGAATACACAAATTTGAAAGGGATAAAGGTTAAGAAAAATCTTGTTTAGAGTTCCTGAAGATGTACTAAAGCTTTCCATCTCCGTTTCGTCCCAAAGCCAGCTGTGAGGCACTAATGATTCACTTCAAACACCATACGACATTCCACCCAAGCCACTGCTTCAAAGGCAACATCCAAACATCACCAGAACTGAGCGTATACAAGTTTTCACAAACCCCAGAAAAAACTACATGGCAAACAATCTGCAGAGAAATGTTAGATTCCTTTCTGAAGATGAGATGTACAATTCCTGAGATTATCCGAATTTTGTATGTTTTTAAACACACAACACAGCAATTTAGCACCTTCAAATGAATTCCAGAAGGAATTTTTAGTAAGAAAGTTACAGAACCTTGTACTTTAAAGTACAGGCTTTTAGCAGTAGCCAAAAAATATGTAATTTAAAAATAAATACAGAAGAGTAAGCAACACCTGCGTGCGCTTTTCCATTTACAAGAGCAGCTTGGTCCAAATTTCTACCTGCACAAGTAAACGAGAACTACAGCTATCATAACTTCTTTACAGAAAGGGTTGTTAAGCACTGGAATGGGCTCCCCAGGGAGGTGGTTGAGTCACCATCTCTGGATGTGTTTAAAAACCATTTGGATGTGGTGCTCAGGGACATGATTTAGCGGAGGGCTGTTAGAGTTAGGGTAGTATGGTTAGGTTGTGGTTGGACTTGATGATCTTTAAGGTCCCTTCCAACCTGAGCTATTCTATGATTCTATTATTCTATGATAACCCATCCTAACTCACTTTCAAATCACAGAATGTCAGGGATTGGAAGGGTCCTCAAAAGATCATCTAGTCCAATCTCCCTGCTGGAGCACAAACACCTGAATTATCCTGTACATTTTGAATCTGAAAAGATATTAGCCATTGATAAGCTCTTGTCACTGGGGGACAGAGTGGAAAAGGAGATATATTTAGTGATGCGTAATATTAGTAAATGATTGAGTGATGGGGACTTCAGGAAGCTCCCACTCTTGAAACTACAGATAGAAGTTGTTGGAATGAAACTATGAAACAAAATTTCATCAGGACATCAAAGCTGAGATTTCTTGGTGACTGCCAACACAACGGATTAGAAGGTGCTTATGCAACTGCTTTGCTTCAGCTAAACAAAATGCAGTGCCCACGAAGAGAGCTATCTTAGCAGGGAAGGAAACTCACATAGAAGCATTCCTCAAGAAAGACTCAGCCTGGTAAAGCTCACCTTTATTTCTCATATATAAAGACAAGAACTATGTAAAGCTCTTTCCTAAATAAGGAAACATAGCTGTGGACATCCAGGTCAAAACACGTGAGAAATACTATCTAAACAACCTAGCCAAAAAAGCCTACAAATTACATGCTTGGAAATACAGATAGCACTGCTATGAAGTTTCATCATTGCTTTCACAAGAGGAAGACCAATTAACTCTCAAGTCATTGTTCAGCCCCTCTTCCTGCAGCATTCTGGTAAGCATTCAGTGTTAAAATGACCTGTGCATTTACTGGCCAGAAATCCAGCACAGGCTGCCAACACATCTGACACTGTCACATAGTTATACATACTGGGGGAAAACCACAAGAGAAAGGTAAAGGTTATTCTACTGAACTCTGAGTTGTTTTTCTTTCTGTGAGAACTAAAAAAATCCACTCCATCCATCTCTCAGTTTCTAACAACAAAAACACTAAAGATACTTGAAGGAACTCAGGAGTAAAAACTGCACCGCATGCCAAGTGAAGGGCTTGAGCATGTGTATGTAATGAAAAACCACTGTACAGAATAACAACAGTTTCTGATGCCTGAGATCAGGTGCTCAGTAACCCAAGTGACATTATATCCTCAGTCTGAGGATGTCAGTGATCTCGCAGAACTTGCCTCACAAGAATGCAGCAAGTTTTCTCTAGAATGTCAAAGAATTTTTCTTCTTGAAAAGCAACATCATCCGGCCCTATCAAAGCAGAATGCAAGTGTTTCTAAAGTCTCTATCAGCACAGTATTGGTGTAAACAAACTGCAGTGTATCAGCAATATTTGGCTTCAAAAACAATAATAATAAAGGCTCCTAATCTCAGTGTTTTAGACACCACAGATGACAAACTAACGCAGCACGGAAGGATGTGAGAGGACCAGAAGCCAAAGCTGTAAATGGGACTGGATGTAGTGCCAGAACTAAGAAGTCCAGGCCAAATTTTAGAAACACACAGACAAAGCAAACAATAAAGCACACAGAACTACCAGGAGACCGTCTCAAAATAAATAGGCTGCAGGAAAAGAAGGCAATTTCTAGTTCCTGCTTTTCTGAGAACAATGCTAACATCTACTCGAGGATTGTTCCTTTCATTCTGAGAATAGCTGCTTGTACTTATAGCCATTTTCTTCTCCCTCATATGAATATATACAAATCAACGCAGCAGGATAAAGCCTGTCAAGTCAGTTGTGGTTTTCGGCCTTTGTACGTTTGAATCGGTTTGTAAACAACTAGTAATTGCTTAAAAAAAATTAAATGGTAGAATTCGGTCTTCTACATTGCTGGGATGCCTGTAGCAATACTGACCGGTGCAACTCTGCAGTGCTTGTTAGATGAGTAGATGCAAGCCACTGGAGTGGCTGAGCTTTCTTCCTTTTTAAAAGTCACAGTAGTAGATCAGCTTTGGGAAGCTAATCCTTCTTTCCATAGCTTCTGCTGTTTCAGATCCTTGTTGGGCTCCTATTTTCACACCAATTCCATTCAACATCCCCATGAAGAAACAGCATGGAGAATGCAAGCACCCTTGAGTTACAGTTCAGAGAAAATATGTCATGTCCTGAAGTATTATGTAAAGCTTACAGGCAGATCTGCACCTTCTTCTCCATGACAAGAAGTAAGCTTCATACTTTCAAGTAACCATAAGAGAACCTGCAAACTGTTTCCTGCCTTGATATATAAACAAGTGAATGAATCTAGGGTTATTTAGCAATCCATGCATCATGGCTGCATATAATTTCATGGCTTTTCTTTTTTTTAATCATTTAAATATTAAGTTAGAAAGAAACAAGTTAGGAAAAAGCTTCAAAGGAAAAAGAATGCAAGAAATAGCTCTTCGCATTCAAACTCTGGGCCAACACTTCACACTAACTGAAAATATCAAGAGCAATGAAAGTGAAGACCGACCCAGCAGGATCACATGCAATCAGTGCAGGAACCAAGATGACTGGACAGCAACAAATGACAGTCACTCAGGACTTCAGAAGCCAACTGTCCAATTGGGCTGAAGGGCAGAGGAACCTCAGCCCACTGAATGGGTTCTGAAGGCTGATCGTCAGCATGAACATTCCACAGAAAGAATTCAATTTTGAAGAGTCAAACTACTGTTTGCCAATGCCTGAACTTCATAGCAACACTGAATTTTATCTGTTAAGGCTCCAAATCAACCAAGTACTGATGAAAAGGGAGACCATATAATCAAGAAACCAGAAGCTAAGGACTTCAAATATTAGGAACTGAGATGTCCCATTTAGAGATACTTTAATATTTGATTTACTTTCTGAAGCAAAGTACGCATCAGCTAAATTGCAAACACTTCCATTCTCTTAGTGAAAAACACAGGAAGGATGGCTTGCCACAACTGATCTCAGATGCCTTCTGTCTAGATACATATTCTGCCAAAAATTCTCAAATGATTTCTTCAGTATCAACTCAGTATCAAAAGCCATACTGTACAGAGTGGGAAGAGTGCTATGTAATGAAGCCAAGTACCTCATTTACGTCATGAAAAATCTGAAGAAAAAGTAGGAAAATCAGTTTATTTTGATCCAACGCATGTAGCGTTACCTGTCCTATCTGTAAATCCAGCCCTCCACTTGCAAAACAGAGATAACAGTAGCTAAATACCAGGTTAAGTCACTACCATAATGCACAGTGACACCGCAGACTTCCAACACCAATGTTTAGACAGAGCAGGGCAGAAGGTAAGAGCTGGAAGTGGAGGAGGGAGGTGTTACAGAAGAGTCATTTTACTGCAAAAGATTTTGTACTACAGGAGGTTATCACCTGCCCTCTTAAAATAGCCTGCTGGCTGTTTTACTACAGTACCACATGATTTAACCACAACTTGAAGGCTACCACGTGCTCACGTGTCATCTGGAACAAATGCACACAGCCAAGCGATCAGATGATGCACAGATTCAGTATCAGTGGTGGAAGAGCCACAGACAAGGCACGAGCCACAGGAACAGACCCACTGACCTTAAACTACCACCATACTTGGCCTACTGCTCATCAGCACACAGAAGCATGTCACGTACATACTTGTTTTGTTTTTTAAATAAAGGTATTAACTGTCAAAACAGGAAAATGCTTGTACAGTTAAATGTGTACTGGTAGCTAGAGGAGGCGGGCTGAAGGAGAATGGATTTTGAGATTTCTGGCATGGGTCAGAATTTGAGTAAATATGATAAGAAAGCATAAGTTTGGGGAAAAAAAAAGTGGGAAGGAAAAGAAAAGGTAGCCTAGAAATTCAAGAACAATGAAAAACAAGGGAGTGTTACCATCCTTTAGCTCAGAGAAAATTTATCAGAAATCTCAATTGCTTCCTGAATATACCATGGAAAGTGCCAAAATAAAGAACAAAGGCTTACTGAATTTCCATAGGGCCTGTTGAGGCCTCCATTTATAATCAATGGAAGAAAAACAGTAAGTCTGCAACATTTAGCTGAAATGAGCTTGCCCCCCCAAAAAAATGAGAATTCAAGTTTAAATTGGATCCAAGCTAACTCATTTTGACACTTCCATTTCAAAATCCACTAACTGCTCTGAACCACGCACATGCTCTGAGCTACAGCTCCTCTGAAGTGGGCCCTTTTCTAGTCACAGCCTGCAATTCTGATTTCAGCAAGCAAAATACTGTTAAAGTCCAGGGCTGGATCTCTCCCTCTCTTCCAGCCACCTGCAATAACATGATTCAGGATCATCCACCGCTTCTAAAGCATAGGACTTTATTTGGGAGCCAGGGACAAGTTCCACCACCTCTGCTCTGCCTCAGTCACTACTCCAGATGCAAAGCTGGGTTAGCTGCCTGAGCAGCAGCTGGGCAGCTGGAGGGCCCAGCATCTTCATGCAAAGAACATCAAAAACCAAAGCCTATTAACCGCAACAGACTGCGCCCTGAGGCCATCCAGCAGCAGCCAGGAAAGACCAATCATTCCTGCCAAGGGTGAGGCAGATACCAACGGGCAAGAAACACTGCACAGCCCCAAGTAAACCCTTCTGGCTCAGGTTCAAAAGCCCACAGATCAGCGCACAGTTTGAAATGAAGAATCTCCCTTACTCCCATCTCCCACAACCTCACACTCACTTAACAAGGGATTCATTAGACTCCCACAGCAATCTCATTCTAACAGCTGACATGGCAAAAAACAAAATGCATCCAGCAAGAAGTAGGAAGCTTGCTGCAAGTTTCATGAGCTAAACCAGCCCAAAACAGGACCAGATTAGCACCCAAGCTAACGTGTGGGAGGGAAACATTTAAACATTTTGTCTGTCAAAGGAAGAAGACTCACTTGAGGCACCAGGAAGCACCATAGGTCAGATATTCTTCAACAGGGAAAACTTAACTACAGCCTCACCTACTCTAATTACCCAACATCACACTGATGCTGGGCAACAGACTTCTCTATGAAATTCACACTTGCAGTCTATGGAATTTGGAATTTTTTAACATGTGTTTCCAAAAATCCATAAAAGATGGCCTCTGGCAGATTGCAAACAACAACAAAAAGAAAATCCACATCAATTCTGTTTATTCATAGTAATGCCTGGGGATGCAAGCTGAAGGAAATAAAGAGAACTTTTCCAAGAAATTAGCTACTGCTACAGTTCTACAGTTCAGTACAGTTCTGACTCATCAGCCAATGGGCTTGGGTATCCCAGCTGGCAGGGAGAACTGAAAACATTGCTGTGAGCAAACAGCCTCAGCAGCATGATCTCCAGTACTCCTTTTCTCCCAATAACACAACCACTGGCATTCAGATGTTCGCAAAGCAGGGTCCTGAATCCAGCCGCTCACTTACCCACACCCTACCTCACCACCACTGCCTGGGCCCTGACCTGGCACTCTGAGCCACAAGGCAGCTCTGGGCTTCCTCATCAGACAACAGAGCAAGCTTCGGCCACCACCTGGTAACAGTTTGGTTACAGTGTGACAAAGCATCTGCGCCAACTGTGCCAGTTGTGGTTTACCCTGGCAGTAGGAGAGCAGCTTAGCACCACCCAGTCATTCACTCACTGTCCCCAACCGCAATAAGAGGGAGAGAGACTTGGAAACAAAATACAGCTCGTGGGTTCACATTTATCAAGACAGAAGAGGAAAATGGAAACAAAAACACAATGCCCAGAGCAGCCCAGCTCCAGGTGCACTCCCACCGCTCAGCAACAGCCAAACATCCCTGTGCAGGCGATACTGTTTCAGATACTCGTCTCTTCTTTAGGTAGAAAGAAGAGTCGGTACATCCACTTGCAGCTCACATAGATTCCAACCCTTACTTTTTCTTGCAAAAATCTGTGTTAAGTCTTCAAATGGCAGACAGTTTCCTTTAAATACATTTCTCCCAGGAATTACTATAAATCTGATTATCTCCATGCCAGAATTCACAGGAGAGTCAGTGAGACTGATCAAATGGATCTCTGTGACTTACCAGCCCCAACTGATACCTGTCGGCTTAAGAAAAGTCAGACACCGAATTGAAATGTTAAGGATAGCACATAATATTGTATTTGACACAGCCACAGAAGGAGGAATGGAAAGCAGTAAATACAGACAGGCTTTTAGAGACCCAGGAAAAGGGAGAAGGGAAGGAGTCAAGAGAAGTGCAGGCCAATAAAGCCAGTGCCTAAGCCTGAGAAACTGACAAGAGCTGTAACAAAGAGCAGAGTTATAGATAGAATGGTTTGAGCTGGAAGGGACCTCTAAAGGCCATCTAAGTCCAACCTCCCTGCAGCGAACAGGGACACCTACAGCCCAATCAGGGTGCTCAGAGCCCCACCTAACCTAGCCTTGAATGTCTCCAAGAACGAGGCATCAACCACCTCCCAGGCAACCTGTTCCAGTGCCTCACCACCCTTATCACAAAAAACTCTTTCCTTATATCTGATCTTCTCTTTTAGTTTGAAACCATTTCCCCTTGTCCTAACACAACAGACTGTGCCGAAGTGTCTGTCCCCTGCTTTCTTACAGCCCCCTCCTTTAGATGCTGAAAGGGAACGGAATTGAAGGAGTTTGTATAAACAAGAAAAGAGAGAAGAATTAACTTCTTTCCACAGTAGCATTGTTATCTTTCAAAAATACATCACCATCCCTTAAAACAATTATCAGTAAGCATACGTTAGTCCCATTAACATTCCATATCTGAACAACCTTTGAAAAAGCACCTCAGCAAGGGTTGGTTTTCTTTTCAAACAAACTTTATTGAGAGAAAAAAATACTCCTTGTGAAAACTCAGAAATACTCAAAAAGAAACAACAGCTATTCACAAACAATTGGTTTTTGCTATGAAGAGCTCATGTAAGAAGTGTCCCAGAAGGATCCAATTTAGGACCCATAGTACTCAACACACATCGTTTCACAAAAAGCCTAGAGAGTGAACATTGCTGGGATATCTAATCATTCAAGTAACTTGTATTTATAACAAATAGCTACCACAGAACCTTATAGGTGACCAAATATTGCAATGGCAAGTGAAATCCAGTGTTAACAAAAGTAAGGCCCCACTAAAAGGAAGGCGGAGGAACCTTCACTGTTAAAAAACAAAAACAGTGTTCCGTATTAGCTGTTCTCATTGACAAATATAAGAGGATGGTCAGTTAATAACTCCAGATGACACATCAGCCATGAAGTTCTAAAAAAACAATACTGGAAATAAATAGGAAAGGTTGAAGCAACAAATTAACGGCTTTTGTTATTTCCATACTACCTCCACAATTTAAAAACCATTCTGGTCCATCATCATATGGCAAAATGCAACAGGACACAGATGTAGTAAGGTTTGTTACTGTGCCATATGAAGTCGCATACAGCATGGAGAAGGTCATCCATAATGTAAGAACAAGAGTACCTGTTGCCATCAGCTGCAGCAGCTGAACAAACAAAAGGAAGTTTTTATAAAATGCATAAGCAAACCATGGAACTCATTGCCACAGTGTATGGGAACTACTGAATCACAGCCTGAACCTCTGATTAACCACCTGAGGCAAGCGCTGAGTCAGCCATGGGAGCACAGGTGAAGGCAATTCACCTGTGTGCCCGGAAGGGGTGGAGCCTGGCTCCACCTTTCCTAGACCTCATTTAAGGGCTGGCTGCCACTGAGGAAGGATCTCTTCCTGGAGATTGCTCCTTGTGGAGTTCCTTTGTGAACCTGTAACACCAGTGAGCACCTTTCCTTTATATTTAACTATTCTTGCCAGCCTAACTTCTCTGTATACCTGTTNTTTAGGTTAGATATTAGGAGGAAGTTTTTCACTCAGAGGGTGGTGACGCACTGGAACAGGTTGCCCAAGGAGGTTGTGGATGCCCCATCCCTGGAGGACTTGTTGGCCTTACAACCTGTTAACCTTACACATAGGATGTTGAGGTAAAAAAAAAAAAAAAAAAAAAAGCTCAAAATAGCTTCAGAAAGTTTTAAAAAATAGTTATTGAAGTCCATCAAGCTATTAAGAACACTGATACATACATCATCTCTGTCTACAACTGCCCCCTGCTAACTAAAGGTGCAATCCTGACTCAGGGCACCCCATGGCTGTACCCCACATGCCTCCACATTTTCCACGTGATCAGCTCACTGAAACATTTAGATTTCAGTAATAAGGAGACAGGTAAGAAGAAACAACTCCACGTGTATCACTGTGCCACTATGGTGAAACCATGGTAGAGAACAGCAGTGATAGTAGTTTGTTATTAAAAGGTGTCGTGTGGTACGTTAACACATTTTGGGTGTTTTGTTCTCCCCCCATTTAACCTTTGCTATTTAAATACCACAGATCTCAGTTTGCACAGCCAATAGAGTTCAGTTGAAGCAGTTGGTGCAAGTGAGACTTCTGCTGGCAGCTCACCGCTTTCTTTGATACATCAGTGTGAAGTATGATGAGTTAAGGATGTGGCTTCCAAAGCAACTGAAACACCTAGAGGGAAATACTTAAAGCTGAAGCTGTCATTCACATAACACTTTAAGAAGAAAGGATACCAACTGAATTGCAGTTGGTGCAGCTACAGCACTCTAAGAAATATTACATCAGAAGTCACTGTAAAGCCATAAACAGCTATAACTCTGTCATTTAGCATGAATCAAAACCAGCCAAAATATGAGAACTCACAATCCTTATTTAGACTGCAATCTCCATTATAACACAGCCAAAAACCATGTGAAACTCACACTGAGGACACCGATGTGACCGACACCAATCAGCCCTAGGACCTCCCCACCTTTTGGCTTTGAGATCACAGAAGGTCCTGGTGATCTCCAGAGAGCCACAGTGCACTGCAAATAGAATCCAGCCTCACAGGAGTTCAACACAGAAATGAGCAACATGCTCTGCACACAGCAAAAGCAGGCATCACATCAAGCAACGCCCAAGGTGATGTCCCCTCATGTTCCTTGTTTCTTAAGGCAAAAGTGGTATCAGCTGTTAATATCTAGCTTAGCTACAGAAGGGGCAAAAGCTTTTCTGTGTCTAAGCACAAAAATACAGCCCATGACATAAAGATGTTACCAGAACTGCAGTTTATGCTGTGCTTAAAGCAGACTGCAGCTTGTGCCTCAAACTGTCCAAACACAACAGCAAATGCTTCTCTGTTACCTATAACCAGGCAAACAGGGGGAGTAGGCTGAAGGCACAAAGCTGAGGCACTGTAGGGTTGCTCCTGGAGGAAGGGACAGTTTTTATTTGCAGGAGTTTTTAATCCTGATTTGGATTGCAACAACGCAGGACAATGTGAAACGAAAGCAATGACAGCACGACTTCAAATCCTTGGCACATTCGGCAACTAAAAAGCCATCAGTAAGTATTCAGAAGCACAAAGTTTCCACGTGCAGGGTTTGTGGCACGTACCTGGAATAGCAATGCTCACTTTCTGGGGAGTATCTTATTCAGCTGTGTTTAAATCCAAATCTCACTTCAACAGTCACTGCATGTCTTCCTCTTTCCCAAAAGCAACAAATGTCTGCAAACTGACAACTTTCCCAAGTCCCACTGCTTCCTCTCAAATGAATGAGAAGTGACACCAGATACTGCAAAAGCAGGAAGAAAAGAAGCAATAAGATAACACAGCTGAGTAAAATATGCAGTTCCAGGTTGAAGAACTAAACAAATCTTTCCAATATGATGTTCAGGAAACATTAGAAAACAAGCAATTCTGCTTTGCTGGAACCACATCTCCAGCAACATTATCTCAAAAAGCTGTTGTCTCAGACACGTTATGCATACAAGACAACACTAAGAACTTGACTCATATTCAGAGGAATACATTCAAGTTCTTTCAAAGGTGAGAATCTTTCCACTTACATTGCAAGAAACAGAATGCACGGCTAAACAGAGAACTCAGTATTGTCCCAGCCTAACACATCTCAGCTCCTACTGAATAATTCCAAGTAAGATGATCAGAGGGCTGGAGCACCTCTCCTATAAGGAAAGGTTGAGGGAACTGGGATTGTTCAGCTTGGAGAAGAGAAGGCTCCAGGGAGACCTCATTGCGGCCTTCCAGTACTTGAAGGGAACATATAGACAGGAAGGGGAATGGCTGTTTACGAGGGTGGATAGAGATAAGACAAGGGGGAATGGATTTAAACTGAGACAGGGGAGGTTTAGGTTAGATATTAGGAGGAAGTTTTTCACACAGAGGGTGGTGAAGCACTGGAACAGGTTGCCCAAGGAGGATGTGGATGCCCCATCCATGGAGGCATTCAAGGCCAGGCTGGATGTGGCTCTGGGCAGCCTGGTCTGGTGGTTGGCGACCCTGCACATAGCAGGGGGGTTGGAACCAGATGATCATTGTGGTCCTTTTCAACCCAGGCCATTCTATGATACTGTTTTTATCCTCCTAGAAGTAACACTGCATGTTTGAAAGCATACACTATTTAGACAAATCTGACCTATAGTTATTAAAAAGCACTTTTCTTCCAGTTGAAGAACAGACTGAAAATGCTTATTTTGTCTAAGTCAGTCAAGCCACTTTGGTTTTAACACCAGCCTTTGCAAGGCTTTCAAAATAGCCTGCCTTATTTTGTACAGAATTGGCATGTTGTACAATACTGCGCACCTGATAAAGTAACACACATACAGTACATACTCCTTACATTTAGTGCTTTGGAGCATAATTAGTTTCAGAGTGGCCAGACAACAAACCCAGCTATGAAGACTGCTCTTAAAGCACGAAGCAATGGCTTCCATTATACCTTCTGGCAGTTGCGAAAGCAGTTTCTTCCAGACACAGACATTCAAACTACAACCTATACCTTCTTTTTAAAATTTAATCACTACTTTTTGAGATCGAGTTACTACAACACGCTTCAAAGGAAGCTGTAGCTGTGATGTGACGTCTGGACGGTACCAAAGCAATAGAAGTTCTACTTTGTGACAACTCATCACCCTAACTACACAGTCATCCACCTAGTGTTTTCTGAGCAATTTAATCCATTAAGTCCTACATAACTCCTCAGTACCTTTCCATACAAGGGTGTCTCCCTCCCAGTGCTATCCTGCTGCTTGTTGGCCAAAGAACTCAGCCCCAGACTTTTCCAACTCAGAAAGTAGGTGAGCAGCTGCACCCTCTGCAAGTTGCTTGAGCAGAAAGTACTTCAACAATCAAAACAGCCAGCTCATCAACTCCAAAAGCAGGCTGCATCTGCTTCCAGAAATCCCCTCGGAGAGACTGTTTTCAAAAGCCAGGAAAACAAAGGAGAAGAGTTTCATGTTATAAGGGGGATTTCACATCCTTCATTAACATGCAGGGAGAGCACCTGAGGCTTCCTCTTTCGGACTACAAAGCTTCCATATTCTACAACAGCTGAGAGATGTACAAAGATGGAAAAAACTTAATATTAAAATCATGATTATTTCCAACAAACCTCAGTGTACTTCAACTCAAGCATCACCGCAGATACCAGATGGTAGATATGACCGTAAAGGTACAATTATTCCACTTGGGCAGTTTTATCTAGTGAAACTACTGGAATTCAGCTAGCAGCAAGGCTGCTCTCTGATGAGACATGCATTAACTACTATCAAGAACAAACCCAGACTTCAGGGCAATTAAAGACAGCAATTAGGTGAAATTCAGTCTGGCTCCACGACTCTCGGTAGTGAAGCAAAAACACAAAGATCCTATTTGAAATGCTGAGCACTGCGGTACCAGAGCACTACCAGATGTCTGACAGGCCTCACTGCAAATCAGCAACCTTTCTGCTATCAGCATATTTTGGTTATTTTGCTTCAACACATACCTTTTATACTTTAACAAATTCATATGGCTGATTTGGGCCAATTCTGTGCTGCTGAAGCACAGATTCTCTCATTATAAGTCTGACTTAAGGCCAACTTAGCCTCCACACAAGACAAGTTTCATCTTCAAGCCATGTGCACCACATAAGGGTATAAAATCCTGCCATGAATACACAACTGAAGAGTCAAGGCCAGCAGCCCCAGCAACACTAACACTTCCCAGTATTAGATTTATTTTCTATTACACTTTCTTAAAGTTCATTCACAACATTTTTCATGTAGTGCATTTGCCTCATGCCTTACCTTATTAACAGTATTTTGTACAGAAGGTCCCAACCTCATCATTACCAGCAGCGAGACCAAGAAAACAACGTTTGCCAGGGCTAGCTAGAAATCTAATCTTTCAGCTATCCTTGCTTTGCAGCACAGTTTTTAAGGGCTCTCTATTCTGTCATTTTATTTCTAAAATGTACCAGAAACTGTCCCCAAGAAAAAAAAAACACCTAATTTTGATCAGCTCAGGACTCTCTGGCTTCACTTTATTTTTCTTTAAATTGGTCTAATACTCACACACTGAAAAAGAATGAGCCTGCTAGAGACTCACAGAGGACTCCACCTACAAAGAATGGGTCAGATGCTAATGTCAGCAGAGGGAGCCTCTGTGAGAAAGTAACTGTCCAACTCAAACATCAGCACACAGGAGCCAGACCCAGAACTAAGGCATGGCAGAGAAGAACGACAAAGCCAAGACTGCATTTCACCTCATTTCAGGGAACAGATTTTCAGATCTGTGCTGTCTCCCTTTCCATCTACACCTAGAGGCACATGCATCCCATCCAGCTCATGGGAGGTGCTGCTTCTGGTGACTACATAAGGAAGGTTCCATGACTAACTTCAGCTGCAGTCCAGCAGAGTTGGAAGCAATGGAAGGAAAGTATTATAGAAAGTAGCCTTAGCAAACCCCACACCTCCCCAGATTGCTCTCAGCTACACAGCTGCCCCCCTCCCACCCTGTTGTATGCATGTGCGGGACAACCGGGGGATCAGGCCTAGCCAGCATGGGTTCACGAAGGGCAGGTCCTGCTTGACCAACCTGATCTCCTTCTATGATCTAGTGACCCGCCTGGTGGATGAGGGAAAGGCTGTTGATGTAGTCTACCTAGAC